>OX465255.1:12669601-13269601 GCA_949987775.1 Aproaerema taeniolella | reverse complement strand
CTTTGAGTGTATTGTTTTTAAATCCAATCTTAGGACTTATTTGTTGAATTTTCGTGAACAAATTGTTCTCACGGTTTGACAAACGCCGCGCCGCTGTAACAGATTTCGCGAATTAATCGGATTTCGCACTATACATCACTCCCTTCCGCCCGTCAGAGGCTTCCGTGACACCTTCACAGACCTGCCATGTACCTAATAAGGTACACAACCAATACACACATGACGGTTATAAGACAACAACACATCAGCGATATTGCGGAAATCCAACGATCGGCTTTGTTGGTAAGATCGATATATCAGGTTCTTTTTAGATTTTAAAATAATATTATTTTTTTCCAATCCAGAACCAATTACATTAAATAAAGCTCAATAGACTAACTAATCAGTTATATTTCGACTAAGGAATTTACCACTTGATGGTGATGTAATCCTGTTATCCCTCATAAGGGAGGTGGGGCTCGCAGAAAGGATTTCGAATCTTCTCGGTTTGGTGCGGCAACTTCGATGTCCTTCCAACCGATACCATTTGATGCAACCTCTTTATTAACTGACCGTCTCCAGGTGGTACAAGAACGGCCCGGCTTTCTTGTGCCACAAGCTTGCCATATTAGGCTTTGATTGGACAGGTGGTTATCGGGTCTCCTCAAGTCTTGCCCAATCCAGCGCCATTTCCTTTCAAGAACTTCCTTGCCCATTGGTTTTTGGTCAGTTAACTTTCACAGCCTTGCATTAGAATGGTTCATGGCCAACATATTAACAAGATTTACCACTTAGATCGAGAGTATAACTGTGTGAGAATAGTTGAATCCATGCGCGGCAACTGGGAACAGAAATGACATGGTCCTAATTTCGAAATGGACTGACTGATTTTACCTAAGTTCAATATATGTCCTCCTCTGAACACAGACAGCTGTAACATGGGTGAAATAGTACATTACAAAGTACCCACCCAAAATAGCTGGATCTACATCATCGATGTCAGGGTTCAATTATTGTCATACTTAGTACGCTTCAAACGAGTTGGCGAACATTTTTAGGTTAATTTTCCTCGTCTGTTGCTGCTGATAAATCTGCATGGATATTTGTACCTTGTTTGCCTTATATAGAATAGAAATAAAAATAGAATAGAAATCAATTATTGTCTCCACACCATACGCATAATTACAAATAACATGCAAACAAAAGATAAAAATAAAATAACAAAATCAAAATGTACTAAACCTATTTAACGTAATGTGCCTGAATCTAGGTTGCGGATCACTATGTGCATGCCGCAGTGAGTCAAAAGGTTATTACTCAGTGCGGTCAAACACTGATTTTCAGTTATATGTGATATCGATAAAATGATGGTAATGCTATATATAATATATCGGCATCTACATGGATAACTTTAAATAAATAAGACCTCCTTTCAATTTCGGTCAAAGTAAAGGTTGATAAAAGAAATATCTATCTCTAGTATTTTTACCCATTTCCACCGACGTTTGTTGTAGTAATTTGAGTTTCCGATACGTCCACAGAGACGGTCGGTAGATCTATAACAGTACAATAAATTGTTTGTATTGGGTGGCGTCGGCTGCGGATAATGTGCGTAAGACCACATCCTCAGAGTAAAAAATACAGAGACAACAATAATATCTCGGAGCTAGATGGCACAAAGCGAATAATCGGGCGCATGCGCTTTACAGGAGAAAGTGGACAAAATATCAAGTTGTTTATAGAGTACTAGCATTCCGCTCGGGACTTCGTTCCCGTGGGAATTCGAAAAATTTTTGTAGCCTATGTTACTCAGGGATAATGTAGCATCCTAGGTGAAAGAATTTTTGAAATCGGTTCAGTAGTTTTTAAGTTTATTCGTTCACTTCCCTCTTTGTGACTCAGGTTGGGCTTAAAATCAGCTTGCTGTGCCCACACCCTTTCCACCCTGCCTTTCTAAAGCTTGCTATATTATGTATGTGTTTATATTGTGTGTGGAATAAAGAAATTTGTATTTGTATTTGCATACAAAAAAAAATAATAGACGTGTGGCACTCGGGGACTGCCGCGGTAAAGCTATTGCATAGCATTTTGTATCAACTTATGCAATTATAATTATTTATTTATTTTATTTATGCAGTTTTAATAATAATAATATTATAATAATAATAACAATAATGATAATAAGTCCCCAGGGCAGCTTTGTGGCGAGCTGAATGGGAAGTGACGTCCCTTGGGTCCCATACCCCCGAGAGTCGGTCAGGCCTCACTCTCCGCTTGCCTTTATTGGCCGGTTGGAGTGAACCCGAAGAGGGGCCGCAGGACTCTCGCCTCTGGCTTGCCTTCACTGGCCGGTCAGAGTGGGGTGTCAGAGCTATATGCTCGCAGGGTGGAAGTGAAAGATGCATAAGTCGCGAGTTGGTGAGGTGAGCCGGCCACCGAGCAGAAAGCGGTGCACACCTCTCGACACCCTGAGCCTCTCACGCGATGTTGCTCCCTTGTCGCACTAAGCGTGCGGCCATTTTGGGGTCACCACCTAGTCACCACTTTGGGGTCACCACCTATCTTTAGTGAGTTGGCGAGTCACCACCTGCCCATTTGGTCGTGTTTTTCAACATTGATAAGGCAGGTGCCATAGTCCTACCCATAGTCCAGTTACCCTGTCCACTAGCCTCTCAACCCAATAGCCCAGTTTCCTTTCTTTCCATTCCTTCCAATAGTCCTGCACTAACCGGGGGTTGTCTTTGGGTGCATTTCTATAGTGCATACAGAGATAACTGCCGGTTGGTGTCACATTACTAAATTAAATTGTCTAACGGGCCTCTGCGTGTTGGCTTCGGCCCCACGCACGCCTTCCAAAGGTCCGGGACGTAATTGCCCGTGATTCAAGGATCTAGACAAACATGATAATAATATAATAATAATAATTATATTATTATTATTATTGTTGCACGCACACAAACACCGTGTCGAAGAGTGCCGAACTGAAACGACGTTAGACGATGCACGGCCTTCAAGCCACACCTCCGTGCCCGTCGGAGTGGGGAGCGTTATGTTTTTTTTTCTTTACGGAATTTCTGGATTCGGTCCCCGCGCTCAAGGCTCGCGATAGAAGCTATGCAATAGCTTAATATAAAGTTATAATATTAGTGTAGATTATTTTGATTGATTTAGGTCAGCGGTATACTCAACGGATATTTATCTCGACCTAGTTACACGCACCTACAAACAAGCTTACCAGGATCGAGAAACTAAGGTCCGTATGACAGAATGCGACACAGACTCTGAACTATACTTGAGTAGCAGTCGTCCTTGTCATTTTGATTGAGAGAGACAATCAATACTTAACTCTTTTCTATACTTAAGAATATTTATGCTGAGGCCACACTACCTTACCGTCTACCGGGCTGTTACCGCAATCATAATGACATTAAATTACTGTTTAAATTACTAGTGAGTCTTGTTATTTAATACCAAAAATGGAAGCAATACCTACAATTATTTTAATAACGCTAAGTATTTGAATAAATAGTGCCCTAATAATAAATTTGGTAAAAAATTAAGAATTGTAGACCAAGTGATACTAACCCCTTTGAATTTGCATTTAGACTTCTTTTTTGATGTATGTCAACAATGAGATAATTACATACGGAAACAAATTACTGCGTATTGGACATTTTAAAGATTCCCACGAAAACAAAATCCCAGGCATCCTCCAGTAAACATTAGGGTGTAAAGGACAGCTTAGCAAATACTCAAATGGTGGAATCTACCCATAACTATCATCACCTATAAGTACTTATTTTTTCCCGATAACGTCACGTTTAGGAGTTTTCATTATTTACCTACTTTGGCGCTACGCAATGTATCGCAAAACCGCGCCTCGCTCGCGATCCCCCCGCGCCGCGCTGCTATCGGAGTGCGTTGTACATTGCTGGTTTTCGTGTTTTACGTTGATAATATAGTTGTTTTTTATTGCAAAATGGAGTGTATTCGATTAAATAATAAAAAATATAATCAGAAATTATTAAAAAAACTTGAAAAAAATTGAAATTTTCTGGAAAAAAATTCTACTGGAAAATCATTCAGAATGATTGTCTGAGTCCATGGTTTCAGTTTTTTCTAAGTTGTCTTTTACATCCTGTATAGGTTGCCTTCCGTCCTTTACTTATTTGTGGTCTTACCAAGTTTATATGAACAGGGTGAGGTGAAAAACATCCCTCTCGTAACTCGGAAGGCAATAAGCAAGACGCCGTAAAAACCTTGTCTCCGTTTCGCATTGTAGGTAGAACAAGGTGGGACAGGGTCATACTGAGTTAGGAAATGTGTGGACATTTCGACCGAGAAAAGGTTTGTCGCTATTCTATAAAGTTTGTGGAAAAGTGGTTTCGATGAACTACTTCTAAAATCGGAATTGTTAGACATACGAGGAATTGTCCTTAAAACATTGTCATTTAACTTTAAAGAATTCTTATAATAATAATAAAATCATTTATTTTCAGGCAACTAGGCCCATAAATATATACCTTACAGACTAACATACATATAAAATATTATTTAACAAAATTAAACGTAATTCACACTATTTCCCGGGTGTTCTTCCGGGGATGTCTATAACCGGGAATCTCCCTCGAAAACGGCGGAACACCACGCCCTTAGGCCAAAAGCTCTCCTTCATGACTGTCTCCAGCATGAACGTCGGGAACCGCAACACAAATGCTTTGAAACTAGCATGGTGATGCGATTCCAACGGTTTCACTCTCTGGAGACCTAAGGGAACTTTTGTCTTCTGCCGTATGTATTCGACGACGTCTTGCACCTCAATGCTGTAGTGCAGTCGCGACAAGTACACAGGCGTGCTCGGAGCTTCAGCCCGCAGACTCACTTAGACTCACTTATAGAGTGTCAAAGTGGTTTAGTGGTGTCATTTGTCATTATCTATTTATACATTATAAAATATATATGTTATTATTCTATGACGTCATTAAGTCTATTATTTAGTTTGTATAAGTATTCTACACTCTGCACAATCTCGATTTTGTAAAGTTGTCCGTAAACAGGGGTTGCCTGGAAGATATTGCAAGAGTTTATCTATCTATCTACTTAGTAAAATAATCGTGGTCGCCGTTAATCGACCTTTGATAGTTGTTGTAGTCTTGAATCTAATAAAAAATAATCATTGCATGTTTTACCTGTAAGAACAACATATATTACTAGTTGAATATCTTAATAATAAGCCAAAACTCGTAAAACTTGGAGCTGCCAATACCGTGTTCCATGTAACTACACAACACACTAAGTAAAAACTAGTTTATTGTATGAGTCAGCAGTTTTTCAGCTCGCTATGTGCTGCTCGGTAAATGTATATGAAGTTCTGGTCATCTATGATTCTAAAACTGTATGCCTTTATACTATTGACATTTTTACTTACTCTCTTTCATTCCATAAGGTTGCTTGGCGGAGATTGCTACCTGGAAATGAGGTGGGATTAAAATAGTTTCTTTGTTCACTGTGTAGTGTAGTCTTTCTATTTACTCGTGTGTGCCATAAAGTATATTTTTTTAGGGTTCCGTATCTCGAAAGGAAAAAAACGGAACCCTTATAGGATCACCTTGTTGTCCGTCTGTCCGACGGTCTGTCCAACAAGACCCTTTTTCTCAGGAACGCGTGAAGGTATCAAGCTGGAATTTATATCAAATACTCAAGTCTACTGTCCCTTACTTGAGTAAATTTTTTTTCTACTGAAAAAATGAAACATCTAAGTCAACGCAATCAAAAGGTAGCCGTTTATGCCGCAAATATTTGACACTCGCAAGGGAATCAAAACCTACAGGGTACTTCCCGTGAAATCAGAATCTTGAAATTTGGCACGAAGCAATGTCTTATGGCACAGATAAAAAAATTGCGAAAACCTTAAATTTTTAGTTATATAATATTAAAAAAAATATTTTTAATAATTTTAAACTTAGGTACTACCCCTTTCCTCATGAACGCGTAGAGGTATTAAATTGAACTTTTACTTATATACCTACAGGTTTGTACGGAACCCTCGGTGCGCGAGTCCGACTCGCACTTGGCTGTTTTTTTTATTATTGTTTCAAAACATTATTATAACTTGTTTGGACGGAACAAAATGTGTAAGAAAGATGATTAGTGGTAAGGTTTTTGAGGTAACGCACAGGTTTGCTAGGACTTGCTTGAAAATTAAAATTATATTACCTACTTATTGGTAACTAGCATCCCGCTCGGGACTTCGTTCCCGTGAGAATTCGGAAAAATTATGTAGCCTATGTTACTCAGGGATAATGTAGCATCCTAATGGTGAAAGAATTTTTTAAATCGGCCCAGTACTTTTTGAGCCTATTCATTACAAACATACAAACATACAAAAATAGGTACAAATCTTTCCTCTTTATAATATTAGTGTAGATATAAGCTTATGTATGTATGGACTTACAGATAAATCGAGAAATTTCATTGATCTGCTGATACTCTTAAATGTCTCATTAATACAAGTTTTTTTTTCAACCCACTTTTTTTTTGATAATAAGAAGTTACAGATTGTAAAACTCTGCCGAATAGGATTAATTTATGTAACATTGCTGCAAGTTGTAATTCTCTTCATAAAGTTACAACATGAAGTTTTTAAAGAACGCCTCATCTCGCTAGGTTTACTCTGTTTTAAAGTTTACAAGTAAAACTTTTCCGTATAAATAATGTAACACTACTTACACAGTATCTTAAGACGTTTAAGTGCAACTTACTTCACGATTTCTTAGCTAATATCTTGCTGATATGTGTCAAGCACTCGGTACATTCATACCTGTTTATAGTGCTTCTATTGTCTCTCGACAAACTCCCGAAATTATACAAAAACAACAAAGAAGTACAAAATTTTGAATACAAATTATTGTAGCCAATAAATCTAATAATTCATAGACATGAAAATTACAGCAAAATGACAATAAAGTGCATAGTTCTTAGCTCAAATTATTGATGACGACAAACGATATTTGTATTTGTGTGCATTCGGAATATAGACGATTGCCGAAACATAACAAGAAATTAGAGGAACACGTAGCGTACTATTGAACATTTTCAGAGTCAGTAAATTTTGTGATTCTATGGGTTGTAATTTTTCCAGTAAAACTGAACTTTTACAAATATTTTCTTTGAAATAAAATTAAAAAATTGTCTTCTCAAGCATTAGTACTGAGGCATTTTAGTCTTACGGAGAGAAGAATTTTATGTATTTCTTGGAAAAAGTGGTTCAGCTTAATTTTGAATTCACACTCTTAATTTTCCTAACTAGTCTCAAGTCTTTCCATATCGTCATGTCTCTGGATCGATATTAATCGCTTGTTTTTGAGTGTGAATTCACAATACATCTATAAATAAATACAAATTTAAGAAATCGAAACACTAAACCTCAAATTTACAAAACAAATGCAATACCTATCGATATTAAGTTTCAAGGCAAACCGCGTTGAGTTAGCCCAACCCAATGTTAAAGGAAAATTGTTCAATGCTTTTTAAAACAAATTGCTCTCGGGTATGCATTTCCACGAGATATTATCTTTCACCGCGGAGCTCCAAATAAATTTGTAAAGTAAGCTGTGAAAAATAAGATGTAACAGTAAAATAAAATGTACCTCAGATGAAAGCCTTCGTAAATGGGAAGATGGTAGGTAGATAAATATTTTATAGGTAGTCAGTATATTTCCATTTGGCTAGAGGATTTTCACCAAAGATTTAACCCACGGTTAAAGCGCGATTAGAAGCTAATCAGACAAAAAAACTATGAAAAAAATGTCAAATCTCTTGTTAGCTGCTAATCGTTGTTGAAATTAGCCTAACTGCTATAGTGAGTCTGTCTTGTAATCCACTCAATCAAATGTCAAAAAAGTATCGAAATGACAACGCTTGAGGGCGAACCAGCCTTCGCGCTGCCCTCTCGCAATCAAAATGAAGTTTTACCTTCATCGGAGTGGCTAACTTTGACACCAGGGTTGGCCAAGTTCACCACACATTTGACTATACCTACACGATAAGAAGAAGATCGGAGTGGCGTGACGCGCGGGTTTGTCGCAGGCCGGGCTTGCTGGTTGGTGTAGGGACAGCTTAGCAAATAAAGGTGTAGGGACAGCTTAGCAAATACTCAAATGGTAAAATCTGCATATAACTATGATCGGCTACAAGTTTTTTTTCCCAAAAACGTGAAGTTAACGAGTTTTCGTTATTTATCTATTTTAATGCTACTCAATGTACCGCGAAATGCGCCGCGCCTCTATCAGAATTTTCAGAATTGCTGGTTTAAGTGTTTTACGCTGTTATTATTGTTTTTATTGCAAAATGAAATGTATTGTAAATGTAAAAATGTAATAAATTTCCTGAGGAAAACTCCTCTGGAAAATCATTCAGAATGTTGGTTTTACAGCATGTTTACTAGTTATTCGTACGGTGACAGGACCTTCAGTGAGGTTTTGGAATTTGATGATCAGGGAAATGAATTTTAAACTAGTGGACCTAACAAACCAATTGCCTTAGAGTCCAATTGCACATCTGCTGACGCAACGATAGGGTCTTTTTAATCCCCGACAAAGAAGGGTGTTATAAGTTTGATGTTTGTATCTGTCACAAGTATCTGTGTATTTGCGTGTCTATATATCTGTGTGTCTGCCTGTAGGATCATAGCTCCTAAACGAATGGACCGATTTCGATGCCGTTTTTTTTTTGAAAGCTTACTTAATCGAGAAGGTTTTTAGCTATATTTGGTCAAAATTGGTTCGGCTGTTTTAATCGAATTTCAGGGATGATTTTTTTTTAAAATTTTAGCGTTATTTACAGATGAGTTTTTAATACCAGCTTGTGACACAATATTCTTCTTCTTATCGTGTAAGTATAGTCAAGTGTGTGGCCAACTTGGCTAACCCTGGTGTCAGAGTTTTCAAACCGCACAATGGTCTCTGCTTGGTTTTAACGACTGTTCTCAATCACCAAACCCGGGACCGACGGCTTAACGTGCCCTCCGAAGCACGGAAAGGCTCGTTCGTTCTGAGAGCCACAGACGCACATAAGTCAGTAAGTGATGATTTATGACGTCCCGGCCTTGCAAAGATACTTCAGTAACGAAGTGTTGACCTAAAAAGAGTTCTTATAGGTCAACGGTAAGTTACATTGAGTTAATAAAAGACGCATATACCAAATTCTTTAAACATAATGTCGTTCTTGTTAACGAAGTGCTGGGGTTACCACACGCGTGCACTGTGCTGTTGTGATGAGAGCGGTTTTGCAATGAAAATGGAGTAACCTGATGCACTGGCCTTTGTACAATAAAAGGAAGCTAAATTGTTCTAAAGAGCTAAACTGTTGTATTCTTCACGTATTGACTGAAAAAAATCAATTTCCTCAAGTTTGTTAGCTGCGTCAGGGTCGTATTCTGTCGCTTTTTAGATTTCAAAAGAATTCTCCAAGGAATGGATACAATGTATAATAAAATCTTTAATTTCGTCTTTTAAAATGTTGAAACTATAATTACACAATGTTATAACAGTCATGAATCCAATACTGCGACTAATACAAAGCTTTATAGATCATTTGTAATTACCAAAATAACAAAACTGAGAAAAAGCTTACAAATGTCTAATGAAAAACAAAATGAAATTGAAAGCATAATTATTATTGTTGTAAAACACAACAACTCCGATAAGAAAAGAGTCACCGTAATTGCTAAAGCTTTGTGTTTTCTAATTTCTTTTCCGGTATAAAGCCTAACAAGAGCGGTTCAAATGAAAAATAGAGGTCCTTACGTAAGTAATGTGAATGTTCTCGGAGTGCAGTCGTCCTCTAAACATTTGCGGAAGTTCCGCCGCCGCAAAAACGATACGATTGCCAATATATCACGCGAACACACCTGAACTGTAATAACAAAGAATAATAGCAATTGTTATACGCCACTTTTTATTGCCTCTTCATTGATTCACCCTTTATATTCCCAATATACGCCAAATTTGAGTTACCGCTATTTTGATTCATTGAACAACAACTACTCTTCTCAATGATCGGAATAGTTTAAAGCCTTTTTCAATCGCACGACATTTTTTTCAATAAAATTTTCCCGAGCTCAAAGTTTGTCATGCTTTTGAATTGTTTTATAAAAGAACGCACAACAAAATGAACTAATGCTCAAATTATTTTCTTTCCATTAACAGAAAACGTTTGTGTTTGACTCTCGATTTTCCATCCAGTTGAACTTCCATCAGCTTTCAAAGATGTGTTCTGTTTACCAGCTCAGTATGCCGTGAACATTTTTCTTTGACTTCATAACAAGATAAGAACGCAAAGTCGAAAGTCGAAACTCGCGTTAAAATAAGCGTCGCCGGAGGTGTGCGTCAGAAGCAGGTTAACGTTTGTACGTTTTTCATGAAACGTGCCACGAAATCTATGGCGTAGATTAAGGATATAAATAAAAAATGAAACAGCTGGCTCTTAATTCCGAGTAGTATGATCCCGAGGGCTGGCGGCCTGCACCACCCTTGATAACACTGTCCCGTCGTTCGTAAAATTCATTCAGTAATCTGCGACATAAAATTCTCATTTAAAATTAAAAATCTCATTACGCTTTTAACTCGGCCCCAGTAATAACAACCTAAATCAACAAATGAATAAAGCATGATGTATTTTGTGGGGAAATGTTCTCACTTATTCAGTGTTTTGAATTTGGTTGTTTTGTAAAAAAGTGGTCGCTTTGTTAGAAGTTGGAAATGACGCTTGCGTGATTTTTACTGCAATGGATGGGTGTTATTTTCACAGCGTGATTAGTACACTCAAACATGCGTTGCCTGTAATTGCACTAGTGTTATAATAATACGTTTAACACTAGTGCAATTACAGGCAACGCATGTTTTAGACCGTGTGGTGATCGGTTAAGGATAACACCACCCCATCTCTTTCCGTGGGTGTCGTAAGAGGCGACTAAGGAAACACAAATGAGACCTGCCTCCTAGTAATCCATCCCAGGCAACGACACTTCATTTTTTTTTCTGAATCTGAGGTGTCGTCCTATGGTCTCATGCGGTGTGGTAGGCTCTGTAAAGGGCCGTCTGGTTCGCGACCACCCTCCTACCGAAGTCCGACGCCAAACAGCTTGATGTGTTCCGTCGGTGCGTGGGAGTACCAGTACCTTTACAGGCATTTTCTGGGTTAACTCTCTCCATCGTCGACCTCATCTTTGACCTTTATGGTCAAGATTGAGGTCAAGAGTTAACCCATCTTATAATAATAATAATAATAAAAAATTTTGTTTTTAGAATTTTGTGCTGAACGAATGATACCTTTAAGGAATATTTTCAGTTTGATAAAATCGTTCAAACGGTTTCAACGTGACCGTAACTGACGTGGAAACGTAAACTTTCAATCAAAATATTGTCTCTGACCTCACATGGAGTGTTTGCACATCTAATGAAAATCTCGTTTGGTCGGCACTGTGTTGCGGTCAGGAAATTGAAAGGGCGTCCGGAAAACTTGATTTACAGCAAAGTGCCTGAGAAAAGGGATGTTTTATTATGAAAATTATCTCGGAAACCCTCGGGCCCTCCCCGATGTAGTGCCAGCCCGTATGTTATCGCAATAATTTACGTAAACAAGAATTATAGTGCCGATTATTTTGATTACGACACTTTATTCATATTGTTATTTAAGCGAATTCGTGGGTTGATGTTTCTCGTGGGATTTAAAGGACTGGTCGTCTATTAAGCACTACTACTACCATAATAACATAATGGCTTTTTCTGAATTAAGTCAGAAATGCCTCATTAGAGAGGTCTTTTGCATATCTTTAATTCTATACTGATATTATAAAGCTGAGTTCGTTTATTTGTCTTAGGAACGACTAGTTCCAATTGAAAAAATATTTTTGTGTTGGAATTTATCGAGGAATGCTATAGGCTATAAAGTAACGCTACGACCATAGGTCGTTGATAAATACTATGTGACAGACCGAACTTAATGCGGGCGAAGCCGCGGGCGGAAGCTAGTTTGTTTAATAAAAGTGTTATTTTCTTTCAGCCGCATCGGTAGAGGCTCGTGTTATGAAGATAGTTTAGTTGGAGCTTAATTTAGTTGCGGTGTCACTTGGCCTCGTTTTATTTTATATCTGTCCTGTCTTAATTGGAGTCGCTACGGCTACAACTCGCTCACTCGCTACTACACCTGTAATTGGAAACTGCTACTAGAGTCAAGTGGAAACTTGTGCGACGTGATACCTGCTACATAAACACATTGAATGTACTGCAGTGCAGGGAAGATAGTACAAAGCTGTTTGTATTTTGTGTATTTTTCATAGTTTCTTGGGCAATCAAGAACGCTCGATAAAAAAAGTTAAATAATTCATATACGTAAATTGGGTGATTTTAAATTAGCTAGAAAAAATAAGGATGTGAAGCACACTATACTGAACTAAGTTTTCCAAAGAACATAGGCGGAAGTAAGAAAAAAAAATTTGCCTCTCCATACAACTTGAGAAATCAGCTGATAAGTTTTTCCAAGTTTTCTTTAACTATACACATCAACACGGTCTAGGAATTTTGCACGATTTTTCATACAAAAGAGATCTGTTTGAGAAGCTATAAAAGCATACTCGAGATACAGAGAGGGCTATAATTTTCAGACGAGCAAGTGCGAAGCTTGAATTTTCATTTATAGTCAATAAATTTTGTTTTACTTGAAATTTGTGAAAACGTGACGGAAACGAAAACGAAAATGCACTTTGTGCCTGCTTTTTATATGAAAATGGTCGAATTTACGAAATGTTATTTTTCATTTCGTCACGTTTTCGCAAATTTCAAGTAAAACAAAATTTATTGACTAGAACTGAAAATTCAGGTTTAGCACTTGCTCTTCTGAAAATTATAGCCCTCCATGTATCTCGAGTATGCTATTATAGCTTCTCAAACAGACCTTTTTTGTATGTAAAATCATGCAATATCCCTAGACTGTGTTGATGTGTGTATCTTAACACGATATCTTAGTTAAGGCGTCCTCCAGTTACTTATTAGTTACCTGATTTTGTAAAATTGTTGATCTTATTACATTTGAATAACTTCCAAGGCTGACCCTAAAATCCTTTACGAGAAGATAAGGTTTTATCTCCTACCAATGTCACGACAACGCATTCTTTGTTTCATTCCTTTCAAAGACAACTTATCAACGATCTTTCAACAGAATAGACAATGTACCGCACACATGGGTCCCAACAACGACGTTGACGTTTTTATTAGGAACTATAAAAGGGCCTGTACTCGCGCCGACGAGCCATTATGTCCCATTCCGGCCCACTGAGTGCTTAATGCAGGATAATGGACTCTCTCACTATTAATTTCCCTGTTTTTGTTTCCGAAAAAACAGGGACAATAATCGTGTTTATCGGACGTAGCGTTGTGTAAAGCGAAAATCAGTGGGGCGCCTCCATTACGCGGTCGTAAGAAGAATTTTCAAGTTAAATGGACTGTTTTCCATTATCAAACGTTCTTCTCTTATAAAATTTGTAAGGTTTTATCTCTCTATGTTTAAAATTTTCTATACCTATTAGAGTGTTTTCAAATAATCCATGAGGTAGGTAGATTTCTTGATAAAACATTACCTTAGGAATTACTTTTTGTATTTCAACTTTTACTTAACAATGAGAAGTGAAAGTAGACATATGTAGCTTAAATAAAAAAAGACGTAGATATTAGATTCGGTTTAAAATAATTACACCTATAGGGCCTTTTTATAATTCGAAAACGACACGGTCAAATTGTATTACCATTGCCTATTATGTAATAGTAACACTAGAAGCTGGGAACATAGGAGGCAATGGTAATTCAAATTTTGAATTGCCGTGCCGTGACGTTCGAATTATAAAAAGGCCCAAGGACTCTACGCCAGTTTGTAAATTTTATTCCAAAATAAACTAAAATTTATATTAAAATGGCTTGTTCTCAACTATGCCAGCTCGTACCCGTCAACCAAATACCAAAACCCTACCTGCCTGAATAATAAGCTCGTTCTCCATTTTTCTTATAATGGTTGAACAAATATTTCTCCTCTGAGATTTTGGTTATTTTCTTGCTCCTACTAAAATTCAAAGTATTCGTAAGAGTACAATAAGATTAAACCTGTTATATTTAACATTATGTTTTTTATAAAAAAAATTGTAAAGCATTTTGCATTCACCGCTAAAAATGTGACTAAGAGATAACCTACCCTCATGAAAAATAAACGAATCATTTGTTTTAAGCAGAAGTATGACCTTTGCCAGGGTCATGAAAGTCAAAAGACATTCCTTTCGCTGATCACTTGAACTGACAAATCATAGAAAATATATTCATAAAATCCTTATTCTTGTAAATTAATATATAACGTATATATGTATATACATATAATCTTTTAGGTATGAATGTGTTTGTTTTTTTATTTGTTTGTTCGTCCTACCTTTATATTGTACGGAGCAATAGAATGACTTCATTTTTTCCGCCGGGTAGGTAATTTGGGGCTGGAGAGTATATATGCTACTTTTCCACGTAAGCAAAGTCGCGAGCGGGGACACACACATAAAAATAAAATACTGCTATTATAAACATAAAATTATTTGAACACTTATAATAAAACACTGTTCAAACCAATAAACATATAAGGATCCATAAATAAGATTACTTCCGAAGTCAAGTGCATCTAAACTGATGAAACTCGAAGCTCAAGCGCACTGTTCTGTCGTAAACCAAATAGCTTTATGAACATGAGCGTACTCAAATATTGGGAGAACGTGGTCTGGAAGACACCAACCCAGATTTAGTTCATTGCTTTACTGCATGTACGGATCAGCCGAATGCTTAGCCTAATTGAAGTGGAAATATACGTGCGAGAGGATTTTGTGAACGTTTGCAGCGTCTAAAGACACTCAGATGCTGCAATATCTCTCCTGTGATATATACATCCAGTTTAATTTCGAATTCTAACACGTAGCACAGTTCCATTTACAGATTATAGTACGCTGTGGCCGACCTTCCTAACTATGTAGAGCAACGCTATTTCCTTTTGATGAGTGACCCTTCGAAGGTAGTGTTATAACACCTTCTATTCAAAATACAAAAGCGACAGCTCAATCACTTCACGTTTGAATGAAGAAGGAAATAGGGACAATACGTGCAAGTCTGTTCTTGAATTAGTGGATTTGCGATCGTTCATATAGATTACGATTAGAGCTAACGTTGAAGGAGATATATCGACGGGCAGTACACGGAGCGTGGCGCGATGGACCAACAAATTATTGTCGTCCAGGGAGCACGAAATATCGGGCCGCGCCGGCACGTCGGCCGCGACCTACCAGATATATATCTGCACTCCCCATCTGTACGAAAGGAAAACCGAGAGAATACTGAACGAATATTTCCGAGAACGCTCGAGCGCCAGCTGAGCTCTGCCCACCCGCTTCATGGGCTTAGATATTTCTTGGCTCTCGGAAAGAATGCAACTATCATTATATTTTGTTGCACTTTTATGACTTTATAGGCAACGTTATTTCTCAAACGACAAAACAATTTTACAAGTTTCTAGAGGAATATTTTTCTTCGCTTTCTATGTCGATGGCTTTTAAAAGGGACAAAGATATTTAGCTACGTAGGTGGCTATATAAGTCTTGAGATGCTCGAAATTTAAAAATGGAACGCATCCGTATCATATATTGTTAAAAGGCAAATTTATTCTAAAATCGAACACAAAAGGCCATTTACAACAACAAAATAAAATAAAAAAATTTGAAACGTTATCCTGACATCATTTTCCGCTTTTTCGTCTACTACAACGGAGCTTTAACGTGAACATTTGTGTGCTATGATATAGGACGACTTTAAATGTGGTTTATCTAACGATTTAAGCTAAAAAAGTTTTGAATCAGCTTAAGGGGAGTCTGTTCCTTCTTAGGCAAGCATTTTCAGATGGTTTAACGTATTTAAAAGGGGGGAAAATAGAATTGAAGATGATGACAAAAGTGGACTCTCGCCAACAGCAGTCCCAGTTGAAAGTGTATGGACTAATGAAATGATTGTACGAGATGACCCACGTATTACATACAGGAACATAAAGTTACTCTTAGGCATCAGTTTGGTTACTGTTCACACCATATTACATGAACATCTAAGAATAAGGAAGCTTTGTTGTCGTTGGATACCTCGTTTGCTCTCCGAAACGGAAAAAGAAGCCTGTGTGGAATAGTGCCGTGAGATGAGTCTACGTTTTAAAAATGGGAGGTCAAGACGTGTTTCTTAAATCATTAATGGCGACGAAATATGGATGTATCAATATGATCCGGAAAGCAAGAAGTGTTACTCGGTATTGAGTGTTTCCACATGGCCAGTTGCTAACACAATTGCAAAGACCGCGGAACATTTGCAAAAAAATGGTGGCCAGTTTTTTTCACCGAGTGAACATCTTGCAACATTGATGTTGGGAATAGGTCTATTAACTAAGGATGGTATACTACAATCGCGTTGCCCCAAGTTTTCAAAGCTATGCAGGCGAGGCGACCAAAGGCCGGTCTCCGGGGAATGATGCTGCACCACGACAACGCGTCTTCACACTCGTCCCTCAGAACGAAGGCGTTTATTTAAGAATTCGGTATTGAAACTCTACCTTACCCACCTTACAGCCCTTATTTAGCTCCTTGTGACTTCTTTTTAATTCCCACCATAAAAGATAAGATAAAATAAAAGTCTTTTTCAAGTGCTAAAAAAGCGGTGGCTGCCTACGAATCAGCCATTTTCGATCTGTTGGAGAACAACTGGAGTAAGTAATTCCAAGACTGGTTTAGGTGGATAAAAATTTGTATAGAGGATGATGAAGAGTATTTTGAAAAGATATAATATATATTGTAATCATACATTGTTTACTAATTTTCGTATCTCAAAACTTATATAGTCTCCTACGTATTTGTATGTAACCAAATACAAAGTCACTGACATTAAAAATGGGCTCACGCGTGTCGTTGGCCCAAATTAAACGAAAAAGTTCGCGACCTGTTCAATTAGTGTCGTTTCCCATCAAAAGGACTATCGGTGTAAATGGGGAAGGCTTCAGCTGGCATTGTCACAGACGCGGTATATCATCGGCGCGCGGAAATTCAAAGGGCGCTCGGAAGTACTTGATTTATGAGTGCGGCCGCATGTATGTGCGAGAATTAAAAATTTCATAAAAATTTTCTTTATGAATTGCGTGCATTGTATTGGTAACCCCTGGATTTTCGGATTAATTTCTCACTTCGACCTTGATTTCGCGATAAAAATGTTAATTGAATTGTTAATTTGCTTCGAGGTTCGAATATCGCTTTTGTTTTATTTAATTTCGACATTGGTACGTTATTGGGACATCGGTCGGACGTCTGACAAGACAATACCTGTCACTGACATCTGTAATGCGCAAGAGAGATTTTTACTGTAATCTATTCTCCGAATAATCGGGTTTAGACTTTAGACTTACAGAATTTATATTTTTTTAAGCCAAACTGCATGGTTTATTCTCCATTTTAGAGTTAGTGAAAAGAAACACGATTATTTGCACGGTCAGTTAGCCCTGCGGGTGGTAACATGCGTACGTAGTGAATAATTTGCATGAGTTAGGGTAGAGATGGCCTGCGGGCTAGAAATTCACGTAGTCACTGCTACTTTGTAGTCGTAGCAATAGCTACGAAAGTCTGTAGCTTGAGCTACGATAAGCTACGTTGACGCTGCCAGCCTTGTAAATTTTTAAGTTGTTTTCATTTTACAGTTACAGTCATTTTCCTTTCAGTGTAGAAGAAGCTGTTATGGTCTAAAAATAATACCAACCGTTATTAGAAAAAGCATATCGATATACTAAAAAAAAACCCTATTTAATCCGTGGCTGGCCAAAAAAAACATACCACTAAAGTATGATAAAGGTATATGCACATATATATAAGTACATAAGTGCGTCGGGAAGTACCTACAGTATCTTTGTAAAAAAAATTAAATAACTTTTACAAGTTTTAAACATCTCATTGTGATGCACCATTCGTGATAATAGTACTTGCGATAGCGTTAAAATATCGGATAGGTACTCATAATAAATAATCTATACAATTTGATAAATCTTGTGAAAACAACCGCGGGAATCTTTAGTTTTGTTGGTATGAAAATCACAGGTTACCTCTAGTAGCGTCCAGTACACGGGTAGCGGGGCGCGGGGGGTACCTACCAGCCAGGATTTAATGGCCGCTGCCGAGCGGAGATATTCTCATCTCGCTAGGATAACCACTATTACAATTTAGCGGATCTGGAAATTGCAACCATATCACTATAATGTATAATATGGAAAGTCCATAAATTCCCACTAATTGGGACCATCTCTGATTACTCGTACCCGCTTTGTCTACGTTTGTTCCATTCTATATTTTAGTTTCAAGTGAAACTAATCACGGTGCGCCAAACTCCAGGTTTTATGTTCGTGTTCAACTATGAAACAGTAGTTTTCAGACTCTCGCTTATTGATAAACAAACTCATGCTTTTTACAAAAAAAATCTATTGTAATAAGGTATTTTTTTATATCGGAGGACTCTATCGACTTTAAATTAATTTCTGGATCATGGTCAAGCGTACCATGAGCCATTAAAGTGTACCCTAAAGTTTTAAGAAGAAAAACAAAATTGTGGGCAGGTACCTAGAAAAAGAAATTCTAGCAACTTTTTTACAATTGAAACTTGACAATAGATAGACGATTTATGTTTTGTTGATTATCCTCAAAACCTACATCTTGTTAACTGTGGTTTTAGGTGATTGTTAATATTGGTACCCCGAAACACAACAAGCTTGGAAAAAGCTTACTGTCGGTGAAAATTTTAGTGACAAATGGCTATCCCGAGTCGAATATTATTTATGCCCTAGAGTCCTATTTGCGACTCCCACTCTACAGTCTTAACTAAAGAATATTCTGTCTCTACTAGTCTAAGATAGACTTCTATCTTAATTTTCACTAGAAACTAGTTGCAGTTTCTCGTGCCACGACGACGCGATGCAACTTCTTCATCTCTATTTTTCCACTTAATTGGCAATTAAAATTGTTTCCGCAGTCTCAAGCTTTGACAGATAGCTTGCCATGTGGTTCAAACTGGATGGAATCATCTATCATTTTTGAGCAATTTAACGAAGACACTATGTGGTCAATACATCAAGCTATTACATAAATGGAGGACTTTATGCTGCTACGGTAAGGACTATTTTGCAACAAAATGGTTAACTTGATGCCTTAGTCACACGACAGATATATCAGCTTATAAATCATTAGAGGATAAAGATTCAGAGGTTGTTTTGTGTGGATTCAGTTCATAAATTCAAGAGTATTCAGGGTTTAAATTATGCAAAATCGTTTTGACGCAAGTCTCGGCGGCGTATTTAGGGTACGTAGGGGAATGGAGCATAAATATTCAGAGTACGGACACAGTGTGCCGACTTATGGACACGCTGATTTACGTTGCCCGCTGAAAATGTACCCTAAGTAATGTACCTTGCCACCACTCCGTTCCATATGCGGTTTTTACGCAACACCGCGCATCCAATGCAGCTCTATTTGTGAATGCCAGTTGCTAGTTGAGATATAATGCTTTGGTAACGCTGCTCAGTGACTATAAATATTATAGTTTACAATCGATAGCACGACAGCTACACATATTTTGATGAGATGGTGGTAGTTGGTACACGAGTAATTTTAATTTGGATAAATTAAAATTAGAAACAGATTATTTCTTCGAAAGACACAAGACGAAACTGAAACAGATACGAATTGACACGATAAGACCATGTAAAGTCAATTTTGCCTAAAACATTTAAGGAATATTCTGTCATTGTCACTTACTATATAATTTGCTGCAAAATTAAGAAAGACTAGCGTAACAAGAAAGCAGAAGAAAACTCAGCCAAAAATATTTAAATACAAAGGTCATTGTCACTATCCTTGTTTTAGACTAAAATTAAACTCAATGGTAAACAAATTACAAAAAGCTTCATAAATAATTTGACATTCTATATAAATAAAGAAAAATACACTCACCCACACAATCAACAACGAAATTACTTTGAGAGGGCGTGGGATCTTCGTACTATTTTTAGGCTGGCAAAAAATTAAAACAGAAGTTGCAAAAAAGTATATTTATATTTTTGAATTGAACTTCTTACATAAATTTGCAGATGTTTTATATTTCAAAATTAAACTCATGCTTATGAGATATTGAACGCTTTAAGTTACTATAAATGTGCTTCTGTATGGATGATTGCAACAAAAATAGAGTAAACTATTCGCTAGATTCTGAACCAGCCAATAAATAAGTTTATCGCATAAATTATACCTGAACTTATACAAACACACATGTCGTCTGAACGTAGATTGTACCGTGATTTGCATAGCTTAGGGGTTACAGATTACATAGAGGTAGTACGCCGAAACTTACGCCATAACTCTCATAGCATTTGTGTAGAGTCGCACCACTCTGGGGCCCCAACTTTGAGAATGAAGGCCCCAAAATGTTTTAAGATGGCCTATCATAGCTTATGCAAACCTCTGTGACATAATGGAAGAATACATATAAACATATACGTAAACTAACGTATATTTGTTACGCCTCTGTCTCATTGAGGTAGGCAGAGACCACAGATTGCCACCTGGTTCGATCCATATACACTTCCTTTGCATATTCTACGTCATAAGTCGATTTGGATACTTCTAATACTATACGGTCTGTTCTCAGAAAAAAGCATGAAAACTTTCTTAAATAAAAAACATTGAAATTCTTAAATAAAAAAGTTACATTGCAACCACGTCTTTAGGTAAAGAGCCCTATTTACTTTACTTCCTTTTTCCAGTTTACTCTACTAAGTTTCACGAATAATTAATATTTTCTTTAAATTCAAATCATTTTTCGCGATTAAGACGCCCTCGCCATTACCATTTCCCGCTTTGAATAGAAAAATACTTAGTTAACTGAACCTTAAACCTTTCAAAATACAAGCCGAATTCACTGTTACAAAACACTGAGCAATAACTTTCTCAAAAGAACTCGGAACGTCGAGAATAAGTCAGAGTAAACAGAAAAATAAAAAATAAACGTTCATTCTAAATGGTTTTTATTACAGGAGCGGTTCCTGGTGCAATAAGAAAGATTGAAAGACCACGTCGGGGGCCTCAGCAGCTCTATAATTACGTCACTGCCCAGAACGGAGCAAATAAGTAACTCCCAAGTTTGTGGCAAACACTATTAACTGTTTAGTAGTTTAAGAAACGCTTTCAGTATAATCTAGTTTGCGCTTAATCAAAATTCCGGGTCAGGCCCAATATGGCTAAGGGTTACCGTCTGCCGTCTACTGTAATGGCCTATACTTAGCAAGTAAACATACTTACGCATAAATGATCAGCTTGGGATTACTTCACACGAGGACCTTGCATGGATAAGCGACGCATGTCCAGTGTAATTCGGGGACAAATCAGCTAGTGGTTTGTCAATTCATTATTCATATTATACTGGTGTCTCAAAGGAGATTGTCGTGAAGCGAGGACTCTAGTCTATGTTGGTTATATTAGTATCACATTGTACAGTCTGTTCCCTCAATTAAGTATCCACCCATGATTCTTGCTTGCTGGTGATAAGGTTCAAATTAGAATGAACTTGGCCCTTTTACTTGGGTATTGAATGAACAAACTATAGAACTTCCTAACTTTAAAGTCTTCTAGCCAGGCGAAGCACACGACTGCCTCTTCAAGAGAATTGAATTTTTAATAGTAAGGCTTTATTAACTGTGTTAATTTATTGAGAGAATATCGACTTTGGCAACAACATGATAATGATGATACCCCATACTTACTAATTACATTTTAAACCCAACTTTATTTTATTTTTACCCGACTACGGCGAAGCAAAAAGGAGGGTTATGTGGTTGACCGGTATGTATGTATGTATGTATGTATGTTTCCATCATAACTTCAAAACTATTCGTCTCAAATTGACAAATGAAGTATCGTTGGACGCGTTTTGATTATCCGCTGGTTATAGGCTACAAGACGTCACATTAAATTGATTAGAGCGCCCTCTAGATGACATAAAGTCATGAACTAAAAAAAAAGTTGTTTTTGATGGTGCTTTATTGGGTATCAAATGAAAGGGCTTCATTAGTGCATTTCAAATATATATGTATTGTAAGCTGTTTCTTGCGGATTTGCTTGGATGCACCGGATTTAAAGTTCACCATCGCACACTGTCGTCTTTATTTAGTGATTACTCGGCTGTATAGTGATCGAATCAAGCAGGAGTGGTTGCGAACATTATAACTCATCACACTACAATAGGTGTAATTCATATACTTATATGAAATGAAAAAAATAGTGTTTTTTTTTTTAAAGTCCGGAGAGCCCCCTAAATCAAAGACATCTACCAAACAAAGATTAGTGATGCGAGGCCGCAGACCGAGCTCCGCGTTGGGCGAAGCCCGAAGCGTTCCCTCAATCTAAGACATCTACCAGACAAAGATAAGTGATGCGAGGCCGCAGGCCGAGCTCCGCGTAGGGCGAAGCCCGGAGCGTCTCCCCAATCCAAGACGTCCACCAAACAAAGATATGTGATGCGAGGCCAAAGGCCAAGCTCCGCGTAGGGTGAAGCCCGGAGCGTCCCCCCCCAATCTAAGACATCTACCAGACAAAGATAAGTGATGCGAGGCCGCAGGCCGAGCTCCGCGTAGGGCGAAGCCCGGAGCGTCTCCCCAATCCAAGACGTCCACCAAACAAAGATATGTGATGCGAGGCCAAAGGCCAAGCTCCGCGTAGGGTGAAGCCCGGAGCGTCCCCCCCCAATCTAAGACATCTACCAGACAAAGATAAGTGATGCGAGGCCGCAGGCCGAGCTCCGCGTAGGGCGAAGCCCGGAGCGTCCCCCCAATCTTAGATAACCACCAAACAAAGATTAGTGATGCGAGGCCGCAGGCCGAGCTCCGCGTAGGGCGAAGCCCGGAGCGTCCCCCCAATCAAAGACATCTACCAGACAAAGATAAGTGATGCGAGGCCGCAGGCCAAGCTCCGCGTAGGGCGCAGCCCGGAGCGTCCCCCCAATCTAAGACGTTCACCAAACAAAGAATAGTGATGCGAGGCCGCAGGCCGAGCTCCGCGTAGGGCGAAGCCCGAAGCGTCCCCCCAATCTAAGATAACCACCAAACAAAGATTAGTGATGCGAGGCCGCAGGCCGAGCTCCGCGTAGGGCGAAGCCCGGAGCGTCCCCCCAATCAAAGACATCTACCAGACAAAGATAAGTGATGCGAGGCCGCAGGCCAAGCTCCGCGTAGGGCGCAGCCCGGAGCGTCCCTCCAATCTAAGACGTTCACCAAACAAAGAATAGTGATGCGAGGCCGCAGGCCGAGCTCCGCGTAGGGCGAAGCCCGGAGCGTCCCCCCAATCAAAGACATCTACCAGACAAAGATAAGTGATGCGAGGCCGCAGGCCAAGCTCCGCGTAGGGCGCAGCCCGGAGCGTCCCCCCAATCTAAGACGTTCACCAAACAAAGAATAGTGATGCGAGGCCGCAGGCCGAGCTCCGCGTAGGGCGAAGCCCGAAGCGTCCCCCCAATCTAAGATAACCACCAAACAAAGATTAGTGATGCGAGGCCGCAGGCCGAGCTCCGTGTAGGGCGAGGCCCATAGCGTCCCCCCAATCTAAGAAGTACGCACGTAAACTACGATGTAAGGGAGACATCCTAGGCTCTGGAACGGTTTCAGTATTTATGTTATAGTTCAAACTCTGTCTTCATAAAGCTCCTATACTATTACGGGATTAGGATTTAACTTTGTATTCCCTTTTTTTACGAAAAAAAAAACGACACTCATCGTTTTCCACCGGAACCCAGTCCAGATAAAACACAGCACCAAGTAGTAAGCCAACCTATTTAAAAGTTTAAATTTTCAATCTCATTTTGTTGAAGATACAAAAACGATAGGTCGCGGCTGGGTGCGTACCCCTCCAAAACGTATTTCTGCCAACGCGCATGATTCTGCCAACTCGTAAAACTGGGGCGGATTGTTAGCTTTAAAAATACATATCATACTTTCTTAGCTGTTCACCAACGAACAACTCCAAAATAATTTAAATAAAAAATAAGTTTAAAAACTAAAACCCGACTACTGAAGAAACGCGCTCTAAAAAGTATGAAACAAGAAAATGCTCGTATCTGAAATATTCATGAAAACTTTTAAATACTTATCGTCTATTTAATAAACACTATACACGTTATATAATTTAACGTGTTAAATACATATTCATATTGACGTTCGGAGGAGAGCCGTGGTCGTATGCCACTTTGTCCTAACACGATCGCTTTACTACCTGTTAATAGGTGGCATACGACCACGGCTCTCCTCCGAACGTCAATATGAATATGTATTTAACACGTTAAATTATATAACGAGTATAGTGTTTATTAAATAGACGATAAGTATTTAAAAGTTTTCATGAATATTTCAGATACGAGCATTTTCTTGTTTCATACTTTTTAGAGCGCGTTTCTTCAGTAGTCGGGTTTTAGTTTTTAAACTTATTTTTTACTAGCTTTCCGCCCGCGGCTCCGCCCGCGTGGACTACAGGTTATATCGTGCCCAACTGTGGGATAAAATGTAGCCTATGTCCTTTCCCAGGCTCTAATCTATCTCTGTACCAAAATTCATCAAAATCGGTTCAGCGGTTTAGGCGTGAAAAGGTAACAGACAGACAGACAGACAGACAGAGTTACTTTCGCATTTATAATATTAGTAGGGATTCCATAATACTGTTGGTCAGTGTTATGTTTCACTTTATGTGATATTGCATAACTCATTTTTTATGATTTCATTATACCTCACTTTAACTGCTAGTTAAACTCCATTATACGTAATTGTATACACTACACGCACTAAATTAATCACATTGCAAGTACGACAAAAGACTTATTTCGTACACATTTTTGACTGTACACATACATATTTAATTTACAAAATGAAGGGACTGGGTGTCCAAGAAATAATGTAACCTTTTCTCATGAGCACATCTTTTATTTAACGAATAGGCAAAGGTCAAGTGCGAATTAAGCCGTCACAAACGAGATCTGAAGGGCATTGTACTGTCGAGGTATATTAGCTTTATACTGTAATTGCAGGCGCGGACATTTCTTGTCTTTATGACTTTCCAGATGACTTCCCTTGTCCACTCATATGTTAACTCGCTGTTCATACCCACAACAGTTTCAATTAGACCGCTTGTGTGAATTACAAATGAATACCACGATTAGCTTGCACGCTGACCATAACTAACTAAATCACCAGCATTTACCGGATCGAAGTTGACCAGGCAATTAAATTTCAATTATGAAATCATCCATAACAAATTGACTACGCATTATAACAAAGGGAAATGAAATTATTTAACATCAAAGTTAATCTTCCGTTTTGTGTACGTGAAATAGATACGAAACAATAATTAATTACATTCTCTACATTAAATTAATTCATACAAAAGCATTGATTCAGTTAACGCCCAAGATATGTAACGCCGCGTCAAAAATTCAACACTTGCAAAGCCAGCGGCGGCGTTTAAAATTTCAAGAGCGGAGCGCAGGCACCTCCGCTGAAGTATCACGAGTTCATAAATTAGTTACTTTACGAGGGAAAGGCCGTGCCCTATAGCGCGGGTCCCGTGTATAATTTTCATTTAAACACGCGCAGCCACAGGTCCTCGCCGTAAATCAGGTCCGTCGGTTGCCCTTTGAGTGTGACGTGTGCGTCGCCCGCGCACCCCCGCCCCCGCCCCGCGCGCCCCGCACACCCCACCTCCATATCCCGCAGCAACAATGTAAAGACATTTCCATTGTACCGTAATAGGGCATTGTTTGTGACGTAAATTTTACTGCTGAATATGCAAATTTCGTTTTGCGTCGACCTCCAGCGAGAAATATTGCGAAAGTTTAGCGAAAAATTAAAATCACGAATCGGGGACAAGTTTTTAATACCGATCGAAGTTGCTACGGGAAAGTATGGAAATGTCGGTGCGTACCACTAGAGTTTGCCTTTAAAATTATGAATAGTAATGAAGAAAATAGGCTCTATGCCGCGCGGCAGCTAACGTCGCCGTAAAAGTTAAGAAACGGCTCCTGAGTCATTTCGTTAAGCTTTTAAGAAAACATTTTCATACAAAGCCCCTTAGCCGAGTCAAAATGTTCATCAACGCTTCTAAAAGATACTTTCTCTCCGAGGTCTGTTTTATGCTGGGTGAAGCGAAACATGAAATATACATCCTCCTAAATCAATTTTTATGCGTCAAACATGCTTCATATTAAACGTTTTAATGAGCGACGTTTACATATTGAGTCATAAATATTCATGTGGAAGGATGGAGCACATCTGCTGGGACGTATGGCGAATGTCGGCCTGTGAAAACAGGGCCCGACTGCTCTTGGAATTTGTTTGTCGCTTAATGACGCGTCACAGGAACACAACGCCGCTGCCGCAGTCCGTACGCGTGTGTCGATGACAATTTGCGTAAACTCCACGCCTTACGTGACTTTTATCCACCATCCGAAACACTTACATTATTAAAACTCACTCGCTGGCACTTCCACTGAATGCAAAATGTCTGTCTAGACTCCAAATTTCCAAAGTGTTTCCAATTGAAAATTTATTGTGAACTTGCAGACACCGATACTTTTCGTGGGTGTACTTTATGCGAGGTAAAATCTAAACAAATAGATGGCACCTGTAAAAACTTGTGTACGCTGCCTTTTATCACGTCTGAGTAGACTAATAAATTACAATACGAAACTCATTACCAGGGAATAAGAAACCTCATTATACAGTGGGAGCCGCGCGATCTCGTTATCCCCAAATAAAAAGGCTTTTGAGGGGGTAGCTGTGTACGGTGGGCCTTAGGCGTTAATATTTAAAGCTGTTCCGTGGAGATGGCTGCTCTAATGTGCTATTAGCTGCGAAACCGCGTGTTTGACTCGCGGTCGAGGCCCCGAGACGCACTCCGCCGAACATCATGTCTTAACAAACAAAAGAAGGGCTAAAGCAACACGTGTTTAATTTAAATTTCGTTTAAATAGGAAACTTTTCCCAATATTATCTAAACAGAAATAATTTTCCACGTTAAAAAAACGTATGAGTCACTGATTTCAATCCCAACAACAGTTCGCACAAAACGAAAATGTCACTCATTTATTTAGATGACGTTCTAGTTTGTAGTAATTTTTGTTTTTGTTGATTTTTTTAAAAGTGGTGAATCATTTTCGATAAAACTTATATGGGACCATCTTTGGAGTATACTTTTTCGAAAAAAAAAATTTTTTTAAAATCCGTCCATAATTGGCGGAGGAATCGGTGAAAATACATTTAAAAAAAACATACAGTCGAACATAGAAGCTCCTCTTTTTTTAAAGTCGGTAAAAAGGCAAAACATATTTTTAATTTTCTAAAGCATTCAAAGCTAAACCCGTGATAAACCCTGGCTGACTTTAAAAACCTGCAAGTAAAAGACATATTCATACATGTGTTTTCAAAATGCGACATAGTCTATAATTAATACAGTTAGTTACATACAAATGAATGTTTTTAGAACAAACTCAGTCATAAGAATTTCTTCAACTGAACTTCTCCATTGCGACTTTTATAAAGATCACATTGACAGAAAAGTGCTTACAAGCTTCCTTTTCTATGGTTCACTGTAGAACCCTTCACTACATTATAATTTTGAGTCTTACCGCGGAACCCTATTCTTATTCACGACCTACTCCGATTCATCCCAAATCCCTCACTAACCTATTTACACCCTGTGTATAAATATTTATCCACAAACTCTGATTATGCTCTGTTTTGTTAATTGTTTACGTTTGCATTACTTTCAAAACGCTTACTAAAAAAATATATTATGAACTAATAGCCAAGTCGGCAATGACCTTGATTACTGACTTCAGATCAAACTTGACTAAGATTGGCAAACTTGACTAAATCTAGTATCTGTAATTAAACCTAAAATTGCAGGTCCTGATTCACTGACTCATCAAAGCCCAGCCTGAATGAACTCTTGGACCTAGAAAGCTCAAATTTGGCACGAAGGTTCCTTTTATAACGGAGGCAAGGTTTTAAGAAATTCTTACGGGAACGAAGTCCCGGGCATCCTCTAGTTAATAGTAAATAAATAAATATTCTTGGAAAATTGTCATAGAGCCATCTAACCCCAAACTAAGCAAGGCTTCTGCTATGGGTGCTAGATAACTGATAAATTATTTAATATGTATTTAAAATACTCCTCACAAACACTTGAAAATACTAGTTTCAAATATTTGTGTTGGTCGGGAATCGCACCCGCAACCTTCAGATCAGAAAGCAAAGTCAAGGAAACTGAGCTATCAGGCCAGCCAGTATTAGATCATTAAATCTGTGTTTCCGTTTTCAGGTTAAAAAGAATCTTTTATGAAGTAAACAACCGAATCACTTACAAATAATTAGTTTATTTCGTTAAAACGAAATTCATTGAAAAGTTATTTATATAATCTAGTTGGTATGTTAAATCCACATCCAATACACTGTTTTCAACACATCTGCTCATAAAGTGGGTCTTATGTCATTGTTTTAAGGTTCATAATGATATGTATTACCCAGCCCGTGAGTAATAAAAATAAAGCACAAGTACGTAATGGTTTTTTTTCTAAATTTCAGCAAAGAGATCAGATCTTATTTTATATTTAAAATTAAGTGTAAATATTAAACTATTTGTAAATAAAAATATAATTCCAACACAACAGAAAATTATCTAACTATATATTTCACGTTTTAGCATAAATAATAATATTAAAATTATCATTTATTTATGCTAAAACGTGAAAATATATAGTTAAGTTTTTTTATTATTATTTGGCTGTATGACATACTTGTCAATGTGAATCTCATTTTGCGAACGAAAAAAGAAAAAAATAATCGCGCCTATTTTCAGATGTTTTCACTTGGTTTTCACAAACAGCATTTGTATTCATCAGATTGTTATTATTGTCAGAAATACAACACAAAAAATGTCTTCTTCAAGTGCAGAACAGGAAACCTACGTGGGTACACCGCCAGAAATACTTTCCGAGGCGCAACATCCACGTGATAGCTTGTTGCCGTCAATATCAAAGGAAAGTTTTTATTTTCTTTCTTTCCTCGCAAATGTGTTGAAAAACGTCGTATGACACGCGTGCGCATTAGATATTACATTCTCAGCTCCACTGAGCCCTCGCCCTCGGCTCGGGCTCTAAACTCGCCTCTAATGTAATATTCAACTTAGCACACTTGTAGTATAATGTACCTATTATGTTATTGCAAATAAAATACATACATTGAGAGGATATTGTTCAGCATTATTCAGGCGCAGTCCAAAGGGGGGGGTCACAGGGGACATGACCCCCCCCAAAATCTAAGGTCAAATTGAAAAATCTCAAAAATTTGCCAAATAATTAAAGGAAATTTCTAACAGCGATAAATTTATAGTTTGCTGACATCTAGTGGTGTTTTTATGAACTACGCACGATGGCCAAAATAACTTGGAAATAACATCTAGTTTAGAAACGAGGAACCGAACTACGTAGTTTTGGTAATCCTAGCAAAATCGATATGCGTCGTTATGATAAAGATTGTATGTATAACAATATTCTAATAATGTAATTTGTCGGTTTATTGTAAAGATTCAGATAAAGGCGGTCTACTTAGTTGTGAATTGGGTGAGTGACCCCCTCCAAAATTTCAGGCTGGTTTAAGCCAACGAAAATAACATTCAAACTTTGTCATCTCTGACATTTAAAATAATAACAAAAACTATTTATTTATTATGTTTTTTTCCCTTTTCAGAGTCTTATTATACTTGCTTTTTCCCGCGGCTTCGCTCTCGCAAAAAACTCTTTTAGTCAACCATTTCATTCTTGACCCCTTAGGGATGATTTAAAAAAAAACGTGAAACACGTGTCCGTTTATTTGCTTTAAGGTATGTCTTGATTAAGTTTCGAGTCAAAATGTTAAAAAAAATAGTTTTCTCCATACAAACTTTGAACCCCCATTTCACCCCTTTAGGAGTTGAATTTCGAAAAATACTTTCTTAGTGCTTGCTTACTTTATAAAAGAAATTTTTTTGCCAAATTTTAGCTTTCTAGGACGTTAGGAAGGAAATAACATAGGAAGTTACACAGTAGGTACATAAACAAAGCCTCTTTTTACCTAATGATATCGCCTTTGTTCCATAAGAGGTTAGGAAAATGCTGGGAAGAAAACTGTAGATGCAAAGTGGACATGCATGTGACAGTTATTACTGTTGGCAAGTCTTGCGTCCGCATTAAGCCCCATTTGCACTGTAATTCAGAATTTTGCAACCACTTTTCAAAGTGCCACTTTATACGCAGAAAAGAGTACGTAAGTGAAATCCCGCCAGCAGGCAAAATATGCAAAAATATGAATTTCGGGAAATGTGTCACCTCGTTTAAATAGTACAGTTATATTAGAAAGCAGTTGTAACTGAAATAGGAACGGGATGTGTAATAATGCTATATTACGTTCAGAGACCATATTTAAGTTATAGAAAAATGTGGAAAAGGGGAACATTTTCATATTCTTTTCAAACAGGAGATGCGTGTAATATTGAATATTCCGCGTATCCCAACGATTTTATACCAAAACGTTACGAATCTTTTCCTTAAATGACATTTGAACATACAATTTTGTTTCCGGAAACCACCTATAAGAATAACATTTGGAATTTACCGAATGTAGATTTTTCCAAAATAATAATAGAAAGAATCTCATAAATAGAAGCACTAAGTTATGACATTCAAATATGAGATTGACTGAAATGAAAAAAAAATGTAACGAGACGCAGGATTTTAATTTATTTCAAAAAAAGATTATAAAAGAAGTTTCCACAAATAAAATGTTTTTTATTTTTATTTTTTTAACGACTCCTAAAATCAGGAAAGCCAGAATCATGCCTGAACTTTTCTTTGACTACTTTACTCTCTAGGCTCAGACTTAAAATGTATTTTTTTTAAATGAAACTCGCTTATTGCGCTACCAAGTCACGTGTTGAGGTATCGACAAATCACTTTTAATCCTTTGGAATAAGCCCATATTTTTTGTGAAATTTCTCGTTGAACCTTTATAATGAAAAATTACGATAATCTTGTCGTAAATGCTGAATAGCCGTTGGCAACACATGAGGTCACGTTTGCCCAATATTTGACAATGAGTGAGGAAATGGCCAGTGTTAGTAATAATCCCATGATGTGCGTATCGAATCCAAATTGTTATAGAAACAATTTTGAAAATAGCTTTGTTTGAATAACGGTTGGTCATAAAAATATATAAATTACTAGCTTTCCGCCCGGGACTTCGTTCCCGTGGGAATTCGGGAAAATCATGTACCCTATGTTCATCACGGATAATGTAGGATTCTAATGATGAAATATTTTTTCAAATCGGTCCAGTAGTTTCGGAGCCTATTCAATGCAAACAAACAATCAAATCTTTCCTCTTTATAATACGTATTAGTATAGATTAAAATACGAGTTTGCAAGTTAAAGGGTCTTCTCTATTCAAAGGTGGACAGCGCTCCACTATAATTAAATTTAAATACGTTGATACTCGTACCTAAGAGCTAATAACTATACACGCTTACATTCAAATAACGTTATCGTAGTACTATCCCCAAACCATTAAGTATCTACAGAGTGGTACGATAATATTTTGCCCGAAATACACTGGGCGTCAAAAATAAGTAGTACAGTTTTAAAATTGCGATTTCTCCCAAACTATAAAACTTAGACCTTTGAAACAAAAAAGGTTAAAAAGAAAATTTAATCTTATTCAATAAAAACTTCATGCATTATAAGAACTTATAATGCTTGACTTTAAAAAAAACGAATAAATAAAAACACTTTTTTTAAACTGTTGAAAGGTGTTGTCTTACTTAGGATTTTTGTGTTTGACACATTCGCTGCTGATAAAGCAATTGTAATTGAAAAGCATAGGTATCTTCAGAGAGTAAATTTGACTAATCATGCCTCTTTCACCAGAAGAATGTGCAAGAATCTTAGCTTTTCTCGAAGTGGGCATCAGTATGCGTCGTACTGCAAGGAGGGTGGGTGTAACTTTAAGAACGGTTCAGCGAGTAAAGCAAAGGTACGAAGAGACTGGAAACCATCTAAGGAGACGAGGTAATGGCAGACCCAGGTGCACAAGTACCCGAGAAGATCGCTTTATTGTTTCCACTGTGTTAAGAAATCGACACCTTAATGCAGTTGAGGTTCAGCAACAGCTTCTTCGGACCCGAACAGACTACATCAGTGAGAGTACAGTGAGAAGAAGACTTGCTGAAGCTAACCTGAAGCCTCTAAGACCAGCAAATGGCCCCAAACTTGAGACAGAGCATCGCGTAGCAAGACTACGCTACGCCCGTCAACACGTACAATGGGGCGAAGAAGAATGGGCTAGAGTTTTATTCACAGATGAGTCTCGATTCTCTTTATACACTTCAGATGGACGGCGGAGAGTCTACAGACGACCCGGTGAGCGATACATTCAAGCTTGTATCTCGGAAAGAGTCCAATATGGCGGGGGCTCTGTACACGTATGGGCTGGTATCTCTTCAGAGAGTCGCACAGAGCTTGTGGTAATAGAAAATGGGACTTTGACTGGTGAAAGATATGCCTCGGAGATCCTCAACGAGTATGCAGGGCCATATTTAATAAATATGGGTGATGGAGCCATCCTAATGCATGATAACGCCCGGCCACACACTGCTCACCACGTACAAGAGTACATTCAGGAGGTTGGCATCAACTTGATGGCTTGGCCATCGAGAAGCCCAGATCTCAACCCGATTGAACACGCCTGGGATGAGCTTGGGAGTCTAGTCAGAAGGCGCAGTCCACCTCCTGCCACACTCAGGGCTCTAAAACATGCGCTGATAGAAGAATGGGAAAATATTCCCCAACACCGCCTCCGAAACTTAGTGTTCAGCATGCCAAACCGGATCCAAGCTGTAATTAGAGCCCGAGGCGGCAACACAAGTTATTAAATTGTGAAAAAGTTCCAAAACGTGAAAATTAAGTGGTTGACATATCGTTAAAAATTGATACTTTTTAGTATTTATCTTAATTTTAAGTTTGAAACTTTATTCATGCCAAATAAAATATAACTTTAATAAACTTCGTTAAGTTTACTATAAACTGCTTTTTATTTCATAAGTGTAACTACTATAGTTTAGGAGTAATTGCAATTTGAAAAGTGTACTACTTATTTTTGACGCCCAGTGTAGATCATAACTATTTCAACAGTGAAATCCTATTAAAACGATTAAATGTAGTAACGGAACTGGAACATTTCAATTTCGAATAGGTACCTATCTTAGTCTACAAATTGCAGAATCTACATTTTTTGCACCATGTCACTATTAATCAGACTGAGGGCTCTGCAGTGGAAAACCCATTGAAATTCTAATTTTAAGCTTGATATCTTTAGGAACGGCACATTCGCTTATTGAATGTCGTATTTTGAATCTACTGCGCTTTGCAAACCGGATAGTAAAGTTGGAAGAGTACGTATATTTTCAGTTGGAATAGTCATGACAGGAATCTGTGAACTTATTCGATTCCTTTTTCTGCGATAAATGTGTACAGTACAGGCACTAGCAAAAGTTACAAGGAGATTTGCTAAAAATAACATTACAGTGCATTGTATAAGAATTGAAAGTTTTGTGAATTCAGACTTGCTGTGTGGGTTTGGTTGTTAATAAGACATTCGTTTATGTATTTGATCGTGAGTACTGTAACAGTCAACTAATAACAATCGAAAATCGGTGTGATGATAAAATAAACTAATATCACCCCCAGTTTACCCTACGATAGTTTGCAGAGATAACTACAAAAAATTAAAGACCATAAAATTCAACCATTAAATAATAAAAATTCAACCATTAAATAAAATTCTCCATTATTCAACCATTAAATAAATAAGAAGCATTTACGAGATCACAGCAATATTCAATTTTTCGTCCACATAAGCTTATTTGTAAAAATGATAAATGTAAACAATTTTATGTGAAAGAATGAGAGATACCTCGGGTCAGACTGTAATTACACTTGTTTTAGTTATAACTGAGCTTTATTTCGATTATTAACCAAACCCTTTCTATTAAAGTTATTAGATAAGTATCTTAAAAGCACAATTATTTTGATAGATAATTGTAAGTTTCGTCGGTACAACACGCGAAGTTTGAAGCTGGAGTAAGGGCAGACTTGGGTTAAGTAGTTAAGCCTTTACTTAATTGTAGGATTATGGATAAGTTCGGCTACTTATCGTATTTACCGCAGCCCAAAACTCTCAACAACACGATGTTATCTTGTCACCTAAGTTACTTGTTTAACTTGGGAGACATCACTCTTTCTTACCTACTTTAAAGGTTTATGAGTAACTCTAAATAAAATAAAAATATCACCCACAACATTCGATTCCATATAACTTTTAAACGGCTGAATCTATTTTGAACAAATATAGCTAAGATCCACGGAGAAACTCGTCAGCTTTCAAACAAAAAAATGGATCAAAATGGGTCCATTGGTTTAGGAGCTACGAGTACGATGCCACAGACAGACAGATAGATACACTGACGTACAGACACACAGATAAACATATCAAACTTATGCACCCCTCTTTTTTGTCGGGGGTTAAAATGTTCTGGGGCTTTAATGATGGATGGATGTTTAAAAAACTATTGAACGGATTTTGATGAAACTTAGTAGTAATATAGCTTAGACATCGGAATAAAATATAAAAAACCTAATTTTTCCAAAGTTCCGTGCAGAAAACTAGAATAAAGGGGTAGTAACATTATTCACTCTTTTTAAAGCTACTTTAAATGGACATTTCACACTCGTCATAAATAATGACGTCAAGTTTAACAAAGAATGTAATAAAACTAAAGAAACACTATCCTTTGTCTGTCTTGAGCGGGACTTATCTTTTGAAGAGTATTTTTTGTGTCAAAGTTTCATTGTTTGCGGAAAACATTATGAGGAGATATAACAAGATACATTTACAAATGTTTTCGCTATAAAAACTTCTTCGCTAACTCTGTTACAAAAACAAACATTTTATCTATGTCTACTGTAGTTTGAAATTGTATTTTTCGAGCTCGAGCTATATAATCTGCAAAATTACAAAAAATGATTTTCAATGATTAAATTCTGAGAACAATAATGTTATCTTTAGCCTAGTCTGTCCTACTGCTGAGCAAGACTTTTTCCTCTTTCCCAAGGACATGTTATGTTTTAGTTTCTCACTTTAGTGAGTTTGTGTGGAAAAGTTTATCTCACAGCCTATCATGCATCTTTCCCGCCAAAAAATACATCATCAATCGTATTGTGTTTTTTTTCACACAGAATTAAGTCATTTGACTGATCTATAAATAAATTACAGAATCGGATACTGATTTAGATATACACACTCAAAGGCCTACACTAAGGTTTTCCCTCGTGTCGTAGGTCCCTTGTAACATACATAAAAACTGACATGAACACCCTTGACCCGAGAACAATCTCCTACAATTTACACAATATTTACCCCGACCGGGACTTAAACGCAGGACACATCGATAAAGAGGCAGCGTCACTACCACACAACCAAATCGGCCGTCATTTTAAACAACAATATCGGTAAGAACCCGTTTAATTTGTGTTCACAATTAAATAGATTTTGAAGTAAATACGTCAAAGGCGCTATAAACACTAAAACTCCTACCACTAACGTTATACAAATAATGGTACGATGAGGAAGTTAGATTGCTTTAAACTGTTTCTCCTATATCCAGGGTCCCGATTCTGTAACTTAAGTTGTGTGTCGATGGAATGGAGACCATTTTATCTGTTCAGATGGTGAAATTGAGAACTTCGTATACTTGCTGACAACCACCCCAACGTAAAGTTACAAACTACCTAGCAACTGAAAATTCAGTTGGCGGTGGCGCCACGCCACCAATCAAAGCAGCCGTCATTAGACTTTTGAAAGGATAGTTCTCAATTTCGCCACCTGAACGGATAAAATGGCGACCATTCCATCGACACACAACTTAAGTTACAGAATCGGGGCCCAGGTCCCGAGTACTAGAAGCGTATTATAAACAAAGTGGAGTCGGCATTTTATTATGGTCAGCAAAATCTATTGAAAGAGGTAATAAAGTGTGAATTTATCATTTTAACTGCACTCATTTGGTATTATTCGGATCAATCTTCAAAATGGGAAAATTTTGTACAAAGGCAATCTTCATGCTTATAATGCGATCAATTTATAGAGAGGAGAAAATATTTTTTCGTATTCCGATGTATGTTCCTTTGGGAAAATTATATAAAAAGTATTTATTGCAAATCTCATTAGGTGTATAATTTCCACAGGCACATAATTGAAATTTATTCAGTTTTGTGGACTGATTCACATGAAGATCTATAAGCATGAAGATTTTCTGCGTAAGAGTACTTTTGTATAAAAAATCTCGTGGTTTTAGATAATCATAGGATGGCAAAATAAACTTTACTTTACACTGTACCACAAGCCTAAACATACAGAAGAACTTGAACAAAATAAAACTGAGCCAATTCAGTCGACATCGATCAAACAAGTTAGACCGGCCAGCAGGAAAATAAACATCCGCTGAACGTAAAAGCTTTTACCCAAATCTGTGCATATATTTAAAAGCCGTGCAGTGACAATTTAAAAATTCTCTGTAGCGTAATAAAATTCTAATCTCTCTATTTTTGTCAAAGACTCGTGATTATAACCAAATGCATTTTTTTACGTATGATTTTTATATATAACGGAGGGTCGTTATCCAGGAGGTTAGCCATGGTGGAAATGAAATAGAAACTCGCAAAGATTTGATAGTAGGGAACGCGGCAAGTTTGACACGAACTGGCCGCAGCTCTTTGGAGCTGTTTACTCGACGACGACTTTTCGAATAATGCCTCGCGAGCGGTAAAACGCTAGTGTTTATATTCTCTTTGCGAGCGGTCACCTCCACTCGTTCCATAATCAAGGCTACCAACCGATTCCCGCTCAAAAATTCAACCAATCAGAATCGGTGTTACAGGTCTACCAACATAATCGACTCTTGCCACATTAAAATCAGGGTTGCTATTTGAAATAAAATTAATGTTGCCATTACAAAATTAGTCGGGCCAGTCGTGTCAACCTTACCCAAGCAAGCTTGACGTTTCCTACAAGTTTAACAAAAAGTTAATAGATGGCGCCACAGTAGTTCTTAGCTCGATCTTCGACATATAAATAAATATTCTTGTAAATAAACATAAATAAATATCAGTAGAGAATAACACCACCCCATCTCTTTCCGTGGGTGTCATAAGAGGCGACTAAGGAAACACAAATGAGACCTGCCTCCTAGTAATCCATCCCAGGCAACGACACTTCATTTTTTCTGAATCTTAGATTGCCCTATGGTGTCATGCGGTGTGGTAGGTAGACCGTCTGGTTCGCGACCACCCTCCTACCGAAGTCCGACGCCAAACAGCTTGCTGTGTTCCATCGTTGCGTGGGAGTACCAGTGCCTTTATAGGTATTTTCTGGGTCAAGATTGAGGCCATCTTATAGTAAAAAAATATATATATAATTAAAACAGCCCCTTACCAGTAATTAGTAATACCTTATGTATGTATTTTAGAGTCGTTTTTATAAACTGTTTATGTGGTTTCAAGTTTTTACGAGGCAGTGGCGAAAGATTGGAAATGGAAGAAAAAAAACAGGTCAAGTGCGAGTTGGACTCGCGCACGAAAGGTTCCGTTGCATAGCATTATCTATATAAACGAGCAAAAAAATCACGTTTGTAGTATGGGATAATTATTTAATTCCGTTTCTATCACGGTTCATGAGGTACAGCCTCGTGATAGACGGACGGACAGCGGAGTCTTAGTAATAGGGTCCCTTTGAGTACGGAACCCTAAAAAAGATAAAGTTTTAACTTTACGTTTATTCTGTAATTCTACTTTCGATATTTCATAGCACAGGACGTTCGACGAGACTAGCCTATCACTGTCACCCGTATAGTGCAAAAGAACATCTACTGACATCCAAAGGGTCGGTCTTATGTCAGTTATACAGAATAGATGCCTTGTTTAATACATACGAAGAATGGTTTCTGATGATGTTTTGTGAGAGTTTTTTATAGCTCGATGTAGACAACATCAATCGTACAGAGCTTGAGCGCTCATCGAATGTTGCGCGTATAAGCCGCCACCAAAGACATTAAAGAGATCAATAATGTGAAGAAGCTTCAGACAGTATCAGCCAATAAATAGAACTGGCCTACAAAGAAGTGATTATATCATTACACCGAGTAGAATCACAATAACTTTCAAGCCGAGAGAAAGATGCAAACACTGCCTACTCCACCAGTGCAGACCTACCTACTTAGCTATGGTGTTTTCTCCAATAACAAGCTGCCTTTTTCCTGTTCAAACAAGCACCGTAACGAACCATTGATGACATCATCCTCTCGACTGGTTCCGTCTTCTTCGATTACTAAAAATAAAATATTTCACCCACTTCGCCGAATTGAAATTCTAATGTCTCATGCATAAATTAAGAATCTCCCGAGAGTACAAGAAACATTTTCCGTGTTGAGGAAATACATATTATAATTTCGGGAAACAGTTTCTTTTTAATTTTGTTTTGCACACTGAGAAATTCATTCCGCAATTTAACTAATTCAGGAATTCGTGGGGAGGCATCTTATAATGAAACGGATATTACTGGAATTTACCTCTGTCGTCAAAAGTTTTTTTTGAGGATATTTCCCTTATTTGAAAAATTGTAAAGTGGGGTATCATTTTTCAAGGGAGCAATGTGGTGATTTAACACCTGTGCGGTGTATAAACTTTACGTGTAATGAAGGTAGCGGGGTCTGCGAAGCCGCGCCGCTTCTACTTGATTGGCTGACCCGTTTTCCGGCATCTGACTGACAGAAACACGTGCTCCTCTCACTTCCAATTTTATTACCTCTAGATCGTAATTATTAGATCGTAATTTTATAAACCCCTTTCCATCAAATTAAGGAAGAATATATCATTTATTTTATCATTTTTTTGGAATCATGTTATGTATTTAGAAATACTTGCGGGAATATTGCGTTTTTTATGTAATTTATAAGGAACGAATTTATGAGGTCGTAGCGGAGGGAAAATGGTCTCACGCAACGTGTCTGCACCGCTTCTATTGGATACGTGCCCGTGATACATCGAACGGCTCTCCACAACACGTAGTCTGGCTATTTATCTCGGAGACTGTTTGACAATCCCCCCCCTGACCCACGCTGCCCTCGTCTGCTTGTTTACACCCAATAAAATAAATAAACCAGTCCGCAACGACCACCTACCCAGAGTCAGGAGTCCTAAGTGGGAAAACACAATTCCCATCTCTCTACTAGTCACGCGGAAACGATTTTCTTTACCAAACAGTATTTCCTGAGGAAAAAATATATTCAAGGTTAGCACAATAATTGAAAAGCAATAATTATGAACAAATAACTTCAAAGGAAGATTTAATGATGAAAAGTGATACGTATTGTTTTGAATAAAACAATTAAGGTAACGATCGACATTTTTAAGGAAAACAAAAAGAACGTGGATCTTTTGTCATGATTCGTCCTAATTATTGTAATGTCGTATTTTTTTCTCAAAGGGAACTTAAATGGTTCCAAGATGAGGACATTTTTATATCGGAGGCAAAAGGGAAAAATATTAATTGACACAGATTTAAAGCTGAAGCAGGCGAGAGCGGGCGGACGCGCCGGGCCAAATGAAATGTTGATTTTACGTTCTGACGGCAGATGAAACAAAATACACGTTCATTAGCGCAGACGGAGAAATTATATTACATTCAGTACCTGATTATGAAATCGTCGAGCCGTGCCCCATATTGCGAGTTAAGTACTTCCAGGTGTATACGTCTACTTTAGCTGTCAACATTGCAATTAGTAAAATTGTAGAGTCCTAATGTACTGACCTCTCTGAGTCTCATTTCGTTTCATTTTAGACCGTCATTTTACTCAAAGTTTTGAAATATTTTATTATAAGTACAGAGTAATGAGGAAAAGCGTACTTACCTAAAATACGTAGGTGTTTAAGTATTTTTTCCCAAAGACGCCTCAGGCTGAAAAATTGGAGGCATTTGGCAAAGAGCTTTAATCTTCACAGTGCTCGCCAACTCATATTTACATAAACTTCGTTTTTGTGGTAAGTACCTTCTAGATCTCTTTTCTTTAGTTTCTTTTATATGTCGTTTGCGCTATTTTACTTACTAATTCTTAAGCTCGTTCAGTTCAGATATGCAGAACAAAATTGCATATAGGTTTCTATGCAGTTGAAAAATCGTCTAGTAACGTCTACGTGCTATGAATCTGCGTTTCAACTATTCCTTTGAGTTTCATGTAATTTCAGTATTCCCCGTTACGATCATGTGAGTATTTGGCAATAGATAATGTGACAGGGCTACTTAAACCGTAATCCAGTCATTAAATTAACATTTTTTGTTTGGAAGAAGTGGCAAAACGTTTATTGTCCTTTATAGATTGAGTTTTTTCTACTTTCACTAGTTGCAATGAGTGTTACATCTGCATAATACTACCTTTCTCCCCAACCTCGCTTCGAACCACATATATTTCTGAATCGAATGTTATTAGCTGTTGAAATCCCAGGCGTCTGTCGCATTGGAATTGCGATTTCCAGCGCTCAGATTCTGTCTGTCGTGACACAGTCTAGCGTGCAGATAAATTATGAATAGAAAAACGTGACACTTGGGTAAGGGATGGGCTACAAGGATAGAAATCGAATTTCTAGAGATAGGAAGCGAAATTCTCTCACGATGGTATTCGAAACCTTACCAATTTTACTAGTGTCTTATAACCTTATATAAGTCTTGCAGACGTAGCTTTTGAAAGAGTTGTATCGCTTTCACGAAGTCTTTGGCAAGCTTGAAATGAAACATTTTTCTATGACATTTTTTAAAGTTTACATAAAAGATAAACTAAAACACATGATTCATATTTTATGAAATTAAATGAATCATTTTACTTTGGATGCTAACTGACGTGTGGTTAATGAGTACAATTTCAAAAAATTTTTTTTTAGCCAATAGCCAATATAGACGACATGTTATTTCTTTGTGTGGAAGTATAATTTAATAAATTGGTTCGTGGCAAATACTTCAAAAGTTTTTTCTAGTACGGTAGACAGACAAATAGCCTATTATCCACCCATGAAGTACGCCTCTAACTACCACCTATACCTTACTGTGACACATAATCGAAAAACTAGATTATGTCAAACGGGCGCGACGTGAAAACTAGAAAATTCGTGGAGGCAATTTATCAGGCTTAGCTAAGCATCCTATCGTACGGCGACCCTTGGAGGTTACACGAGAGTGAATTTTGTGAGCTGAAAATGATTGGAAAACCGAATAAAATACGTTAAAAATCCACTCCACATGGTGTTTATTTAACAGAGTAAAAAAAACTAGTCTTTTTTATGAATTAAAGATTTGCTCTTGACCTCATTCACGTCCATGCGCGCGAAGATGGATTGAGTTTTCCTAAAATTTTAATAAGTTCTGGTTTTGTGCAGTAGGTTAAAAAGAAGGAAAATTTAATGTTCAATCTCAAACCAATCTTGTTAAAAAAGACCGCCACTATTAGATAAGTCTTCAATAATAATGTTAACCCCGTGCCCCTCGGTGGGAACGTATATGGGCTGATTAAAAATATATTTATTAACTAACACAGTCAAGGCTCTGCAGACCATTCGTGACGAATATCTTACAATACAATACCCAAAATCGCTTTCAGTAAGACATTGTGTGCCTCAGGCTCTAGAATTTCATAACCACCGGTGCGTCAGAAGCGTTGAATACATTTGTGAATTCACCACGAAAGAACGATATAAAGGCTGCAATCCTAGAGAGTACAGACATGTATTTGCGCCCTTACGTTTTAGCACATCTAGGCTTGATTAGATGCTAATGGATTCCGGAAAGCTTACAGACAACTTTATGAATTTACAAGGTCACCTTCAGTGTCGTCAGGTACAAATGTGAATTACTACTCTGACTGTATTACTTCGTATCTACTATTCAAGGATCTAGGCACTTAAATATTTGAATTTTTAACGAAATACGAAAATGTTTTCTTTTCAAAATTTTAAAAAACGTCATACAAGTAGGTATGTGCCTGCAATTTTTGCTTAAGCAACGTCGTGTGTTTTGAAATCACCCTTTTGACTGAGAGCAGTTTTAAGCGTCAGGTGACATTAGGAGTAGGTGACATGAAACAGAATCCGCACGATGCATGCCGACTTAATCCCAGGTAATGGGACGTAATAAAATGTAAGAGGCGAGGAGTAACGACAGACGTGCGCGCGTGACCTGTTATCTTTACCTTTTAGAGTTAAGGCAACACAAATTCCTGTTTTGCTAGCTTACAGACGAAAGGCCTAAAGCTTGGATAGGGACTTGTACAATAATAATAACAACCACTTCACTCATTTGGTTTTGAAAACAAAGGCTTGCGGACGTAGTTAGATCAAAGATAACATACTACTGAATAAAAGAAAAGGATTTAACATATTAAGAGGAATAAAGGTTTGAAAGGTGCTTCGTTTGCCTGAATCTATAAGAAGCATTTAGTTTCAAGAGGGTGTGTCGTTAATGCTGTATATAAAAGAGAATCTAACAAAACGTTTGTTGGATAGAGTCATCGACAGCGTATGTGTAAGCCCCCAAGCTTTTTCTTTATGACGACGGTTTTGACAAATTAGCACGTCACCGGAGAGATACGGCGCGCGTCCCCGGGCTGCCCATCAATATCGGCGCGGTGATCATTACTCAATATCACTCAAGTGGAACTGCCCAATTTACAGCTACATTTAACTGATTTGATTGAATCCACCCAAAGTTATCACACTCGAGGATGGCGCGTGGAACTATACACAAGCAACCATTATACTACATAGATAATGCAAGCCAATTGAAACAGGATTGTGTAAACTAACTCATCAACTCCTCCAGTTTTAGTTTCGAAAGTTTCGTGACCGTTATTACGTATTCTGGGTACGAAACTGTGGGGTGTTCTCGGTTAAAACTTGTAAGGGATGAGAGCACAGTATACATAGTTAAGACCTAATTTCAGATTTGTTCAAATGAATCAATCTCAGACAAAAACAAACGAACTTCTATGGTAATGCTATGATTTATTTTCCTTTGTACTTTAACTTCTCTTTAGACCTACTTACTTAAATCTCAAAGAATGTTAGAATCTGTTTCTGCAAACAACCAGTTACTTTATGTAGAGCACTTTTTAGAATCTCCTGTTGAAACATAAAGATAACTTAAACTTTCTGTACGCGTTTCGTATTTTGATAATACTTATCAAAACAACAAACTGCTCGGAAATAGGGGTTGTTTTTATTTGAAACTGCGGTTATATCTGGTCTACATATTTTGTGCCATTCGTGAGAGTTGCGGCTTTGTGTTTAATATCCGGTAGTTGACGGTATAGGGATATGAAGAAGATTTTTGTGTAATGCTGCGCAGTCAAAATACAATCAGAATGAGTGCTTTGTTCCAGTTTACGGTACGGCTAGCTGGATTATTGCAAGATTTGATAAATTAGCTTATTTGTAACCAGGACTAGGGGTAGACCCCAGTTAGAACTGATACAAGTTGAACTTGCGAGGTTTTATCTCAATTTTCTACCTTCAAAGCCAAATCAATGTTGAAGATAGTTGAAAATTGCGTGGTTACGGTTAGGTCTATTAGATTCTTTACGGTAAGCTTTGGGTGCTAAATCTGGAATCTAAATCTTTCTCTCACTAATCCAACCTATTAGCCTTTAAACCACGGACGCTCATTAATGGATCTCTAAATAAGAGGATCGTGTAGGCGTATGACAGGCCGAAAGTATCTCCGCTGGGTTATGGAAGTCGACGCGACTTTGATGTATCGCGCGGAACGTCGGTGGTCGGACCTTGAATATTTACGAGGTGGAAGCCAGTGGCGGTTCTAGAACTGGATTTGGAGTGTTTACCTCATAAATCTTACGGCATCGTGCTCCCTATAATATTCATATAAAGGGTTACTAAATTTTCCATCTTTTGTCTTTTCATCACAGTCTGGCAAACCGTTTTAGAAGGCGTCAAATTCGTGCAAACGAGGAGATCCTTGCTGAGCTTTGGGACAATGAAGTTAAATAAAATTGAGGAATGAGCAATCTATGATATATACTTTTGAGATTTATTGCAATTTAAAAAATAATACCTCTTAAAGCTAATGAAACTTCTGAAGAAGTTTATCTATAGGTATAACACTGCTTAAAGAAAAAGATGAGTTCTGAGTAGGTATCTGGTTAAGGCAAGGCCTGTGCCTCGCCTCACAGGCTTAGCTAGCAGTATACGTCGAGGAGGTGTGTCACATTATTCATGAATAACCACCTATATTTTACAATGCAATAGCCAAAACACTCCTCGGGTGTCACGTAAGAGGAATGCTAAACGTTCGCCCGGAAACTTAAGGAGGTACAAGGTACAGTCGGGTCTCGCTTATTTCGTCTGGAATTCAGTGTGCAAGCTCTATATTATGTCCTTTGTTTTTGCTGTAGTTGTTTACATTAAATCAGTAAGCAAAATTTTAGGGGGTAATTCTTCCCATGCGATTCAAAAAAATATTTGTTTTCCTATACCAATACAAATCAGCTGATCGCTGTATCAAGAGACAAAAATCATTTTTAGTATGTTCCTTAGGGTAAGTTGTTAAGTTTTTAGGCTGATTCACATCCACAATGTTACCCAATATATCAGTTAATGGAGTATAGCAAATCTTGGCTAATCGGTGATATGCCGTAATTGAGTGATAGTTTAAATTCTTCCTCTATTTCAGGTCGCATGTTATATTATAAAATGTTATTTGTATGAAAAGTTCAGTATTTGCAAAATTTTTAGGCATTTATTGTTGCGGGCAATTTAATTTACTCTGACTTCGCAATTTTTCTGTAAAATAAAGTTCAACTATCACCGATTAACCAAGTTTTGCCTACTAAAGTAGAAATGATCAGCCTAAACCATTGACTTTTTTGACATTACAATAAGTACAATTAGTAATAACTGCGCAACCAAAAACCCATGTTTTATTTAATTTATGGTTGCGAAAGCCTTAGAAATTTAATTGAAATTAATTAACCACGAGTAAAAATTAAAAATTACGAAGGAGTTGGCCATTCCCGTTGCAATCTCAAACTGTCAAGGCAATAAGTTAACGTAACTTATTACTTAGCATTAATTGGGTAAGTTCCGGTCTTTTCGAAAGTTGATGTCTCAGCATCAAAAGTAAAATGACGTGATCTATTATTCCAGCCTTGGTAATAAACTTCCTACTTTATTGGTAAGGTTGGTGCACATCTAGAGGATCGACTATGAATTTCTAGAGTATCTGTTTTATTAATGTATTAGAGTACTTGAGAACATGAGTCCTTGAAGTCAAATAAACAAACATACTGTATCAGGGGTCAGTTGTCTCAAAAAAAGACTGTCATCAAAAAAAAGCAAACCATTCTAAGATTACGACGGATGATGGAATTCCATGGATTGGTGAATTTGGTCGGTCTTTGTCATGAAGTTAAATAAAAAACGAGTAAACAAAATTTTAAGTTAAACGGTTTTATTGAAAATAAAGTGTACTAAAATCTAAAAAATAATTCGATAGATCCTATAGGTACCGGTCATCACACCACTCTCCTCGTCAATCTAGGGCATTGATCAGACAAAAAAATAAAATCGTTAGGCGCGCCGAATCTGCGTAAATATGTAAATAGGTTGACATGATAAAAATTTCACACGCCTAACGATTTTATTTTTTTGTCTGATCAATGCCCTAGATTGATGAGGAGAGTGGTATGATGACCGGTACCTATAGGATCTATCGAATTATTTTTTAGCTTTTTTACTCGTTTTTTATTTTCAAGTTTATAGTTTTTTATTTTGAAAATTAAAAACTAATTTGTCGAAGCATATTACAGTATTCTATTCCTCAAGCCCTTTCCTTTGATACCCATATTGAAGGGGTAGTGAAAAATAAATTCACCTGCCATTTTGTTAGCGGCCATATTAGATTTTCATTTTATTTTCATAGAGACCTCTATTCAACTAATCATACTCTTTTATTTGATACCCATATTGAGGAAGTAGTGATAAAATATGTAATCCGCCATTTTGTAGCGCCGGCCATCTTGGATTTACAATGGTAGTGAATGTATTAAATTGTATTGTCATCAGAACCAAAGCTGTGTACCAAATTTCAGATCAATCCGTCAACAGGAAAGGGGTCAAATTTCAATTACTAGATTTGACCTTAATAAATAAATAAATAAACAAATAGGGCAAGCTAAATAAAACCGTTTAAAATAAACAAACAGGGCAAGCATAGAAAAGAGATTTTTGTTTTCATAGGTAGGTAAGTTCTTTTTGTACTTTTGCGCTACTCTCGGTTTTTCTTGTGTTTTTCCTTTCGCTTTGGGTTACCTGGAAGAGATCGCTGTTTAGCGATAATGCCGTCCTTGCACACTTTTGATTGTAAGATATATTGTAAATATTTGTTTTTCCCTGTGAAGTATGCAATAAAGTATGTATCTATCTATCTATATACCCCTTAAGTGAAAGTCATAGGTACTTCTTGAAAACTTTAACAAATGTTTCAAAAGTTAGGAATTGAAATCAACTGTCAAATTTATGTCTTCAAGTTCTCGGTCTGATACATTTAATATTAACTTATTCAAAGATGGGGCTTGCTGCAACACGTAATTCACTTATATGGTTCGGCTAATGGTTAATAATGGCTGTAGCGGTGAGGCCACGTTTATAAATTAACGGCAGAAACCTATCACTAACCCCACCTTTGATTATTGGCAACATGAAAGGTAATGGTTTGAAACATGGTTGTAAGCTTGAAACCTGTAAGTAGTTTTGCAGTCTTATACCCGGGATACTTAAGGTTTGCTTTTCAGGCTAGATTATTAAATTAGCACGGTAATTACCAAGTAACTATAGAGTTACTTGGTAAGTTATAGGGCTTACAAAAACAAAGTATTTTTGATAAGCCCTCCACTTCATCACGACCTAAACCTTTTGAAAATACAATTTGAACATAAAATAAATGATACTGCGAGAGTAACGATATTGTATAACACAGCGGTCTTTAAATAGTAAGACCCCATTTGCGCCATAAGTTTTTCTCTGCGCTTTGCTGTTAATAAAGTTAAAGTATAAATCTGTGGTTGTCGGTGCTGGCTGTACAATTTAAGATATTTAGCTCTTAGTCTAGAATAATACCATTGTACAACCGCTTGATTACCCAAAAAAAAGGGTACAATAAAGTTTTTCAAATTCAAATGATGTTATTTGCAAGAATACGATTTACATTAGGTGTAAGTTAATAATGCTTACGGTAAGTCACATATTCTATCTAACCTGATAGGCATGCAAATATTTCGCGCGTTCCTCGTGGTTGTAACAGTTTTCCTATATAAGAAGTTTTATCTACGAATGTTCAAAAATTCCAAAGAATTAACGTTCGTCATACAAAGTTTTTACCAAAGTGATGAGATACGGCACTGAAACGTGTTTGCTTACATTGGGCCTCATAATAAGGCTAAAGGTCACTAAAAGAGCGATGGAAAGGGCTATGCTCAGAGTTTCTCTGGGCGATTGAAATGAGGAGATCCGCAGGAAAACCAAGGTCACCAACATAGCTCGAAGAATTGCTAAACTTAAGTGACAGTGGCCAGGGCAAATTGCTCGCGTGGCGACCACATACCGGAAGGCGCAGCGTAGACCGGCCTCCCATAAGATGGACCGACAATCTGGTATAGAAAACAGACAAAAAGGTATTTTTTTAATGTGTTTTTTATAAAGACGTTTTCACCACAAAAATTCCAAAGAATTAACGTTTTATAATTAAGTATTTGGCCAGTGTGCTGGAAGCCGCTGGATGCGGGTGGCGCAGAACCGATAGATGTGGTGATCCTTTGGGGTGGCCTATATCTAACAATGGATGTTTTGCGGCTAACATAATAATGATGATAATAAATCTAAGGAAAATGTACATAAATATGTAAATACATACAACAATGTACAGCACTAATTTCATAAGTTCGTACGCTTGAGATAATGCAAACAAAGTGCAATATTCTCTCTCATACACTTCAACAGAGAAGTTAAATCAAAATTTCGTTCCGAGACCACTTTAACCTTTTGCAGAACCTTGTACAAAACTTAGTACGACGAGAGTTATAATGTAGTTCACTTCGCCTGTATCCACTCAATTGTGACGCGTCTCCAAAGACTAACAAAAAGTCAAAGTTTTCTTTCCATTTACAAAGATACTTCCATCAAGAACTCTCTTACTCGTTCGCGTTGGACTTCAAAAGGTAATATATTAAGTTCAACATTCGCATATTTTGTCTTCTGTCGCGTAAACAACCAGTGAAGGAGTTAATTAAGGCACTGTATTTGTTTGTCCTTGAAAGATACTTGTTCGTTATATTTAAATTAAAATTGTTATAAAGAGAGTTAATTTTACTTTATACAGTTTACAATGTAATAATTTATTCTGTTAATATTATTATGGGCTTATGGTGTCCCACTTCAGGGCAGAGGCCTCTCTTTCCTTTATCCATCATAATTTGATCTTGTCATATTATCGGCCAGTTCTTTATGTAGGTATAGTCAAGGCGTAGAGTTAAAAGAACTAATATAATTAACCACTTTGACTTGTTTTAAGTAACATCCTAAATGTTCTATAAAATAAAGCTATTTTTGACTTTCGTCGCGCCAGCTACTAGGGTTTTCCTACGGTGACCTCGCCTTATTTTATATTAGGAACCCATAGTATGACTCTTGATTCATTCAACATCTTAGCCACGTGACTGGCCCACTTCCATTTTAAATATGCGCATTTTTGAGTCACGTCTGTATTTGGGGTTTTACGGTGAATTAAATTCAAGATGTTGTTAATAAAGAAATCAAACTATATTATTCATCAAGGTCTAGACGCACCAAGCCTCGCCAAATTGATAAAAAAGAAAACCTAGAAACATGACATTCGTAGCTATGTTATAACTCAACGAATGGCTCGGTTTAAGAAGTTCAGGAGGTTATTCACAAAATAAAATTGATATAAAAAACAATAATTCTAAATATTGAAGTAAATTACGAAAGCCGCAATAATTTCCATTGTGGACATTTTGTTTTCCTTTATTGGTTATATTTATCATTGCGAGCGCTCGAGACCGCAGTCGGATGGAACACCGCATGTTTCAAGAGAATCTCTTAACTCTGGAAAATTTCTTTACGCTCAGCGAATGCGTAAAATGAAATGTTAATGATGCTTGTAAAAAATTGCTCCTTCTTTTATTCATAAGAAAAATTGAATCCGAATGATAAATATTTTTACCAAGTGAAATCTTTCACAGTACTAAAATCGGATTACGCACACGAATTTGTCAATATACTTTGAATTTGTTTATTTTCAAAATAGATTCGAAGTAGATTTGAAAGTCAAATATTGTAGGCATGGGTTCTAAAGGTGTTTTGGTTGTAAAAGCGTTGAATAGGGTTGTGTTCCGTTTGTTGTGCAAGCAGGTAGGGGCGGTGGGAATTACTGTTTATTTATTTATGTCACCACAAAACCGCAGGTCGGCCAGTGGAAATAAATAACCATGCTACAGACGTCGCCACTGCGGGATTCAACAGACTATCTAATGAACGAAATGGAAATACGTTTATAATTTATTTAATAACCAGTGTTTTATCAGTTATTCATTCCATTAAGTATGTGGCCAACTTAGGTAAGTTGGCCTTGGTGTTGAGTTTTCAGAGCACCAAAATTGCTTTTGATTGAATCTTAAAAGGTTAAATTGCCACTGTGGTCACCTATCAAGGTAAACCACCCTGTATACGTTGCTTAACCTCACTAATCGATTTCAAATAGGGAGCGCTACTTGGCTAAGTGCGTCTGTGGAATCGTGTCTGTGGAATCTCGAATTCTTTTATTATATGTTTAAGTCACTGATCCTATATAAAGTAAGGTTAAAACCTGCTTATGGTCTAAAGAACCATCGCAAGTGGATAACAAATATATATATGTCACTGAGCCTGGACTTATATAACAAAAAATGCATAAATGGCAATCAGTTGTAGCTGGTCTATTTCTGAAAGCCTATTTTAGTCTCTGCTAGGCACGTCCCTCTCAGAACATTTAGGGAAAACTACCAAAATCAATACGCTTGACAGGCAGCTTAACGATCGCTGTGTTTAAAAATTACTCAGACGCAAAAAAATCTCTGTCTGATCTTCTGGACTTCTAGACATTGACAAAACATAATGTTTTTTAATATATGGGATTATAGACACAATAATAAAAGTCACGTAGTCAGTCCACGTGAATCCAATATATTTCAAAACTGTTGATCTTAGTAATCGTTAACAGAATGAAACTTTGTCTAGGCCTTCTGGTTAAGATATCTTAGCCAACTTTTATGAAATCTACGGAAAAATTAATATGAAAATGGGAAAGATTTCATACTTTCATGCTTTTTAGATTTTCATGCTTACCAGAAGACGATTTCACGCTTTAGAAAGTAAGTAAATTATTAAGCATTGACAATCATGGCAACAAAAAATATTCCTGCTGTAACTTTTGATTCTTTCTTTATTATATAGGTATAATCAAGTGAGTGGCGAGCTGTGTGCTGGAGTTTTCAAACCGTCAAATGGCCTCTAACATGGTGGCTTGGCGTGCCCTTCGAAGCACGGAAACGCTCGTGATAAGTTGCTGATTTGGATTAAGATCAGCGAGTTCCATTGGGTTCTTGCTGAAACTTTCCATGTAACCGTTTACAAAATACAAGTTTGTATGTAAACACTTTATTGCACCAAAGTCATAAGTATAAAACAAAACAAAAATAGATACAAAGTTAGAATAGCATTAGAAAGACGGCTTTAAGAATATCACAAAAGTAGAGACACACCGTAACGATTAAACACGAGAATATTTCATTTTAACTTTTCAAGTATAACAAACAAGGCTAACCGTATTTTTACGGTTTCCTCTGAAACGGATATGAAAATACTTGACTGAAATAAATTCCGATATGAATATTACATAATTTAAATTTCCCGTCTCATTTTAATATTAACGTCCTATTTACTTGCACAATAAATCGTCTCTGTTTATATTAGCATTCTCAATTTTAAGGACAGAATGCCAAAATCTCGTTGCATTGATTTTATGTGATATAAAGAAAGAAAGAAATGAATTACAACTTAACCTAGTTTAGTGATGACACGATGAAAAACTGCTGAAGAGCTCTATCGCGTAGTTCAAAATCGATCACTGAGGTTATGTTTAAATACAACCACACTGCACTATATTGACAACAGGAGAAGATGTTCGGAATCCCATAAACTACAATATTTATTCTACTCATTCTACATTTATTCTACTTTACAATATTGATTATACTCATGTACTCATGTTTCATTTAAAACCTTCAGATTGACGGCCGGTTTGGTCGAGTGGTAGTGACGCTGCCTCTTGATCTGCGGGTCCTGGGTTCGATCCCCAGTCGGGGCAAACATTTGTGTAAAAAACAGATGTTTGTTCTCGGGTCATGGGTGTACGTGTTTGTCTTTATGTGTGTTCCAAGGGACCTACGACACAAGGGAAAACCTTAATGTGGGCCTTTGAGTGTGTAGCGTTTATTTTTTTTTAACGTATGTCAATTGTCAAACGACACGTCATGCAAACCACATTATGATCTGCCTACCCTATCAGGGGTTATAGGCGTAAGTGTATGAATTAACTACTTATATAACAAAATTTTTATAAAAAGTTTTATAAGTTTTTCAAATCTATTTTTTTTTTCATTCAAATCTGTTTTTATTTTATTTTACGTCAATACATGCACAGAAAGGCTTTCCAAATCAGACGGCCACCCATCAGCAGTCAAAGTCATCAAAGTTTTGGAAGGATTTTCAATAGAAAATAGATTTTATGGCAATATCCTTATTTCTATGAGATTTTCCAACTGCAAATAGTGATACAATCAAGCAACGTGCGCTTTGTAAATAGCGGTATACAGCATTGCCTTGAGTACTTAGGCTAAGATAACAGGCAATCAAGGTGCTGTAGATAGAATTATGAGAGACTGGCAAAGCCCCGAGAGGAGGGAGCTGAGCCGACAAATAAGAAATTTAAAGCCAATCTTGACAATCTTCCCAGGTGACCTGGACCAGTCGACAGGAAAATTGAGTATCGCTATTTTACTTCAAACTTACATGCATTTACTCATACTATAGTCCATTCCAAATGAATTGAAAACTAATTGTCAATTAATTTTATTGAAAATATTGCGGACACGAAAGTTCTGCATAAATTTTTACATTGGTTTGAACGGGCCGCAAATACAAGTTGGTTTCACCAAGTTAAAATTGCAGTTAATATGAATGGTTTTCTATGGAAAGAAGATGGTAGGCAAATTTTTTTAACAGCATTGTTGGTTTGTAATCGTAGAACGTTAGTATGGAAGGGATTATATTATTATACCTAACTCGTGTTAACTGTATTAGCAACTGTCAATTTAACTACCTCATATTTTTAAATTTTCTGATAGTCCGACTCGTGATACCATCGAAAACCATTGACACTGTTACTGCCTCGATAGGAAAGACAAAAGAAAAGATGCTCTAGTTAGAAAGTGATGGACTGCTTGTTTGTTGTTAGTCCCTTGTACGATCTTTATGTGAACTTAGGTTGATTTATACTTACACGATAAGAAGAGAATACTTACATTATTTTACGAAGCAGTCGGAGAGCGGTAAAATTACACATATCACGAAAAGTGCAACATCTACAACATTTCTGTTTATTTACTTATAAGCAAGTTTTTCAATTACAACTGGAAAGAAAAACTCGAAGTTCTTTATTAAATTAATTGTTAAATATTATTGTAAATGACGCGTAATTAGATCACTCGTCCAAAAATTTTCAGTGAATTTCACTTTTGATCGGTTTAATTTAGCTTGACCCTATTGCTTTGTTTTAACTTTCGCAACAGCTTTTTAACCTTCTTTTACTAAACCGATTAAAAGCTTTTTTGCCATAATACACTAATGATTAAATGTTAAAAATAAATTAAAGCGTTTAAACACGGTGACAGAAATGAAAAATAAATAACTGACCGTTTCAGTTCTAGCAAATCAATACACCACTAGTAATGGATGTAGCTAGGAAGGGAGAGTCTGATGTTTAGTCCGATAATACGACGAGCGTGAACCCAGAGTTCACAATAGAACGCCGGCGCCGCATGCATCAGAGAACAGTTCATCTCACTGTAGTATCTGATGGGTACAGTTAATTCTTAACTGGGTAATTTTAAAAAATTGCAGGTTTGACCCAACATGTTTACTGTGTTTGTGTAGGTAAAGCGGATTTTTGTTTTGTCTGTGTGTTCTTATTTATTTAACCTATCGCATATTTATATAATACTAGCTTTCCGCCCGCGTGGACTAAAGGTTATATCGTGCCCAGCTGTGGGATAAAATGTAGCCTATAGCTTTCCTCAAGCATTCCCGCCGTGTGGTGATCAATTGGGAATAACACCACCCTTTCTCTTTCCGTGGGTGTCGTAAGAGGTGATTAAGGAAACACAAATGAGACCTGCCTCCTAGTAATCCATCTTAGGCAACGACACCTCAGTTTGTTTTGAATCTGAGGTGTCGTCCTATGGTCTCATGCGGTTAGGTAGGCCTCTGTAAAGGGCCGTCTAGTTCGCGACCACCCTCCTACCGAAGTCCGACGCCAAACAGCTTGCTGTATTCCGTCGGTGGTCAAGATTGGGGTCGAGAGTTAACCCACCGCATAATAAAAAAAAGGACTAATTTATCTCTGTACCAAATCTCATCAAAATAGGTTCAGTAGTTTAGGCGTGAAAGCGTAACAAACAAACACACTTACATTCACATTTATAAATATTAGTAAGGATTTAAGAATAGGAATTTGATCCACACAGTGTTTAGGCATCATAAAAAGTTTCGTAGCCTGCGATTGGAGCTTTTTGTTATTTTAAGGCTTCCTAGGAATGACGTAAGGAGACCCGTGGCGACTACCTAACTCGACTTTACAAGTAGCCGCGTCAAATTTGGAACACGAAAAAGTTTGTGTAACAACAGTGTGCCAGCAGCGTCGGTCTTCCCTCAGGAGCCAGCCACAACAAATTACTAGCAAACAACTTCGAAATAAATTAACTCTCAACTTTCAAGCGTTTTACTTTCTTTTTGTTCGACGAAAAACAATTTCCTTTGTGTTTTGTTTACGTCTAGTGCGCTTCACTGAAAATCGTTTTAACACAAAATATTGATGCGTTTCTCAAGACTACACTGCCTTAAGATACTTTCGTGAGTACGGTACGTGTTGGTTTAAGCTCCATCCTTCCACACTTCCTTAAAGAAAGGAAAATTAATATCTTAGTAGCTAATTAAAGGTTGCAGACGCTTGGAGTAAATAGTGAAGCGGTAAATTTATTTTTCCGGAAGTGATTCTTAAAGAGAAAACTAGAGATTAAATTGTTTAATTAATTTAAACAGCAAATTCTATTAATTAAAGTGAATTGTTTTATTTTTTTTGTGTAGAGAGCTTCAGTTTATTAAACGTAGCATAGTTTTACAGACATAAATTCTTTACTGATATTTTGTTTAAAGATATAATATTATTCGTGCAAACGTAGGCAGTTAAGAGGGACGAAAGATGGCTTAAAAAAACGTACTTAAATCAAATTAAAGAAAGGCCACATTAAGAGTAATAGAACCCGACAAGCCTCCATATGTCACGAATCGTAATTTTACAGTTAGCAAATAAGGTTTGTTTGTTTAGTACCGAGTGCCAATATGGGTCTGCTTCTACATACTCTAGGAACAAAAGCATAAGTATGTAAATTATTTCGTATTCAAGAATATGCGGGGGCTAAACACTAAGAGGCATTTAAAGATCTTTTACAAGAGACGTTGTTCCCACCACTAAGTCACCTTACCATCTGCAGAATAAAAAGTGTTAAACTGAAGCAAAAGGCAAAGAGATCGATGTAATCCTAATGGATACAAAGACACCGATAAAAGAAACAAATTTCCATGTGAAACAAAAACGTGGTCGTAGATTTGGCTGTGGAAGTCGCGAGTAACTAGTTTCGAAGACAATAAATCAGCTGGCAAACAGATAAATAACATCAGAGGCTCAGAACACACGCTCTCAGGCCATTGGCATCGCTCACTGGCAAAACAAAAACCATTTCCAAACTGATTCATGAAAATGGACTTTTAAAATTATACCAGGAAAACTTGTACGGCGCCGGCGACTGTGTTTTCCACGCAAATTTTATAAAAAAAACTTAGAGAGAATAAAATGAGCTTAATACTATTTAGTGGCAAAACCGTAACTTTTTTTAAACTCTAATCAACCCTGCGACTTCAAGATAATGTGACCGTCATACTTATTTTATCTAGCCTGATGTGTCTGACTGCTGGGCAATCCTTCGCTTTATCTCCAAATAGCATCTTGACATCTTATCATGCAATACCTTATTCAATTCGTCTGATTGGTCATCAAAATTTAATCGATCTTGACATTTTTGTCTAGACCTGTCGCTCGCTTTTTAAAATCCACAACAATACAAGAGGGGTGTTATAAGTTTGACGTATGTATCTGTGTATCTGTCTGTGGCATCGTAGCTCCAAAAAAATGGACCAATTTCGATGCGTTTTGTTTGAAAGCTGAGATGGATTTTGATCAAAATTTGTTTAGCCGTTTAAGAGTTATAAATAAGTGGCGGTGATGATATTTTATTTTTATTTTAGTATTATTATGAGTTTTTCTCATCACGAGAGTATAAAAGTGTATTTGAATTTTATCTGTTTCAAGTTAATTTACTTCCTTCAACTGATAAAAATAAGAACAAAACTGTTGACTATAGAGAAGTAAAGCAAAGTATGTAAGCGAAAGACGAGGCAATCGCAATTAGCTCGTCTAGTTGATTTCAGCTGGGATCATGGAAGTCGAAGTTGCTGAGCCGAAAGGTGTCTTGTATAAAACGGGAGAATACACAGAAACAAACTTCAATGCACAGACCACCACCAAGGGAGAGTAGTTTCTACAATTCTACATGAGGTTTGCTCTACTGGGCTTGACTAACCCTATGGTTACCGGTAGTAAAGGAAATATCCCAACGAGTCCTTACTTAAAAGGTAAAAATGTGCTTATTTTTTACTTTGTTCTTGCTTGACACCTTAACATGGCATTGAATAGATAAGATATTTTGTAAATTATTTTCAAAAAACAAAAAAATAAAAATCCCATGCTCAATAACAAAACCCTTCTTAGTACCTAAAAATAATGTTCGTTTTCATTTTAGGGATAGGATTCGATCAGTTAATAATAGGTCTTTACCTATGAAATTGCCGTTTTTCATACAATATTTTTGGAAAACTGAATTTTCCATACTAACGTTTTTGGATTTTTCTCGGGAATGCGAAATCCAAATTCAGCAAAATTTTGTAGGAAGGTTTGGACAACATTAAGTTAATTTTCATCATACTTACTTTATTGAAAGTTGTAACTGTAACAACGGTACAGCAAAAATAAGCAATGAAACGGGCAACAGATGAAACGAGCTATATTTGAGATTCTTTTTCAGCAAATAGATCTAAAGTAAATATGTATTAATTTGACTCAATATCTCCGTTATATGGCTAAGGTTTTAAATAAAAAACAATTTTAGTAATTATCTGTTCAATCAAATAAATTAAGAATAAAATAAAGCTTGAGAAAAAAACGGCAATTTCATAGGTAAAGACCTATTATTTTATTAATTTTTTTTAATTGTATAATATTACATGTTGTTAAGAAGCAATAACTAAAAGTAAGAAATGGTAAACCTTTTTAATTAAAATATTCAATATTCAATTAAAATCCAAATTCAGCAAAATTTTGTGGGAAGGTTTTTCATCATCCTTACTTTATTGAAAGTTGTAACTGTAACAACGGTACAGCAAAAATAAGCAATGAAACGGGCAACGGATATGAAACGAGCTATATTTGACCTTCTTTTTCAGCAAATAAATCTAAAGTAAATATGTATTCATTTGACTCAATATCTCCGTTATATGGCCAAAGTTTTAAATAAAAAAACAATTGGAGTAATAGCTGTTCAATCAAATAAATCATTAATAAAATAAAGCTTGAGAAAAAATCGGCAATTTCATAGGTAAAGACCTATTAAATGGTTTGTTAACATACATTTTTTTCTTTTGTTGGTCAATGTTCTCGATACTCAAAATTACATACATACATAAACTCACACCTTTGTCCCATTGGAGTAAGCAGAGACCACAGATTGCCACTTACTACGATCAAAGCACACCTCTTTCGCTTCCTCTACATTCAAAATTACCTTCCTAAAAAACCCCTGTGCTGTTTAACAGAGCGTCTAAAGTAGAAATTAAAGGTTACTTAACCCTCCATCCATCTCCTTGTTTATAGCTCTAAGTGACCCAGCGGCACAGTTGCGCTCTGCACTGTACTTAGTACTTCTCGGCCCCACTTTTACTTAACTTGCAATTTACTTTCTTCTGAATTTCATCTCAAAAATTTCATTATATCGTTCTCTTTTCTGCACAAAAGAGCAGCAAACAAGAACTTACTCAAGTTTGTCAATTAGAGTAGGAAATTCTTGAAAAATGTTACTGTTCAAGATTAAGATTACAGATGGAATGTACTGGTAGCCATACAACGTCCATACAGCCATTGGCTGGACAGTTGAAACAGCTTGCTTCTTATTTCAAATCTCATACAGCACACTATTTATAAACACTTTAAATTCTCCTAGTTTAAGAGCGATTTCACCTTTAGTTGATTTTTTTTTTAATTAAATTAACATTTGAAGCTATGACAGATGAGGTCTTACGATACGGTAATTCATCACAATAAAGGTAATAGTAAAGTTCGCTCTCTGTAACCAAGCAATCACATTACATTCTTGTACACGACATCATTCTAACCTAGCTATACCTAATAACCTTTATGTGCTTTCCCTGAAAATAAAGAGTATTTTAACTTAGAGTACAAAACGGTAAATTCTATTAAAAACTAGCTGTCCGCCCGCGACTTCGTTCCCGTGGGAATTGTCCAGGTGGATTTTCTTTTTTTTTTAAATATAAACCTGGTCGTGACAATAAGAAACACAACAGAAAAATAATCATCCAAATCGGTCCAGCCGTTCTCGAGTTTTGCGCTTACCAACACATTTTGCGATTCATTTTTATATTATAGAAGATTTAAAGCAAAGCCACAGTTTTATGATAAACCTAGAGCAAGCATGTACGTTAAATATCTAACCTGTAACCATTTACTTTAAAGTTAAACTATGGTCTTTAGAAATCCTATTGTACGAACTTAAGCTGTAGGTGCATTATGATTTTAATTTCAGAGTTCGTACATTATATACGTTCTCACGTTAAGAAGTCCGAGTTACGTTAATATTCAGTAGTTCGCCGAACGCCTTGCCAACGTAATCATCCCTCCCTCCCTTACTTATTTATGTTTCACTAAACTGGGGTCGACGGGCCCGGGAAACTTTTAAATTGCTTTATTGATAGTGAAGCTTTAATTTATTTGAGGGAACCTTCGACAGATGTGCTTTAATCTTCTTGTAGTTTGTGATACGCACTATAAGTTAAATTGTTGTGGAATGTTATAAATTAAATGTTAGTAGAGGTTCAATATCAGTACAAAGTAATCTCATTACGAAACTAGAAAGGGACTTTGGTTCAGTGATATTTGCAGATTTTGAAAATAGCATAGGAGACTTTCCATAAAAATAGAAACCACATCAGGGCGGATAGTAAAATTAACGCCAGTAATAAAAAAATTAAATCAATTTGTTTCATTAAGTATTGGTAGATTTCAGCAAAAATCTAAAATTTAGTTAAATAAAACAATGTTGCTGTGAATATTGTAGTGTAAAATTTGGACAACAATGTAGGTTACTTTTCAATTAGAATAAAATAAAACAAAATTACTTAATAAACTAAAAATTACCTACTTAATTGATTATATCTTAAAGGGAAGATAATTTTAAATCCGTCTTCACGTTACTTCTCAAGTACCGAACATCAAAAGGGAAAGCTTTATCGATGAAACTCTTAACTCCATTACAATTTGTAATGAAATCTTCGGAAAAGCCTATTAAAGACGGAAAACCTATAAGCGGAACCGACGACCGTTCCTTGTTTCATGACAATACAGATTGACACATAAATTGCGGTACAATTTCGCCTTATTCCCTGAAATTAGACATTCAAAACTCATTTCTCGGCCAAGAGCCCAATTTTGAGTGCAATTTACGGCTAATTAGACTCTTAAGTACAGAGGCCCGGTCCTGAGTCGCAGCCCGGAGGAAGTTGGAATGGCTGCGTTAATGCCGCGAGCCTCCTGCGCCTGCCCCGCCCCTAATGTGCAATAACCGACACTCTTTTGTTTCTATCTTCTACCCTCGCGCGTGCCAACAGTCGTCTTCACCTCGTTGTCATCCAAATTACAATCACAGCAAAATAAGCTACCTCCGAATAATTAATTTACTCGGAATAAAACAAGGCCAAGAAATCTAATACCTCAAATTTGTTAGTAGCGAGGGGAGTAATTTTCAAGAGTGGCAGAGGGTTCATCCAGCCCTTTAACTAGATTCTTTTGTGAGACAAAGTGTGGTGTAGAGCGCTCAAGTCACTCCGCCGCGCGTGCTTTGTGGAAACTTAACAAACAATCCTAATCCAGACAAAATACTCCTTGTAAAACCACCGGCAACAAATAATGAAATTACCTCATAATATTTGGATATCAAACAAAATAACGCCTCAAAGCTTTATTATTATCATTACACTTTATCCGGGCATGCCAATAAAATGTCTCACAAAATTATATGTTTAACTACAGGCCTTTGTGACGATTTTTTTATTTGTAAGCTGCTTTTCGAATTAATTTAAAATCTACGGAGATCAAAACTGAGAGCAATACTTTTCTAAGATACAAATTGAAATTATTTCTTCCTTTCATATTTACTCAGCTTGTATTCACGCTAAAAGCATTTCGGAGCCACTTAATCAACGGTCCACGAATATTAATTTAATTAGTTAAAAGTTTTTATAACTCTTAAGTAAAAAGGTGGCAAGGAAAAAAGCCGCGAACGGCCGCCAAAGCCATAAAAGAAACTCAAGACTTTGTGAATCGAGGAAGCTACGTTTTATTTACCTTGTCTTCTTTCTTTTCAAATCAATTTGTGAATAGATGGAAAAATTCATTGAATACAAATCAGTCTGCTAAATTTAGCTTTAATATCACGTGCATTAACGTACTATAGCTTCAGTGGGAGATAATTACTGGAGCATTACGAATCACAGATACTAAAGTACCAAAACATGTGCAAGAAGTATACCCAATAGTAATATTCATAAGCTGCATACATTGAAACTCACATTAGCAAACCAAACTTGGCAATTTGCAGCGGCGGGGACTACACTCGATATATTCCACTCTGGTGCATAATGTGTTGGAACCTATTCGTTTTTGAAAACTGCTTAGGAAACGAGTATCATCTTTCATCAGGTTTCTACCGTGAAATTTTGTTCACGAGGGACTTTGACAGAATAATTTATTCTTGTCGCGTTTACCTGACGATGCGGCAGTCATATCAGCTTTTACCTACTTTGTGCCTTTTTTTTAACTATGTTACTCAATATTTTGCAAAAAAAAAAATTTTTTGGAAGACCACAAAAACTCCTACATTAGAAAAACTATAATGTTAAAAAAATAAAGTAAACATTAAATGGCACATTTTCTTTTACTTTTTTGAATCATATTAGGTTTTTTTTCTTTCTTTTTATCATTAGATAATAGCTATTTGTTACAAATATTTGTTACAAATCAGTATTATGTAAGTATTGATTTTATTTAACCCCTTTAGCGCCAAGAGTTTTCGTCAAAAACGCCCACCACACGCCACGACATCAAAAAATTAAAAATAATTTATGTCGTGGCGTATGGCGAACGCTTGGTGAACGATATTAAAGTTAAAAAAATATTTTTTTTTTTGGCGGTGAGGGCACGAAACTTAAACGTCTGATATATCAGACTTTGGCAGTGAAAAGGTTAAAAAGAGGAATTTTTAAGCTTTTGTTATAAAAATCTTAGTACATTTTCATAGACATCTGCGCTTTTATTACAAACTTGCTAAGTTTAAGTTTATTCATTATTCAATGGATAATCCGGTAATAACTTAACAAATGCGGCTGTGAATGCTTTAATAACTTATGTATATTCATAGCAAGGCGTGGCAATGTCTTAGAAGGATGATGTATTACACACCTCGCAGTATTATGTAGTAGTTTATGCTAACATACAAACGTTTAAGCACATAACTCGATTATAATAACACCTGGAGCTCGAACAAAACGTGAAAATAATGCAGTCAAATATAAAAAAGTGTCATAATGACAACATTAGAGGGCGAGCAAGCCTGTGTGCCCTCGCGCAATGAAAGTGAAGTTTCACCGTCATCGGAATGTCGTGACACGCGAGTTTGTCGCAGGCCATGCTAGATATGGTGATCTTTAAGTCTTATCCCAAGAATTAAATGTCCTCAAGTCTTAATAAATTTATAAGCTAATTCAAATTTTATTAAATAGAACTTACACCTTACCTACTTCAGGTATAGATTTCAACCAAAGTATTAATACGTGTTAAAGTTGTTACTCGTTCTTTCTTATTAAAACCGTGTAAGTAAGCTGTTCTAACCCTTGGCCACTTATTACAAAAAGTGAATCCCGTCAAGAATCACAATTATTGAGATGACTTTGACTAAACAAAAAGATATTTAAAAAGCTGGAGAGGCATTTTTATTTAAAGTATTATTTTTGCTTTGTTTGTATCGAATTTTTATAGGCCCATGTGCTAATATTGCAGTATTCAGAATAGTTTTAGTAAACATGTGTTTATCATATATGTAGCTTTCCGCCTGGGAATTCGTTCTTGGGGGAATTTGAAATAATGATGTAGCCAATGTGTTAATCCAGGTTGCTTCCATACCTTTTACCATAATTGGTCCAGACATACATACAAACTTTCGCGTTTATAATGTAAGTAGGGATGGTGAAGGTTGACTAGAAAAAATCCCTTTGTGGGATAAGTCCGCTTTTGTACTCTAATTATTATAAACTAATCCTTTGCTGTAAAATTTTAACAATAAATAATAAATAACAGACATAATGCAAAGTCCAAAAATAACCCGCATTACTATATTCTCCACAGTGGTCTAGATTCTACCTATAGACTCTACAATCTTGCTAAACGGTCTATTCATTAATATACTCCTCTCCCTTTGATATACGATTCCCTACCTGGTGTTAAAATGATTGAAGTACAAATTTGCTATACGAGTCAGTTACGAAATTGCCAATTAAGGTCTCAATGTAATTATAAAAGCAACACGTTACCTGAGACGCTGTTTGAATATCAAATCGTTTTAGAAATACATTATTGTAACATAACAGTATTTTGATAAATAGAGCGTAATTAACAAGATGTTTGGTACAAGTGCGAATATATGTGCGAGGCGACATTTGTATGTATTTATTCTTTATTGTACAATAATAATACAAAGGATAAAAAGTTTACAGTAACAGGAAGTTTACAGAGGCGGACTTATCCCACGAGGGGATTTCTTCCAGTCACATTTGTTGTAAATTAATCTAAGTTTTGTTACACAAAACATGGTTCTCTAATAGAATTGTCAGAGTTTAAAGTGGTTTTACGAAACCGACAGATTTTATATTTTAAGATAAGAAAAATGAATCAGTTGGTCACTAGCCGATAAATAAAAACTTACAAATTTTGTAGATGTGAAAGTGTGTCTTCCTTGTGATAACGGAGTTATAATATTAGGATTATGGCTCAAATACAGGCGAAGGGCTGAACAAAGCTAATCAATAAATCAGTTGCAGAATTTTAGTAAGACCTCGATTTTAGTTGATGCAAAATTTCATTAAAAAAATAAAATATTAAAAATTAATTTTTGTGACATAAAAATTAGATAGCTACGCAGCTGTGAAACGATATAAAAGCTTAAAATACGATACTGATAACATTTTAAACAAAAATCCAATTTTAAACACAAAATAGAACTCCTGGTAAAAATCAAAACACTTTTTTGTTCATTTTACAATTAAATATATTGTAATAAATTCATAAAACAGAAACATTTAATCATATTGCTCTTTGAGAAGTCAACAAGTCTTCAAAATCTTCAGTTGATTGAAATTACAAAGTACACGAGGTCGTTTACAGCCAGCCGTTCAGACTTCAAAGCTTCGAGGCTGTAAAAGGCAAAAAACATAAAGCAAATTTTGACAGAGATCGAAAAGATTGGAAAGAAAAATCCATCGAGCATGTTATATGAGGACGGATGAGGTAATCTTTGAACAGATGGAACGAACATATGTACGTGCATGAAATTGAAACCTTTTGATAATTGAGTTTGTTTTATACGTACGTTGTATCAATGTGAGCCTTTAATACCGCAGGGAATGAGAAAATCAATGTTCGGATTGACTGAGCTTTTCGTTTTACTCCAAGTATGGGACTAAGCGAGAGTTAAGTACACAGATTTGAGATATCGTGATTACATTCAGAAGTGCAAGCATTCTTGTTTCTCTGATGTAAGATAGGGATACATTTCTCACACTTTTAACTATCAATACGTTTATAGTTATCAAAGAAAAATCAACAGAATGTTTTAAACCAACATCTTAAAAATTTTAACAAAAACCATATACCGGTATGAACATACTCGTAGAAAACATAAAAAAAAAACCTGAATTATATAATATTAGCACATACCGTACCTCATTTTGCTGGCACGTCATGATGGATGGTAGGAAGAGCTTTAATGTTTTCTTTTTATTTATATACTTCAGTAGATTGACATATAATAAAGTAAATATGTTCTACAAGATAACATCCCATAAGCTTCCAAATATTTTGCTTACAGTCTCTTTTAAAATAAAACCACCTAAAAAAACACTTAGCGTGTCCGACTGAGTAAATATTTTTCCGGCAGTCTACCACCATACAGGAAAAGTAAACACTAAACACTTTGAATGGTGACTGACTTAAATAGTGTCGCGCGCTCGGCCGTAATCCCGCTTTTAGGTAATAGGAATGAGGGCCTAGGGGCGGTTTTAGTACTCGAAATTTTTGGACCACAATGTAAATGAAACGTAAATTCAGTTTAAATTTTATTTATATGGATAGCCTCTATTTTAATGAAGACTCAGGCTGACTTTCATAGACGAAAACTAAGCCAGGACCCGACTCTGAAATGTCAAATTAAATGTCATTTGCCTAATAAAGCAGGCCTAAGTATCTAATTAGAAACTCTGGGGTCTGACACGAGAAACTATATTACATTCCCGATCGATATGGGGTGGTTATTCCACAAATCAATGGCGTCTCATAGGCGGTAGAATGATGATAATGGCCATTTTATCTGTTTCAGTGGCAAAATTGAGAACCACCAGCCGCGTCACCACCAAGTGACCGCCAAATTGTTGATATAATCGTCCACTTTAAAAACCTAAGAATCAACCAACATCGTTCCTAAAAAAAAAAAAAAAAAACGACATCTAAATAAAATATGTGAATGTTTTTTATTTTTGTTGAGTTGTTTTAAAATGCTGAATCAATTTCATTAAAAATATGGTCTACTTCAGGAGCATAATTTTTCGAATATTTTTTTTTTAAATTGGCTTACAACTTACGGAGTTATCGCGTAACAAGCAAACAAAAAAAAAAATTATTAAACATACGTCGAATTAATAACTCGTCCTTTTTTTATGTCGGTTGTAAACAGCAACTATCGTCATTCAACAACTATTGATTAGAGGAATAGCCGCTCAGCCAGTGTAAAATGCCACCATATAGTAGGTACATTGATAAGCTTTTAGTAAAATAAACAAGGTTATACAAAAATCACAGGCTATGATTGAACTTTCCTTTGATCAAAGTAATAAAAATATTTAGTAAATTCAACTCAGCAGATGTATGTATTTGAGTATTCAGATAAATTATATCATTAAAATTACTTTCAACATGACCCAAAACATTTCAAAGAAAAACTTTACTGTTGAAAAATAACCCGAAGGTGTCAGGACGGAGAAAATAAATTCGTAAAATAAAGTAAAGATGATCTTGGTCTAGACATATTTGCCTAAAGGCTCCTATTTCTTTGACCTCTTCTGAATACGAGATCCTTTTTAGAAAATCGCCTGAGGTCTACATATAAGAGGGTAAATGAGCTTTTATGTTTTTTTTTAAATTGTTGATTATAAAAGTAATTCTTACTGATTTGTTTATTTCGCGTTGGTTAAATGCTAAAGAGTAAATAATGAAAGTCGCCACTCAGCAGCTCAAGCACGATGTGCTCGTGCGCGGAATGCGCCGCGGTCCTATGTCAAAATGTCAACATTGACAACGCCAGAGGGCGAGCAAGCCACTGCGCGGGGCCTATGCGCAATCAAAGTGAAGTTTCACCGTCAGTCGAGTGGCGTCCGCGCGAGTTTGTCGCGCATCATACTCGAGCTGTTGGTCTTAAGATTAGAAGACAAAATGTTAGTACTTAGTGTCACTGCCTCGTTTTTGCGTAAAATGCAGATGTTTGTTCTCGGGTCATAGGGGTATATGTCTGTCTTTGTATATGTCCCAAGGGACCCGTTATACCAAAACTTTAGTGTATTTCTTTGAGTTGTTGCCATTATTAGTCTTCCATAGCACCGTGCGAAACAAAAAAAATCGTCCAAACTGACAACATGTTTTTTTCTTGTAAAAGCGGACTTGTTCGAATGTAAATGTGAAATGACGTAGTTGAAGACAAAATAGTGAAGAATTTCGGCTTCCGAGTAAGGTTAAGTGGAGTTTGTACAGCTCGAGATCCCGGGCACTAATCCCGGCTCTTTTTATTTATTTATTTTTATTCATTTATTTATAATTACGAATGTTTTAAAACCAATAACCTTTTATGGGAATATTGTTCAGTTTCGTTATGCCTCAAAATATGGAATATTGTTCAGTTTCGTTATGCCTCAAAATATACACGAAGTGAAAATGACGGCCCTGGTAAAGTGTGAGAAGCTTTCAAGGCACTTCTAGCCTTCTGAGCCTTTGAATCCGTAACGAGGAGCTTTTTGATAATTAAAATGATTATTCCAGAAAAATCTAAATTACTCATCTTTGTCGTAATTTTTAATTGCTAAGAAAACGGAGTTGAAGGGTTTGCAAAGATTAATTTCTGTTTTGTTTTTGAAATGAACGCGGATTTAAGAGACTAGAAGACAGTTCCATTAGTCGACTTTGTAGGGCCTGTACTATAAGTACTTAAGTTCTGTTAACTTTGCCTTTTCTTTACATAAGTATCTGTTTGTTAATGCGAAATTGAGTTTGTTTTTCTATTTAATCTGAAATAAAATAGAATTCAATTCACTTCAAGATGGGACAGTAATGGAATTTATTCTTTCTTTAAAAAAATGATCTTTAAGAATGAAGAAGAATTTAGATAAGATTCCCATCCAGGGCGATGAATACACTTCCACTGGAAGTGAAAGACGGAATATACTGGGAGTGATGGATTTTTCATTAAGAAAAACATCGTGATGAAACCTGCACGTCTAAGAAATTTCGTGTTTCGTAGGAAGGCCCGCGCCCCTCAGTGGGGACGTATATGGGCTGAAAAAAATATACTTTGATTTTTTTTTCATCTTTTTCTCAGCAAACACTTTGGTCGCTCCGCCATTTAGATTTTGAATGACGTCACTTAGCTAACCATGCATGACAATGCGTAACAATGAGTTCAGTCCAAACAATCCAAATGAACGCGTATGTAAAATTTCAGTTCAATCAGTTGAGGTGTAACTGAATTAAAATTTAGTTGAAAGATTTGACCCGAACAAGCGTGCTTAAATACTTACGAGTACATACATTGCAAGTTAATAAAAAACTTGCATAAGGTTAGGCTACCTAATATGTCCAAGAATACAAAGAGCGTTAACTGTGGCTACTCTGTCTACTCCGATACGTATACTATATTGATCAGATTTGATCAGCATACTTAAGCATAGCAATATTTTAATTTTGCAACAGGAAGTCGTGCATACACAGGTATAGTCTATAGCATACCTGTCAGAGTAGGTTTCCTATTAAGCAGGGTCACGGAGTTCAGTTTGAAGATGCTCTCCTGTAATAACTTGACCTACCAAATCTTGGATCATAGTCAAGTGTACCATAAGAAACGGGACTAAAAGCTAGAAAAAATATTATACCAATTTTGTGAAAGTTTTTACAATCCCCGATTCGTTTTTCTATCAAGAGAGCAAGGACAAACAAACAATTGATTTTGAGTACATCTAAACATTAAATTTGGTTTTGTGCACATATAAAATTGATGTTGGTCTTTGTGGTCGTCACATTCCGACACCTTTTGATCGATCACCATAACAAACTTTTTATGGTGAAATTTAGCTACCAATCAACATATTTTTTCCTGGTGAAATTTAAAGTAAATTAAAATGAAACTCTGTAGAGTACGAGTACACTAGGATTTTAACTCAGAACAAATATGTATATATTTTTTTAGTTCTGTGTATATTTACTTTAACCAAACTATAAGGCTCGTTATGTAAGCAAAGTAGCAAAATTCTGTGTAAATTCAAAACTTGTGGTAACTAGTTACAGCATCCCTTATTCATTTCAACGCGGTCCCACTATGCAGACAGATTGAATGACATCGCTACGTAAAATAATTACTACGCCGTAGTTATTTGCAACGATGTAGGTAGTAGTGCTACGGTGAGTTTAATGAGCATTTTCACGGAACGTCTATATACGTTCGTATTATGACTGAAATACCGCAAATTATGCAAGTTCGTAGTGTGAAACAGGTTATTTTGACCAAGGATAGGTTTAGTGTAGTAGTACAGATATTCCCGGCATTTACAAAAGCTTATTAGTAAAATGAAGTTACTGTTATAATACATCTACCTACTTCAATATTTGTAAGATATAAAATTGCAGGTCTTGACTCACTGACTCATCTACGCCTAGCCCAAATCCTTTGAACTAGATAGGAACAAGGTCCCGGACACCCTCGCGTATATAACTGAAATTAATACATAACGCAGTGAAAGGACGTTAACTAAGCGTACGCCCTGTGGGTAAACCACTTTGGATTTAATACAGCGCTTGGACGGAAGCTAAAGGTTAAAGACAAAAAATGTAATTGCATGAAACCTATTTTTACGCAAAAATATTAGTAATACCCAAATTTTTACGTGTTTCTTCCGAGGTCGGCCCTATTTATTATATACTTTAAATCAGTTCTTGCCCACCCAGACAACACTAAATTCCCGAAATAATATGACAATAGAATTTTAAAAAAATTACAACCCTCGAAATTTAGGGCCTTACAACAAAAAATAAAACTAAAACATAGACAACGTTTAAAAATGGCTGTATGGACATAGATACCTTTGCCTTTCCCGAAAGAGATAATTTAAACAAAAACAAAATGACACAAGGTAGTTTATTTTCTAAAAAGTTGTGTTTTGAAGTTTTGTGGTAAAGCAGTTATTGCTTATAATTCCTAATATCAAATATAGGTAAGAACCATCTTGATTACGTCAGCTTTCAAACAAAAAAAAACGCATCAAACTTGGTCCATTCGTTTGGGAGCTAAGATTCCACAGATAGACATACGGACACACACGTCAAACTTAAAACACCGCTCTTTCTTGTTGCACGGGTTGAAAAATAGTAGAGTCTCTTATTTCTTTGTCTGATGACGTAGTAAACCACAAATATTAAAAACAATTTTTCTTGTCATGTAAGAGTGACGAAATAATAACTGCAATAGGATTTGCTTACACGGCATGCTTCGTTAATTGCTTGAACAGTTTTTATTCAACTAAAAAACGCATTTGACATGATATCTTTCAACTACGCATGGACACAGATTTCTTTGCCTTTCCCAAAAGAAATAAACTAAACTGAAAAAATACAAGATGTATTTTTTTAATAATTTAAGAAAGACTTATCAAAAAAGAGGTAAAACCATTTTCAATATTCAAGTAATTATGAGATAGGCTTGCTGTATTGTATTAACTCTGGTCGTGGCGGAAGACAATGGGCCTTTTTATAATTCGAACGGCACGGCACGGCATGACCAAATTTGTATTACCATTGCCTTCTATGTTCCCAGCTTCTAGTATCACTAGTGCATAGGAGGCAATGGTAATACAATTTTGCCGTGCCGTTGTCGTATTATAAAAAGGCCCATTCTCTGTACATATAACCTAAGAGATAACTCTAGACAGAAAAAAATATATTTTAAAACTTTTTGTTACTTATCTTAATAATCAAGGTTGCGCACGCGATCAAAGTCGCAACCTGATCAAATAACACAGAAACATTTATCAAAAATTTATTGACTGTTTCTAGCTTCAGCTGGTTTTCAAACTGAAAGTTTTAATAATTCACATAATGTTAGTGTGCCTATCCAAAACATCTATGTATCGCTTGATCTTGCATTTTGAATAGAGTGTCAATTTACTCAGCGTTGATTTATTTGTTGTTTCCTACAATCGTGCTAGCAGATATGAAATTAATCAGTAGAATAAAGCCACAAGCGGTGGCATGTGTACGACATTTATATGGCAAGTGGTAATAGTCGCAGTCACGCGAACCACTAATTACACACACGTACTGTCGAACCTGTGTACTTAAGAGCAGCCTTGATTCTGAACGTTATGCGATATGAAAATTAAACCGTACACAATATTCATACACAAAACATTTACATAATTTACAGAATAATTGTGGAGATACATAATTTACGCGAGTTTTTCGCCATCTGCGGTGTGGTAGGCTCTGTAAAGGGCCGTCTGGTTCGCGACCACTCTTCTACCGAATTCCGACGCCAAACTCGTCGGTGCGTAGGAGTACCAATGCCTTATATGCATTTTCTGTGTTAACTCTCTCCATCGTCGACCTTATCTATGACCTTGGTCAAGATTGAGGTCAAGAGTTAACCCATCTTATATTTAAAAACAAAGGATTGAGAAATAATGGAGACATTAAGTCACAGCTTTTATATGGGGTGACCTTTTTGTCAATGAAACTTCATGGTCTGATATTAAAGTAGAACAACTCAAGTAGTTAAGAGAGACCTGCCCCCCGATTGCGGTAAGTTTGAACAGTTTTGCCGTGTGGTGATCGGTTAATTCTTCCGTGGGTGTCGTAAGAGGCGACTAAGGAAACACAAATGAGACCTGCCTCCTATTAATCCACCCCAGGCAACGACACCTCCATTTGTTCTGAATCGGAGGTGTCGTTCTATGGTCTCATGCGGTGTGGTAGGCTCTGTGAAGGGCCATCTGGTTCGCGACCACCCTCCTACCGAAGTCCGACGCCAAACAGCTTGCTGTGTTCCGTCGTCGGTGCGTAGGAGTACCAGTGCCTTAATATGCATTTTTCTGGGTTAACTCGCTCCATCGTCGACCATGACCTTGGTCCAGATTGAGATCAAGAGTTAACCCATCAAAAAAAAACATGTTTACCAACACTAAACCGCTCACGTTTCCTTTGTTTTCAGCCCAATATAGAAACGTTGAATACAATAGGAACGTGAGAGATTTCTTCTTCTTACCAGCCCATGTACGTCCCCACCAAGGGGCACGGGCCTCCCTTCGAAACACGAAGGAGATTTAGGCCGTAGTCCACCAAGCTGGCCCTTGTCTTTCGAAAATGATTTTTTTTGGACGGGCGGGTTTCATCACAATGTTTTCCTTCACCGTTGGGCAAGTGATAATTAGAAATCCGTACATAAATCCGAAAAGACGAATTTAGCGGTACAGGCCCGCACCAGGATTTGAACCCTCAACCTTCGGATTACAAGTCTTGCTCATTACTTACTGGGCTATCACTGCTTCCAACTGGGCGAGAGATTTAGCTTTGGTAAATATGTTCAAACTTACCGCGAACAGGGGGAAGAATTTTATTGGATAAAATTGTTCAGTTTAGTGAGCTGATTCACATCCTTAATTTTTGCTAACTAATTTGAAGTTACGTAATATATAAAAACCATAGAGCACTTAACTAGTATAGTGCTATCTAGGACGATGTTTTTCTCAATACTTCAGTGATTTTGCACGGATTTTTGTAAAGCGGCGCACGATCACCCTATAGTTCCATCTCTCTTACTCTCTCATAAGCAAGATAGAACACATGTTCCCCCTTACTTCATCTATTAGTGAGATGTATGTATGTATGTATTTATTTATTCTTTATTGTACAATGATAATACAGAGGATAACAAGTTTACAGTAATAGGAGTGAGATTGTATTTCTTACTAATTTACGCTTAGTGTACCTCTACTGGTTACGTGCTCGATGATCAAAACGGACCTACAAATTATTATGCCTTCAAAAAGTCTTTATGTAATATCTTTATAGGTAATATAATTCATCGCTCCGAAAAACAGAGGTTTGGTTGACCTATACTGGCCGGCATAAAATAAACTGGATAAAAATAAATTATTTAAAAACAAAGTCGAGTAGAACAATAAACGGGCAAACTAAAGGCTGTTCGCGGGAGGACTACAAAGCTGCCGCGTCAACCGACGCCCGCCACTTCAGGCTTTTTCATGTCTTGTTCAATATTTTCAAAGAAACTACCTTCATTCTCTCTCTACCTTCCTTTCTTTCAAAATTTCAAGTGCATAGAAGAATTCATTTGAAGACCACGTTTCGCTTTTGTTTATTGAAAAAATGTACCCTGAAGTTAAGTATTGATTATGTAATCTTATACCTTATATTATGTATTTTGTGAGATTTAGCCGTTCGCCCATGGAGCAAAGCGTGGAGTTTACGTCACACTCCCGAAAGAATTCTTTAAAATTTTGGGATAAAATATAGCCTATAACCATCCTCGTATCAACCGCACAACATTTTATCAAAATTGGTTGGGTAGTTTAGATGTGAAAACTTAACCTACAGACAGAATTATTTTCGCATTTATAATATTGGTCTGAATAAGTATGAAAGGCCCTCATACTGCTCACACACAAGTGTGGATAGTTGCTATATTAACCCTGTAAGATGCCATCTTAGATTTATCAATCAGTTGTGCTTGAGATCTGCCTGAACCATGGTGAAGTGCACCCCAAATGAAAAACGGGACAAGCAGACAAGACGGAAGTTCTATTTTCTGATTGTATTATGTAGTTTTTTTATTTTTACAGCACACTTACACGTTTACATTTTTAATAAACACTTTATTTTATTTTATTTATTAACAAAAACCAACAGCTTAATTGCATAACAAGCATAAATATTGCACTTACTTAATACTATTCGTAAAGTTAATCCATAAGGAGATGGAAAACTAATCAACGTAACTTCAAATGCCTTTGAAATACTTAGCATCATCTTAATAAGTATTTAAAACAAAAACTAAGAGTTTTCAATAAAAAAAAAACGAAATCCTCCCGTTTGCTTCTCAGTGATAAACAAACTGCGAGTGGGAACTTAAAACTTTAACCGGATTAGACCGGATTTTTCCGGTTCGAATTTAAATGTGTGACTGTTTTCTGTTAATTTCAATTGTATTTGTTTCTGCTACTGCAGCTCTAGCACGATAACGACGAACTCGCGCTTGGCTCACGCTGAAACTTAATTTTGATTGCGCGAGGGTCCCGCAAAGGCTTGCTCGCCCTATGGCGTTGTCAATGTTGACATTTTGACATAGGACCGCGGTGTTGTCGCAGCGCTGTCACTATCGTACTCGGCCTGCTGGTTCCTGTAGCTTTTATTGTCGATGTAGAATTTTTTTTGGCTGCAACGTGCCGTACCGTTTAGTGATGGCAATGTTTGAAGGTTTAGATTTATCAATTTATGGGTTTAGTGTTGGTGGTAGAAAAAGTATGCCCAAAGTTGTTAGAATATGTCAATATCTAAGTTTTGGTTCGTGAAATATTCACCTTCTAAATAAAAGTTTTTATCATTAAAATCTACAGCTGTCTTAAGCATTTGGATGAATAATTATTATTAAGTTTCAAAAACCAGTACCGTAATAGCATAAAAACTAATTGATAATTTAGACTTTAAATGAAGGAAGAGGCCAGAGTAGATTGCTATGCTAGACAGGTAGGAAGTAGAAAACACAGTTTGTTAGCAACGAAAGAAATAATTAGTTCTATTTGATTCATTAAACTTTTTCTAGAGACCGTCATTAAAGCGCTACTAACAACTTCTATTTCCTTAATTAAAATGAATGCAATCTCCCGACGAAGGCAATAGAGTTAGCTTAAGCCGGTTAAGACCGGGTTTTTCCGGTTCGGATTTAAATGCGCATCTGTTGGCGTTAATTTCGTCTGTTATCTTAAGGGTGAACTTTCGCGCGAGCTTTGCCGCTGAAATGCAGTGCCACTGCACTTACAGACGGGCGCAACTTATAAATTATTCAAGTAGCGAGACACTTCAAATATAGAACACCCGCCGCGCGTTATTTTGAGAACAACGAGTGTGCCAGCCACAGCGCCGAAACAGTGGTGATACCAGACCATAAATAACTTAGCGCTGACTCTACCATTCAACCGGCTTTGTGTTGCATCTCTTCTATTTTTCAATAGAGCAACACATCCGAGTACTTTTGCAGCATAAACTTGTTTGCATTGACATGACATATGTGGCTGTCCAAATCAAAAGGAGTCATATTTTTGACTGAAACATACATACATTTCGAAATAATGTATTGAAATAGCTAGTCTACAAATAATGCAGAGTTAATACGAATATTTCATAATTTAGACCCGTTTCAAAGTATGTGAAGAAAGAATTTAACAAACGTTAAACTTTTGGTCACAAAACAAAACGCCATTAATTCCCTTTCAGGGTGCTTCTGGCTAGGGAGCAAATATGTCCACATTTTGCCAAGAACGCCGGTCACCCACCTGCCTCCAGTTTTATACTCTTAAATCAAATTAATAGCTCCGCGAGTTTGGTAGTCTGTGGCTCCGATTTATCCCAACAGGGATCTATTCTTGACGCTTGCAATATCGGTCAATTCGATTTTGAATTGCAAATCTATCGCTTTTAGGGAATGACAGTAACGGTTTTCTTAGACAGCGATTTGTCATTTCACTTTATTGATAAAAACGTATCTTCTGTCAAAATTGATTATTTAAGGTTTACTGTACGCAAGTAATATAACTACATTAATACAAATACATAAGCACACAATAGGCACTTCTTCTTATTTCTCATTAGAATTGTTTTCACATCTTTTTTATGTAATGTAATTTTTTAAAATAATTTATTATTATGTTTGCTTATTTTTACCTGCAAATGCCTGGAATACTTATTTTTCTACAAGGATTCCATAGTGTTTTTCTTCACAAAGGTTCCATTATAAGGACAGCGATTGATAAAATCAGGCTTCACTTTGTAAAAACCCCAGTATATGTATTTGTAGTTGTACAATAAACGGTAACTAATATTATACTCACGTTATAAGTTACCGTATTTCCCACAATTTCCTTTTGGCTTTGATTCCCTTGCTTCCTTGTTACTATTTCGTTGCTTTGTTTTTCAAAACGAAGGTTTTAAAAATCGGTTTCCGACGGTTTTGGCTTGCGGCCGCGCCGCTTAACCCCATTCTGACAATGCCTCTCAAAGTGCGCTTTGGTTTGTTTCTCAACCTTCAGACTTACATTTCATTACGACACGTACACACTTTATGCAAATACACTACCTACTCTAAAATACTGTTTACAGTGAACTATAAGACTCTTTGCTAAGTAACTCTTTAGTAAAAACAATTGCAAGCAACTGCCCGTTTCGTTTCATTCAACTTCCGTTTTCAAGGGGCTTTTGTTAAGTAATGTAGAGGTAAATAAATTTCAACCGCCTTTGCTGAAAAAATTAAATAAAGAAACCGAATATTCATTTAACAGCATAATGTTAAAACAATTATATCATTTCTGAGCCTTTTAGAACTATAATTAAAGACCTTTGATCTTAATAAAAGCGCTTAATTATTCCTAGAAATTTCCAAGGATATTCAGTTACCTTGTACAAAAATAAAAGCTCTTTTGCCGAATATGAAAATTGTTTCAGATAATAGCAATAATATTTACAATCACGTTTTATTTTAATTTAAGAACGTAAATTTTCATTCATAGAACGTGTAAATAGGTGGGAAAGCAATTTTCATCGTGAAATAGCTGAAAGCAAGTTAAAATTATATTCGGACCATCTGGCTGTAAATGGTACACCTACGTGACTGTCAGTTAATTCGGTTAAAGTCGTGTATAAGTCTGAATAAGGGATTATTTTTAGAAGATACAAAATTATAATGATGTAGTTTCTAAAATAAAAATTACTAATGTGAAGCAGATGTTTTTTCTCAGGTTTGGGTGTTTGTGTCTGTCTTAATACATATTTCTAAGGAACCCACGACCACGACACGAGGAAAAAATTAGTTTGGGCTTTCGAGTGCACAAAAAATAACTTAACTACAACAACTACTTTAAAAATGCAGAAACAAATTCTGTTTTCCTTGTGTAGAGGGTGCATAATGATATTACGTCTTTATTAGCAAGACGCGGTTGAACGGGTCAGACACCTTATCTAGACACCGCATCGCATACCTCATGCTCCAACCACGTATACACACACACATATGCTAGTACCACTGTACACACTAACTTAAATTATATATATCCACTCAACAGTGGACTTACTTCAACTACAAAGCATAATAAACCTACCTTTGAAATTAATTATATTCCAAAATTAAGGTTACCATTATAGCCACAGTCAAATGTTGTTTTTGACAAAACATTATTTTAAAGATTTCTGCAATAAATTTATATTTAATTATTTAAGTAAAATCACTAAATCTATCAAGTCTAACAAATTTTAACAGAATCCTCAAAAGGTAATTTAAATCAAAATGTACAAATCTAGGTCCTAATTTTATTATTTCAACGAAATGTAGCCTTGGTTACTTTTAAACGTTTAAGGAATATGATACAGAGTAAATTAATTGTACCTTGTCTGGAGGGATAGTTACCTCAAAATTAAGATATCTAGCAGGTTTTGCTAACAGAGAATATTCCTTTTGTTTAAAATATAAACAAGGCAAATATGCATATAAAATTTTCCACGTCAAAAACGTAAGAGTCACCGACTTCAATCCCAAATAATTTTGTTACAGAGATCCCATACTCCTAAACCATTCATCATCAGCTCAGCAACATCAGATGGTGACCATTAGATGCAAAAATCTACATAGATTAAGATAATTTCTGATAAACAGTGTATATGCCTACAAAATTTGAGGGTTTCCCTCGATTTCCCCAGGATCCCATCATCAGATCCTGACCTGGTGACAAAGGGACCACCTCTGACGTATGACCTACCAAATAAAAAAAAGAATTATTCAAATCGGTTTATAATTGCCGGAGTAATCGCGTAAAAATATACAAAAAAAATACAGTCGAATTGAGAACCTCCTCCTTTTTTGAAGTCGGTTAAAAATGTATGATATTCAGCATTTTAGAACGGGAGTATAAACAAAAATACTCGTGTTTTTAATTATAATAACTAGCGTTACTCAAAAGTATCAAATCTTATGTTTTTTTTTACCAGCCCATATACGTCCCCACCGAGGGGCACGGGCCTCCCTTCGAAACACGAAGGGGATTTAGGCCATAGTTCACCACGCTGTTAGCGCAATGCGGGTTGGTGGACCGCTCTTCTTTCGAAAATTTTCTTGGACGGGCGGGTTTCATCACAATGTTTTCCTTCACCGGTAAGCAAGTGATAACTATAAATCCGTACATAAATCCGAAAAGACGAACCCAGTCTTTTCGGAATTATGTACGGACCCGCGACACAAAAAAGAAACTTTGTTTGGGCCTTTGAGTATGATAAAATTAAAATTACTTTAAAGTAACATTAACTTTGATGGATATTTCTGCAACTGGGTATTTCTCATTTAAAAACGTCAACTACTTTACTTTTAACTCTATGCGTATTCGAAAAGGTGTAGGTAACTTAATATTTCTATCAGGTGGCTATTTTTTAGATGTTATTACAAAAAGCAAAAGGATTCATGTAAAGCTCTAACCCTTTATTCCAACAAGTGATTGGGCCTCTTTATAAGACAAACTGCACGACACTGCATAACTGTTTAATTTAAACCATTGCCTTATTCCGTGATGCTAGAAGGTGGGCACATAGGATGGTAATATAATTATATCGTGCCTTTCGAATTATGAAAAGGACCGATGAGTTGCTTTTGGGTAAGCTAGCTCATCTTTGCCCCAACGCTAGATAGAGGTCAAGAGTGAACCCATTCTTTATAAAACAGTAATCATTAAATACTTTACTTTAGGAATATGGAAAAAAATACTGTTTCATTGCACACTGAATAACATTCTTATTATCCTCGTGCATGTATAAAAAAACCATGAACTCATTTGCAGGTACTAGGATCTCATGAGGCGAGTGGGGGTCTCCAGTGGCGGCTCTTGGCGGCGGCTCAAGTCTACTCCGTCCCATCTGCTTCGCAGTAAATAATTGCGACTGCACTACCTTGACAATTACATGCACTTTATGTGAAGCCCCTCTGAGTCCGTGGGTTTATTTTCGTTCAGCTTACTCGATTTTAACTGTTATCCCATTTCTTTAAGGGTCTCTTTTTAAATGTGTGGTGACTTGGGTTTTGTGGTTTAAGTTTTGCCTTTATTAAGACGGTTAGAATCTATTGTACTATAATACATATGTTGCGATGGATGTATTTGTACAGGTTCAAGCGAGTTATTCAAGTATCGGGCCTGTGAATAAGAAATAAGTTAACATAGGTACTGAAACTTTAGGGGATACTTCTTTCCATTTCTCATACTTTTTCAATACTAAAGTTGACTGAAATATGTTTCTATTATTGCGTTTGGTTCATGGTACATGGCTATCATAATTATACAAAGTTACCTTAAGCATAAACTTTGGATCAAAAGTTCTGTGTCCTGAGGCGTACAAACTAATAGACCAAGATCCCAGGGCCGCCAGACCTTACTTATTTTCTCAGTAACCAAAAGTGTGGAAAGAGTACTAGTAACATATGAATACTTGCTAGACTGGGCCGACGGCCACTTTTCAGCTATCAGGTTCTGAAGGTACTTCCAAAAATTACTCTGTTGTCCTGAAGTCTAGGTGCTATAAAAAGTATTGTTACCGTTTCCTGAACATCATATAAAAAAATCACGGCTCAGATTATAGGTACTACCGCATAATTTACTTGCGAACTAAAGCGTTTGGCAGGAATTACAGCCGACGGAGAGTGTCTGGCGGCGTTGCTCATTAATTTCTATATTTAATTAATTATATTCTATAAGACATCAGCACCCAGACTTCAAGACAAGTGAGTAATTTTTGGAAGCACCTCCAGAACCTGGTAGCTGAAAATTGTCCGTCGGCCCAGGCTAGCAGGTATTCATATGTTAATAGTACATATTAGTACTACTCTTTCCCACACTTTTGCTTACTGAGTAAATAAGTAAGGTCTGGCGGCCCTGAGATCTCAGTCTATAATCACTAATACTCTGTTATAGTTGTAGCTCAACTAGATAAAATCTATCTTCCCCGTAGCATATGCTCGTAGCGGTGTGGGAACTTGCTACGCGCGTAGCCTCGTAGCCCGTAGCTCAAGCTTATCTACGGATTTCCTATGAAACGCCCTCCACAGTTAGACTTTTGCTTGGTTTAAATACCTTTCTTGAATACTTCTTTTACATTTATCTAAGTGACTTTATTATATTTGGTTTATGATTAAATTTACTTAGAATGGTCCAGCTGCCAAGACTTTCAAGGTATACTGTAGAAGCAAGTAGGTTTTACTGTATTGTGTGAGGTGAAAGGCTGACAACCCACTGTATTTATGTTCCATCTACTAATTAATAGACTCATAGTGCTAGTTGAATCTAGAAGTACTTGATGCTCTGCCTATCCCGACAAGCATTAATGATAGATCGCCCAGGGTCCCAACGGTCCCAACTTATTCGATTACAGTTCTTTATTATTTTTTAACAGAGTTCAAATTAGCGTGAAAAACTATAGTATTTCTGTCTCTTTTATGGATAAGAGAAAACGGTTGCTAAGCGTCACTAACCTTCATTCGACGAGCGATGGCGCATGGGCATGGTTCGGGGAGCGGGCACTAATAATGCATGGGGTCGTCAACATTTTGGCGAAAATTTGTTTTTTTTATTATTATTTTTATCTTTGCTTATTATAAACAACACCCGTCCTTCCAAAAGAGCTTCCAGTAGGATGGCATGTTAGACAATCCATGATAAGGAGTCAATGAGTGTATGGATGGATTAATTTTTTTTCTGATAAAGTTTTATCGTTACGTCTATATAATATTCGAGGAGTTCCCTCAGTATTTCTTTGATTCCACTGCTGGAACTTGATTTTATAACTAATGAACGATTCCACTAACCCGCATTGGGCCAACGTGGTGGACTATGGCCAGGAGATTAGGCCACGGATTTCTAGGTGAAGGAAAACATCGTGATGAAACCCGCCCGTCCAAGAAAATTTTCGAAAGACGAGCGGTCCACCAACCCGCATTGCGCTAACAGCGTGGTGGACTATGACCTAAATCCCCTTCGTGTTACGAAGGGAGGCCCGTGCCCCTCGGTGGGGGCGTATATGGGCTGGTAAGAAGAAGAAAAACGATTCTTGAGTGTTATATATCACTACGTATTATGAATAAAACTAAGTCTCCCGCCGCGTCTCTTTGTCTGCCTGAAAACGATAAACTCAATACCTACTAAACGGATTTTCATACGGTTTTCACTACTTGACGGAGTGTTTTAAGAGGAAGGTTTACGTGTATAATTAATTCCCAAAATCAGCACGGGACCAAAGTTCAGCGCGGGAAGCTAGTAATTTATAATTAAAACGGTTTGACTTACGAAAATCGGCATTGGGCCGACAGTTTCGATCCTATACGAGGTCCATCATTAGAAAGTCAAGAAAGTGCTTTTATTTTTTTGATCCAAATCGGAAAAAATACGTATTCCTTCAAAAGACAATAAAAAGAATAAACAAATCAGTTATGAAATTATGGTTCACTACGGTTTGATCGAAGATTTTCCTATTTTAAAATCGAATAAAAACTTAATTTCCAAGTTTTGATGTTCCTATTTTCTTCTGGAACCTTGTAATCCACGGTGGTCAGCCCTGTTTGCTGAGTGAAATCTCGGTTTGGAGTCGAGCTAAAATTGAAACCGTCTCCAATTCTCCAGCCCAGACCGCGCTGTAATAGCTTAATCGAGAGTAAGCGTTTCAGAGTTTGCAGCTTTATTTTTAAAACCATTTGACGTCAAAGCATTAAATTCGACTGGCTCTATTAATTTACAGTAAATCGTCTCTTGGATTTATGATAAAGTTTTAATAAATATTTTCTCATATTTATCGTAATATCAACTGATTGCTTTAGAAGTTATTATTTTTTATAAATATTATCTTAGGAAACGTTGCTTAGCGTCATGGGTAAGGTCACTCTCTAAATTAAAAGTTATAATCGCTAACTAATTAAATGTGTCTTCATTTTAAAAATCCACGTAACATTCAGAGATAAGAAGTGCTTTTATCACAAACAAAGGGGTCATCTAAAATGAAAGTTTGTGCACGCCTGAATTGAACATGGTCCTCCAAACTAACTTACAATCAGAGTCCTGCGGTGTAAGAAACATTCGGGTAGAAACATGTCTAATCAAATGGAATTAGATTGAAGGAAACTTACTCAAGCGTACGTGTGTTGTTCTCGTGGCCACAATGAATTCGTATTTCGTTCGTTCAAGGCCTATTGAAGTAAACGAAGAGAAAATCTGACAAAAATTTCTTGCTGAAATATTTTAAAAATAATTTAATTTAGATATATTACTCCCATAGACAAGAGATTTTTTATTTCATTTCTATGATTACCCCGAATGAAAAACTGAACTCTGCGCTTGAAGGAGTTTAATATAGATTTATTAAAAATCGTGGATTATTTTGAAAATATGATACACTTTTTGCGTATCACTAGAGGGTCTGCGGCCATAAGTGCAAATGAGACTTTACTATCATGAGAGTATAGAACAATTGGACCTTAATTACGTTAAAATAAGATTTTATTTATTTTACGTTTGAATTTAGACAAGGTCCTTTTGGCAATAGAAAATTATTCGTCAAAGTCAATATGCAAAAGAAATGCAAACTTCTGTGATAACGTTTAGAGTTACATTTTCCTTGGCAGGAGATGGCGAAGGAAAACGTGCTACCCTAGCATAGGGAATGACAGTGGGTTTGTGTCTGTCTTTATTTGTGTCACAAGGAACCCACGACAAAAATAAAACCTTAAAGAGGCCCTTTGAGTGTGTGTGGCGTTTTATTTAATGTAGCACCTTTTAAAAATTAAGTCCATAATTAAACCTTCACATAAGTTATTTCACACACTCTTTACCTCAAATAAAAAGTAGTTTTCCGTGCTTTTATTAAAATACCCTTAGTTACTATCAAAGGCTGTACGCAAGCTCATATTCCCTCCCTTCACAATAATGTCTAGACGTATTCATGATCACCCCACAACGCGTAGTGCGTGAACAACTTAAACGTTTACCACGTAATGATGGTTTACTTATGAACTCTATTCAGATACTTCTTCCTTAAGGTTGCCTGAAAGATAAGGCCGACTTATTGTATATGCACACTGAATCTATAAGTCACTTGATGTGTATGACTTTATGTCATATTTACATTTTTTTTCTGTTTTCAAAAAAGGAGGAAATTCGCGATTCGACTGTATATGTTTTTAAATATTTTTTGTATGTTCAGCGCTTTTTAAAACTGTCTACGAAAAAAAAAATTGATTAAGTTTTGGTTTGACAAACTTAATCTAATATGCCTATTATCTGCTTATTGAAGTCAGTTATTCATACGTTTTTAACGCGACATTCTTCTAAGGGCCATTTTCACCTAAAAATCAACCCGCAGTTAAACTGTGGTTGGACGCTAATGTCAAAATAAAAGTATGCAAATTACATTGTCGAATTTGCATACTTGTGGTTTGCTGCTAATCGTTGGTTGAATATTTGGGAGTTTAGAATAAATAGCCTGAGCAAAACAAATCCTTTTTTATATAACCCTTTTTAGGGTTCCGTAGTAATCTACGAACCCTTATAGTTTCGCCATGTCCGTCTGTCCGTCTGTCCGTCTGTCCGCGGGTTTTCTAAGAAACCCTTGGTACTACAGAGCTGAAATTTGGCATGGTTATACATATTAATCACGCCGACAGAACTGTAGAGTAAAACCTTAGAAAAAATTTTTTTTTTCGGGTGTCTCCCATAGACGTGAAAGGGCGATGAATTTTTTTTTCCTCGCCAATATCATCGAATGGGGTGTCATAAAATAGCTTTTTAAAAGATAGAAGGGGTTTACTAAAAACGTTTTTCGATTTAGCACTCCGTTTGCGAATCATAAATTTTTAAAGTGAAAATTTTTGTCAAACACAAGTGTCCCCCCCCTCTACCAGCTAAACGGTTCTTTCTAAAAATTTGGAAAAATTCACAGAGGTAGAATATACATCAAATTTAAAAGGAAAACTATAAAACATAAGTTGGCCCTTCAAGTTTGCGAGTAGTGGTAGACCAAGTGCCAAACATTGTTGGGATTAATAAGAATATATTTACCAATCTTAGATCCTTGGTACTACAGAGCTGCAATTTGGCATGTTCATAGATATTAATTGCGCCGACAAATATAAAAAATAAAATTTTGTAAAAAAAAACTTTTCGGGTGTTTCCCATACATGTGAAAGGGCGGTGTATTTTTTTTCTCGCCGATATCATCGAGTGGGATGTCATAGGATAGTTTTTAGGGTTCCGTAGTAATCTACGAACCCTTATAGTTTCGCCATGTCCGTCTGTCCGTCTGTCCGTCTGTCCGCGGGTTTCCTAAGAAACCCTTGGTACTACAGAGCTGAAATTTGGCATGGTCATAAATATTAACTACGCCGTCAGAACTGTAGAGTGAAATCGTAGAAAAAAAATTTTTTCGGGTGTCTCCCATAGACCTGAAAGGGTGATGAATTTTTTTTTCTAGCCAATATCATTAAATGGGGTGTCATAGGACAGCTTTTTAAAAGACAGAAGGGGTTTACTAAGAACGTTTTTCGATTCAGCACTTTGTTTGCCTAATATACATTTTTAAAGTGAAAATTTTTGTCAAACACAAGTGTCTCCCCCCTCTACCAGCTAAACGGTTGATTTTAAAAATGTGAAAAAATTCATGGTGGTAGTGTATACAATGAAATTATAAGAAAAACTATCATACATAAGATGGCTCTTCAAGTTTGCGAGTAATAGTCGACCAAGTGCCAAACTTAGTTGGGATTAATAAGAATATTATTTACTATTATTAGATCCTACACAGCTGAAATTTGGCACGGTCATACATATTGATTGCGCCAAGAGATTGAAAAAAAAAATTTAGGAAAAAACAATTTTTCGGATGTTTCCCATACACGTGAAAGGGCAATGGTTTTTTTTTTTCTCGCCGATATCATCGAATGAGATGTCATAGGATAGCTTTTTAAAAGATAGAAGGGGTGTACTAAGAACGTCTTTCGATTCAGCATTCCCTTTGCGAAAAATTAATTTATAAAGTGAAAATTTTTATTAAAAACAAGTGTCCCCCACTACAAGCAAAACGATTGTTTTTAAAATGTGGAAAAATTCACGGTGATAGAATATACAACAAAATTAAAAGGAAAACTATCACACATAAGTTGGCCCTTCAAGCTTGTGAGTAATAGTCGACCAAGTGCTAAACGTTGTTGGGATTAATAAGAATATATTTACTAATATTAGATCCTTGGTACTACAGAGCTAAAATTTGGCATGGTCATACATATTGATTGCCCTAAAAGATCTACAAAATAAAATAGTGGAAAAAAAATTGTTTTTCGTGTGTTTCCCATACACGTGAAAGGGCGATGGATTTTTTTTCTCGCCGATATCATCGAGTAGGTTATCATAGGATAGCTTTTTAAAAGATAGAAGGGGTTTACTATGAACGTTTTTCGATTCAGCAATCCGTTTGAGAAACATTAATTTTTATAATGAAAAAAATGAGGAATAATTCACGAGGGTAGCATTTACGACGAAGTGTACCCCAATCCAAAATGGTTGCCATACAAGGTTCCACGCTAAAAGTGAGGCGAACCGAAAGCTAAGCTGTAACATATTGACATTTCAGGTGTCGTTTAATAGGTTTTTGGGGGTGCTAAGTACGAAAATGACATCAAAATTATACACGATCACCACGCGACCTGCTTTAGCAGCAGCTCGATATTATTATATTATGCCTAACAATATTATTATCGCAAAAAAACTAAAACAAAAAAAACAAAAAAAAAAACAAAAAAAAAAATTCGCGCTTGCTTCGCTCGCGCATTAAATACTTTCATTTCATTATATTTATTTCATTTTTTTTTCTCGCTGATATCATCGAATGAGATGTCATAGGATAGCTTTTTAAAAGATAGAAGAGGTTTACTAAGAACGTCTTCCGATTCAGCATTCCCTTTGCGAAAAATTTATTTTTAAAGTGTTTTTTATTAAAAACAAGTGTCCCCCACTACAAGCAAAACGATTGTTTTTAAAATGTGGAAAAATTCACGGTGATAGAATATACAACAAAATTAAAAGGAAAACTATCACACATAAGTTGTTCTAGCTTGTGAGTAATAGTCGACCAAGTGCCAAACGTTGTTGGGATTAATAAGAATATATTTACTAATATTAGATCCTTGGTACTACAGAGCTAAAATTTGGCATGGTCGTAATATTGATTGCGCCGACAAATCTAAAAAATAAAATGGTGGAAAAAAATTGTTTTTCGGGTGTTTTCCATACACTTGAAAGCGCGAGGAATTTTTTTTTCTCGCCAATATCATCGAGTGGGTTATCATAGCATAGCTTTTTTCAAGATAGATGGGGTTTACTAGGAACGTTTTTCGATTCAGCAATCCGTTTGGGAAACATTAATTTTTATAAAAATAAAATGTGGAATAATTCACGAGAGTAGCATTCACGACGAAGTGTACACTAATCCAAAATGGCCGCCATACAAGGTTCCACGCTTAAAGTGAGGCGAACCGAAAGCCAAGCTATAACATATTGACATTTCAGGTGTCGTTTAATAGGTTTTTGGGGGTGCCAAGTACGAAAATGATATCAAATTTATACAAGATCACCACGCGACCTGCTTTAGCAGCAGCTCGATATTATTATATTATCCCTAACAATAATATTATCGCAAAAAAAAAATACAAAAAAAAACAATAAAAAATTCGCGCTCGCTTCGCTCGCGCATTAAATACGTCCATTTTGTTATATTTAGGCCAAAACTACAATTATTTCTTAAACTACAAACTTTTTAACACATTTCTTTTTGATACTATAGTATTTGGGGATTTTAACATCGACTATGACAATATGCTCGTAGAATTAAGAAACCAGCTGCATATTTGACCCATGCTGCTACGGAACCCTACAATGCGCGTGGCCCGACAAGCTCTTGGCCGGTTTTTTCTTTAAAATGGCACAGCAAGACCGATTTCCTAAACTATAGCACTGTATCTGTATCATACAGTACGAAAAATTTTACCTCTAATGTAACTATAGATAAAGTTTTGTGCCTTAGGCAATTTTGAAAACTAATTAGATGCTGAATATATCAGGCCACCATAGGGCTGGGTACCCCACGGGGTGTTATTTTAATTATGATATGATACCCAATTTATTCGTTATCCAAAATATTATCCTTATGATACTTTATCGAATATCTGTATTGTGTGTTTAAGCGTACTACAAACCTTACTAATATTTAGTGCGACTGTAAAAAGTAAAATCTATGCACTTTAAATTATACATGGAGTGTCTTTAAATTAGTAGGTAAGTGAAATTTTAGACGATGATTCCACCCGACTTTTTCCAAGGAACGCATTTGCAATTTTCAAAAAACAAACCATTCTTCATACTAAGACAATTAGCTGATCACTCAAGTTAATAGAGAAGCGAAAGTTCTTTTTTAATTCGACCTAATTTTTTTTGTCCGCATTTTTTGACAAAGTTGTTCAGCTTAGCGTGCTGATTCACAGCCTTAATTTTCGCTAATTTAAAATCATCCAATATAATCTAATTTTACTTAACGGTAATATTGGACGACCTAAACTAATAAAAATGTGTGTTTTAATAATATTGAAAACGAGCAACCGGTATTCAAATATTTCCTCTTTTTATGTGAATTATGATTATTTTTCTTCCAAATCCTAAAACAATATTCTTTTCGTAAAGTCACCTGTCGAGAACCCTCACCCGATGTTTGTCGAGTTGTCAATTTCCGTCGTGAAAGGGTTATGATGTTATTTCTTCCTGGAGTTTTTCCACAATTTTTTCCTATTTTTCGTAATTTTATGTTGTATCTACGTAATATTTTAGGAGAAATAAAAGATTTTTTTCTATTTCCGGGGTGGTAAATTTTGCCTCCCATGAAATCGACTAGGGTTGTATAATTCTAAGAATGATATATTAAATTGGTTTAATTTCGTAGTTATGAAAGGATTAATTAAAGTATTATTCCAATTTCCATATATTGAAGTACATCAAATAGGCGTTACAACTCGTAAAACGTGAAAGTCTACAATTTTACAGTAACAGCTTACTGTAAATTTTTTACGGTTTTGGAGTAATTGATCAATCATTTGAACGTCATGCGCTAAAACAGTTTCATTAAAGCATAACAACGATTTCGAAAATAATTTTCTCATGCAAGCAATTTTACAGAATTTTATTGGCAATAAAATAAGCTATCAAATTCATATGCCGTTCCAATTTTCGGGTAATTTAGTTTCCAGAATTACGTGGCGAGCGACACAGGGAAGCCGGGCTGTAAGGTAAAGGTACCTGTGTCGGGGAAGTCGGGGAGAAGTGAAACGAGTTCGCAGGTCCGCCACCGCCGACTCCGTGGCAGCATTCAGTCCGCGACAAGAGAGCGTGCGTTCAGGACGTTTACCCTACGACTTCGTACCGTATTCCGTAGTTCGTCCGCCCACGGCTACGATTAGTGAGACCAACTTTAAAATGACTATTCCATTCCATTTGTGTCCAGTGTACTTATCTTGTGACTGATGACGTATCAGAAATATAGTTCGGCTAGTTTTTAAGTTACAAAACTTTGGATTTGATTGGGATTTTCGAATATGAAATGTGATTTGAAGTAACATCACGTAAGTATTTAGTTTTCATTTATTTTATGTTTTAGTAATAATTAATGCTTTAAGTATTTTATTATATTTACTCCTTGTAAATAATAAACGTCAATATATTATTTAGATGGCGTAAATTTAGAATTTACACCATATAATGATATGTTTTCTAAATTTTTGTTTTTAAGAAACAATTTTCAACCAATTCAATTGTAAAGACTTGGCACGAGTACGAGTACAAAGCTCCTATTTTCTTGTTGTGTCGCTTTCCGAAATTATAACAAAACAATAATACAGCGGTGATAGCCCAGTTGGTAATGAACCAGACTTGTAATCCGAAGGTCGCGAGTTCAAATCCTGGTGCGGGCCTGTACCACTAAATTCGTCTTTTCGGATTTATGCACAGATTTCTAATTATCACTTGCTCAACGGTGAAGGAAAACATCGTGATGAAACCCGCCCGTCCAAGAAAATTCATTTTCGAAAGACGAGCGGTCCACCAAGCCGCATTGGGCCAGCGTGGTGAACTATGGCCTAAATTTCCTTCGTGTTTCGAAAGGAGGCCCGTACCCCTCGGTGGGGACGTATATGGGCTGGTAAGAAATAATACAATACAGTATGTTATTCTAAATTTAAATTATTGTCGGCGAGAAATCTTATAAGTATTAGACGTGAAAAGATAAACAAAAAGTACGTATTCAATTTGTAATTTGTGTGTATTTGAAAAATCAATACTTTTCAAAAAACAACATTATACAATACAATACAATATACTTTATTCGCACAAAAAGACATTCAATACAATTAAAAGAACATAAAAAATAGTGTACAACAAGGCGGCCTTATTGCTAGGTAGCAATTTCTTCCAGGCAACCTTAGGGTAGGACAGCAGTAAGGTAAGAAGTAGTTGGTGGTGCATAAAATTAAATACATATTAATAATACAAATAAACAAATATATAAGTATACATATATATAATTATATATAAATAAATATATAAAATAAGTATAACATACATCTATATATATATACATTATATTAGACGTACTGTAAGTAATATTCCAATTGTATCATTATACCCATTATACCATCCTTACTAATACTATATAATGGGAAAGTAACTCTGTCTGTCTGTCTATCTGTCCGTCTTTCACGCCTAAAGTACTGAACCGATTTTGATAAAACTTGGTGCAGAGATAGATTAGATCCTTGGAAAGGATATAGACTAAATTTTATACCACAGTTGGGCACGATATAACCTGTAGTCCACGCGGGCGGAGCCGCAGGAGAAAAGCTAGTTTATAATATTTCGCACTCAACATTTATTACTTGTATGTACGTATTCTAATGGAACCTTTTTTACAATAAAAATCATTATCAAAAGTAAACCATGAAAGTGCGCCTTTTATAGTTTATTTTCAGAACTGAATAATATATTTCTAAAGCGTAAATTACACATCTTGAAATACACATCGAATCATTAAAAAATATATATAGCTAACTAAAAAACAATTTTAAGACAGCAATTTAGCTTTTGGAAATGTGTCAAACAGAAATTGTATTAATTTTTTTCACCATCGGTCAAAGCGGAATACTTACAGGAGATAAAAGCACCAAGACTAAAAATAAGAGGTTCTAAGCGATACCCAGACTCAAAGAGATCGGTTGGCTAGATAACATAAAATATTTTTATCAAAAAATTGACCCGCCTTCAAAAAGGGTGAAATATTTTTTTAAAGCTATGTTCACGAATAAGGAGTGGTTACGTGTAAAACAGTAAATAAGTGAATTCATTGCGGAATATGGTATATAGAGAGAAATTTTTTTTTGACGTCGGCGCCGAACAATTACTCGCATGGCATAACTATCTTAGTTTTTATACTGCCAAAAAGCTTGTGTGAATATTTATTTCATTAAACTAGGTCCTGTTCAAACCGGCGCCGACGTCAAAAAAAAATTCCTCTCTATTTACCATATTCCGCTATGAATTCACCTATTTACTGTTTTACCCGTAACCACTACTTACTCGTGAACATAGCTTTCAAAAAATATTTCACCCTTTTTGAAGGCGGGTCAATTTTTTGTTAAACATATTTTATTTTATTCTTTTTAAAGGTAATCATTTATCATTCATATAACTCCCTCGTAGATCCATACTAATATTATAAATGCGAAAGTAACTCTGTCTGTCTGTCTGTCCGTCTTTCACGCCTAAACTACTGAACCGATTTTGATAAAATTTGGTACAGAGATAGATAAGAGCCTGGGAAAGGACAAAGGCTACATTTTTTCCAACAGTTGGGCATGATATAACCTGTAGTCCACGCAGGCAGAACCGCGGGCGGAAAGCTAGTTTATTATAAAGCACTAAATCACTCGAGATTAAAGAGCGATATAGTGATCAATTACTTTCACCCCACGGAAAGATATGAGGTGGTGATATTCATAACCAGTCGCAAGATGGCAAGAAAGATACGGGGTAGTACAATTCTCAAACCGATCGCCAGATGGCATGAAAGATATAGGGTGGTGGGTGATATTATCAACCGATTACCAGACAGCAGGGAAGATGTGTGGTGGTAATATATGCTACCGGTCACTAAACGGTAGATCCCCGCAAAGGAGCCCCAAAAAACAACTTAAAAGTCTCAGGGAATTACTTCGTTTTTGCTTCGTTTTTGATAACCTATTATCATCCACATATATGACCGTAAATTTCAGTTTTTTTTATTAAAACTACTGAAGCGATTTCGATAATAAAAATTTTGAAATTGGTTTAGGAATGACGGAGTTTTGAGGTAAGAAACATAAAATAATAATAATAATAATAATAAAAAATTCACCCAAATTGAGAACCTCCTCCTTGTTTTTGAAGTCGGTTAAAAATGAGAACCTCCTTATTTTTGAAGTCGGTTAAAAGCGACCAAGCCCGTGTCTTGTCATGCGCCGTCAAAGTGTGCGGACTTGTTTCCTAAGTAATATTAGTAAAATTAATAATCATAGGGAATGACTCTGATACCGCTTTAATGAAATTGTGCCACACCTAATTATGTATGTAAACCAATTAGCAGAAATATTGTTTGGTTACCAAAGGACAGTCAGTTTAGAATCGAATTAACTTAGTGACAAACTCAAAGCGCTCGTAGCCCAGTGGCTCTTGCTGATCTAAACCGATCAGTGAGGTTAAGCAACGTACACAGAGGCAGGGAAGCTGATGGGTGACCAAAGTGGCAATTTATAACGAGCGTTTACGTACTTCGGAGGGCAAGTTAAGCTGTCGGTCTCGGCTGTTGTCGATTGACTACAGTCGTTAAAACCAAGTCAGAAGCCATTGTGCGGTTTGAAAACTCTGACACTAGGGTTAGCCAAGTTCGCCACACACTTGACTATACCTACACAATAAGAAAAAGAAGAATTGTCATACTTACGGAGTTTCAGACAATTTGTGTATGTCTTTAACATTAAGTGAATTTATGTTTTTAAGTGAATGGAATTCTCTGCCTGCTTCTGTATTTCCGGGCTCATATAACCCGAGTCTCTGTAAAGTTCGAGTGAATAGGCACCTTCTGGGTGAGCTTGCTACATCCTCGACCACATCTTCGCCCCTGGGCTAGATTGTGGTCAAGAGCAAACCCATTCGTTATAAAATAAAATAAAAAATTAAAGAGCAGCTCACACTGGACAGTTGAAATGTGATCGTCACTCTTGCACATTCGGAATAAGAACCGTAAAAAGTGTCAAGCTGGATGTGCCTTTGAGTGTATCTTAGGCTCCTTTCAGGGTATGTGTAGATAGATAGATAAAACCTTTATTTAACTGACACATTACACGCACAATTACAAAAACTAAAAAATAAAGTAAAAACATTTGTATCTTAACTATTAATTAATTGGAAGAGTATAGTGTGTGTTTGAGAGTGAGTAGGAATGTGTGTGGGTGTGTGTTTGTGAGTGTGTGTGTGTGTGTGTGTGTGAGTGGTTGGTGTTGCGTGTATCGTGTCAGTGAAATGGTGTGAAATTACTTGAAGTAGTATCATTCATAACTGATGCCGAACGGCTTTAATTTCGCTACTTTCATTCAGCATGAAAGATTGGAAATGGGACAGCCTGATTGGTGCGCTGAATCCTGACTGAGTAAAATTTTAATCCGCCAGTGCTGATGGTTTGCTGCTGAATATTGCGAAGCTTTTTTTTTTTTTTTACACAGTGTAGTTACGTATTAACGTGTTATCGTACATTCGTTTGTTACCCCCCCCCCCTTCTCCATATATCCTATGTTGCTTAGAGGCCCTAAATATCTCTGCAAAAAACGAACCGTTGCCTATTAAGTCTTATCGTGTAGTAGGTATAGTCAAGTGTGTGGCGAACTTGGCTTACCCTGTTGTCAGAGTTTTCAAACCACACAATGGCCTCTGACTTGGTTTTAACGACTGTAGTCAATTTACAACAGCTTAACGACACGGAAACGCTCGTGATGAATTGCCACTTTGGTCACCCATCAGGTTCCCTGCCTCTGTGAACGTTGCTTAACCTTGATGATCGGTTGAGATCAGCGAGCGCCACTGGGCTACGAGCGCTAACAAACAAAGGCTTTCAAATTTCTAATATTAGTAAGAATAAGGATTCATGCTTTTTTATACAACAATTACACAAAAGAATAAAGATATTGAAGAAAAAAAAATATGGTAAAAAAGGCGGACTTTTCCCACGAGGGTATTTAATTATTTTTATTCATCTTGGGTCTACGGCTACATTATAAATCTTATAAACAACTAGAAATTCTGCTCGGGACTTCGTTCCCGTAGGAATTCGGGAAAATTATGTAGCCTATGTCCATTGGGGATAATGTAGCTTGCGAATGGTGAAAGAATTTTTCAAATCGGTTTAGTAGTTTCGGAGCCTATTCAATGTAAACAAACAAACAAATCTTTCCTATTTATAATATGTATAGACAATACTTAATCAGTCAGCCAATAAAAAACACAGTTACAATTATACATATAATTCAAACAAAGTAACTTTTATTGGTAAGTTTTCTTCTAGTCAAACTAATTTTAAAATGTTTTATCATTTAAATCAAATTTTACACTTTCATAATATTTTTCATATTGCTCATGAAACTAAGAAAACATTCTATTAGAGTAATTTACAGTAATAACGACGTCTAGCCATATGTGAGGAAAATTGAATTGGATGGTAATAATAAAGTCTAGCGGAGTTGTTCTTGCCAAAAGAGACTCGAGTAAGTAGGTACTTGTGGTACGTACGTGATATTGCCCGTCAAATGCATTAAGAGATTTCCATTTTCTTGCTACTTAGCACGTTTAGTACACTATTATTTGAATCTAAATTTATTAATCGTTATTAATTAAGTTTTTTACTCCACACTAGGTTTTTCCTTTTTTTAGGGTTCCGTACCCAAGGGAAAAAACGGGACCCTATTACTAAGGCTCCTCTGTCCGTCCGTCCGTCCGTCTATCACCAGGCTGTATCTCATTCACAGATGATGTATTTTTAGTTAGACAGTTGAAATTTTCACAGATGATGTATTTTTATTGGCCCTATAACAAAAAATACTAAAAACTAGAATAAAATAAATCGCCCAGGTCTCACTTGTGTTTAGTTAGTCGCCTCTTACGACACCCACGGACATGTGTTTTCACAAAAGTCATGTAGAAATGGGGTGGTGTTATTCTCAACCAACCACCACACGGCGCATTTTCCTGTGTCCATTGGGCCTTTTATAACTTAAACAAATTGGAACGGCACGGCTTTGTGTCACCTTTGCCCCGTATGCTCCTAGTGACACTGGTGACATTAAAATGCGGTCACAAAGGCTTACATAGACTAACATACAGGCAATTATCTGTTTTCATGTGTTTTCACAAAATTCATGTATTTAATGTAACCATGGAGCATCTTCAAGAAGCAACCATACTAAGTTTAAGCCATACTTTTAACTCGGACCCAAAAATTAGGTAGATTGAATTTATAATTTTTTCCCCGACAGGAAATCAAACCTTGCAACCGTCTATTAAATTATACAGTACTAGCTGATGCCCGCAACTTCGTTTGCGTGTAAATTTTTTTTTTGAAAACATCTATCTTACGTGATTTATATTTTTACATACAAAAGTTTTTTCCCGCTAACTCCCGTTCCCGTGGGAATTTTCAATATCCTGTTGCAACTAAGCTTTAAGTTTACTAAGGTACCTGTATGCCAAATTTCAAGCGTCTAACTTGAGCGGTTTAGATTTTTGATACAAAAGGATTTTCCCGCTAATTCCCGTTCCCGTGGAAATTTTGGGAATTCCTTTCTTAATGCACCTCAACGGTATCTAAGCTACGACCCTTCCAAATTTCAAGTGCCTACGTTTAGCCGTTTAGGCTGTGATAGATAGATAGATAGATAGATAGATAAAACCTTTATTTAACTGACACATTACACACACAATTACAAAAACTAAAAAAAAAAAATGCATTGATATGTCAGTCAGTCAGTCAGTCAGTTTCTCCTTTTATATATTTAGATCACCACCGCTTCAAAATCAGTAATTCCGATTCCGTTTAATCGTCATATGAATCATCGTTGCTTTTAGGGAGTTTCACGAAATGATCATTTTTAAAACCATAATTTGGATAACTTTGTCAGATTTGATTGCTTTGACGACTGATATAATAGTGGAGGTGTATGGAGTCATAACGTCTTAATGCTCCAAAATCGTCATCCCCACCTACTAGTGGTGCACCCTGCTAATCAACTCTGGCGTATTACAACCCTTAAAGGGTTTCTTTACTCTATATTGGCGACTTCGCCGTTCTTTATTTTAATTTGTATTTAAATAGGCAAAATCCCGTTTTTGGACGCAATTTTATTAAGAATTGAGATAATAGTGATTAGACACTACTATACTACTTCAGTGGATTAGCCTTTTGAAGTAGATTGAAGGTTTTGTTGAAAGATCCAGTCTGTCTGTAATTGAACATTTTATTTTTAGTCTGTTTATCTTTTAAATGTCATTCCGCTAAAACGTTTTAGAGGAACAAACTGTTTTCGTTTAAAATATTGGTTTAGGATTTTAAATGGAGGGTTTTTGTGTTTACCTTTTTAGGAACACAAAAAGTTTTAGTCATTAACACTGTAAGGAGTCGCAGCATGAATTAAAGATGAGGAAATCAATGTTCGCCAAAAGGCGACAAACGGAGCAACTTATTTGCAATTACACGGATAATTAAAAAAATTAGCACTACAATAGAGACTAGTAGGTAGATACTCACTCAGCCACAGTAATAATGCCGAGTGACTTGAAAATTATATTATTGTTTTAGAGGCCAACACTTTAACAATTTTCCACGTTAAAACACAAAGTAGATAACTAGTATTTTTTGCAGACTGCAATGCCTATTAACAGATAACCACAAACGAAAATGTAACTCATTTATTTAGATGATCTTCTGGTTGTAGTATTTTTTATTTTTGTTGATTTTTTTAAAAAGCGCTGAATCATTTTCGGTAAATATTGACTGCCTCTAGAGTATATTCTTTCGAACAATAAAATAATTTTGAAAGTCGGCCCATAATTGGCGCAGAAATCGGTGAACATACATAAAAAAGAAACAAAAAAAATACATACAGTCGAACATAGAACTTTATTAAAATCCTTTATTTTAGTCTATTTAGTCTTTATTTTAGTTTATTTAGTATTTTAGTCCTTTATTTTAAGTCGGTAAAAAGACAAGAGGGTAAAAAAACGCAAAATTTATAGATAATTAAATGAAAATGTTTATTCAACTATGCTAACTGATAAATGCACGTACTCTTTCTGGCATAAGGCAAATCGTCTTTTTTTCTTTCTCAGTATTGTTACTTAGATAGCTTATTTGACAGGGACTTCTAGTCTCTATGTACAGAAACTTTTATTGCCTCTAGTGTCCTCGAAACAGAAATATTGGATTGTACAAGACTCCTTGTGAGGCTCTATCTATTTAAATATTTTTACCAAGGCCATATGATTCATAATTTTTAGCGTACTTCTCACCCTTTTATTATCCTTCCTTCTTTATTATAAAGATATGATCAAGTATGTGGCAAACTTGACTAACCTTAATGTTAGAAATTTCAAACCGCCAAATGGCCTCTGACTTGGTTTAAAAACTGTAATCAATTGATAGCTTATAGTAGAAAAAAACAAACAGTCGAATTGAGAACCAGTTTTTTTAAAAGTCGGTTAAAAATACACTTATGTGAGTAGACTGCTTTCTGAGTTCAAAAACATACAAGTGAACCGTGTAAACTGTAGGTTGGCGTGTTGATTTGACAAAATTACGAAAAGTTTTGTCATTAAATCTGTTTGCGTGAGCTCTTTGTGAATTTTAAAACATTGATTCAAATAATCAATATGGGAGAGCTTTTATATTACTTCGAAAAACTTTAGGTAGTGATTCTCCTCATGAAACTGAACAACTTTCCCCGAGGAAACTACATATATGAAATTCTCAAAGAAATTTTCGACTTTCCATACAAAGCACAAGTTGTATGGAGAGATCAAAGGAGACAGATACTCTGTCGTACAAACCTGGACCTAGGTGTTAACAAGATGAAAGCAACATATATTTAAAGAGTACATGTCAACTAACAATCGTCGAAAATTCTGTGATTTTTGGCAATCCAGGAGCTGAGATATAGGGGATACAGTAAAAGTGAGGTTATGTGTTCTTCGGTTGGCTTTGCACAGATGGCGCGACGTAGCCCAGATAATTTTGCTGTAATATTTTATAATATTGTATTTTTGACGTCATAATAATAAAAATAAATAAATAAAACATGAGAGTTACATCATACAGCCCCGCCGCGGCCGCCCGCGCTGCAAGTTGTATGACAGGGGCGGATTGCGAATGAAGGTAGGCAACTAGACGAACTCCCTCTACGACCCCAGAGAAAGAAATGTCATAGGTAGCGGGTGTTGGCATGCCTCGCGGTGTGGAGACGCTTTTGCCTCGCGAGCCAATTTGACGTGCTTTTGTACAAATGCGTCACGCACTCAGGACAGCCGAAAGGCTCACCCCCTAACTAAAGTATTGTCTGCTGTTAATTTATTTGTGCAGAAGACAACATCTCAACGCACCCTGTTTACTTTCTCCGGTTTGTCGCGCATGCATAGCTCATTTTATACTAGTGGTGAGTAGGTTGATGTGCTGCCTTCTGTACAATGGTCTAATATTTATTATCTAAGTCGAAATTAAAAAGGTACAGGAATATCTGAATAAGAAAATGCAAACGTACTCGTATTTCAAAACAAGTTTTTATTCCTTTTCTTCAATAATAATTAAAATATCGTCCAAGAATTGTGCAGGTGGTATATTATCGTGGTGCGTACAATGCAATTACAATAATCAGGAGAACAGTAGGCTTATGTGCTCATATTATATCTATAATATGGTACCTTAGTTGGGCAAGGTAATTACTCTTCTTCAATTATAATTAAAATATCATCTAAGAACTGTGCAGGTGGTACTATATTGTCTTGGTACCTTGCCCAACTAAGGTACCATATTATAGACATAATATGGTCACAGCAGCCTACTGTTCTCCTGCCTACAATGCAATTACAATAACATTGGATAATTGATTCTCTGCCTCTCCGAGAAGTATCTACTAGTATATAAATAAAATATACTTTTCGCCCAATATGTCTAGACTATATTCGGCCTCTTAGAAGCCATGAGTCATTTGATGCTGACAGTTCTCTAAGTAGGCTACGGTCCACCTCTCTGCACACTTCTATAATATATCCATCAGTTGCTCTTACATGTTCACCAAAGTAGGAACATGCTTGCTTCAGTTGATAGGTACCCAATGATATTAATATAAGTTCGTCATATGATAGCTGGGGAAAATCATTTAAATTGTGGTTGTGTACAGTGATTACCTGTAAATTAGCCCTACGTCTATTATATTGGTTCCTTATAATAAAATCAGCTAATTCATTTTCTCTGTTCATATTTATATTTAAGTGTATTGCAGCGTCCAGTTGCTATACCGCAATTAATACACCGATCCATGGCAAACATCCAATCGGAAGGCGTAAAAGGTCCAAAATAACAAGCCAAAATAACTCGTGTAAGCAGGTTACTCGGTGTCCGGGGTAGAAGCAAGGGTCGTATAGGTAAGTAAGGTTCGCAAAGTCCGTGAGAGAAGCTGAGGTCGTTCTAAAATCCAAGAAACTAAAAACACACTCAGAACGCACGGAACGAAACGAAACGAGTAATTTGATTTTTTATGACAGCTGGGTGGTTGTCATTGTTTTTCGATTTTAATAAGATTTTAATGCTTGGTCCTAGTTTGAGTATGTCTCTACACCATAGACATGGAAAAAATTAGTTAAAGGCTACAACATTTATATTTCAAAAAATAATCGATTTTTATATGAATAGACCGAAGATATATTTTGTACGAAGTTATTTTCACTTTTTATTGTTGAATTATAACATTTTAGGTATATGTGAAGCAATCTGAATTAATTCAAGTAAAGGTAAAGCTATTAATAATTATTTTAATCGATTATGACGATTTCAATCGATTACACTTTTTAATTATTCCCAGTTTTCTCGTTTCCTACATTGTGAATTTGTCTGAGTTTTTGTACATTATATTACAAAAATATAACTAATTTTTTGAAACTAATTTCAACTTGTTAACTTTGGGCCCACAGGTCCCCGTCTCCTTTTGAATTCACATTTAGACCTATGTTGCTTGGGAAAAGTTTCGTTGGATGACTCATTTATTTAATTTTTGCTAATTTAAAGTCACACAACGTAAACCAGTTTTGGCGAACCATGAATGGTTCAAAAGCAAGATAATCTTTATGACTATACTTTATGTATACAACACAAACCCACGCGTGTGTTCAATTGGAATAGAAAGATATCGCACATTGCCATTCAGTCCAAGCATACCTTTTTCGCATCCTCTACATTAAAATTCGTATCATGCGTGTGCGTCATGCATTTTAGAGTGGATAGTTACAAAGTTATAATGAGTTCATGAGTAGATAACTATTTAGCTCTACTTCTTTGGCAACTTGTTCAGTGGAATAAAACAGAATACTGCGAGAATGTTAAAAATATATAAGATGTTTAAAAATACCTACTAAAAAAATTCTAAGTTATTTCAAGTTACAAGTTTTGTGACAATGTAACATTCAATTTCATAATTAAATATAATACATGTTTACAGCTATCATAAACATTATTAAACTTTTAAGCAATACTTTAAATCATATTTAACAAATGTTGGTATTTGTAAACACTGAATAGAGTTATTCGTCGTTTCTTAACTAGTTGTCAAATTGAACAATTAGACAGAATAAAAGCTTAATTAAAAAAAAATGGTGGACAAAGCACAGCTGCTGAATAGGAGTAAACTTTGAAGGCTTTATTTTTTAAAATTTGAGATGACATTTGGCAACAGCAATACACATACAGCCATGAGTGTCTAATATTTCTACTAAACCATTGCCACTTGATAACAAAGTGAAAAACTGCTCTATTGGATGTTCTTTAGTCAACACCTAAGGTAACTGCCTAACAACATGCATATAGGATGCAGTACAAGAATTAATAAACATTCCCCCTGGTTGCAAGACTACTAATAAAAATATAAAATAAAATGAGCTGAACATTCCCAACAATTACATTTTAACATTTTCCACCAAAATATTGCTAGTATTTTATCAAAACAATCCATATTAGACTTAACTCTGTTAGAACTTCAAAAAATAAATCTGTATCCGGATTTATTTCTTACGGGATTTATTCATATGTCTTACGGAAACATTTTTGATACAAGACCATCAAAACTATTTAAAAGTAAATAATTTTACATTACAACAGCATTTTGCAGGAATAAACAAAGAGGTGGATCTTACATTTTAGTGAAACAAGGTATTCCCTATAATGAGTTAACCTACTGCAAAAATTATGCAACTCAGAATGACTTTGAAGTGTGCGGAATTGAAATCCCCAGTCAAAAAATTATTAATCTATGTCCGTACAGAACCACATCATCCAATCCTCTAACTTTTCTAGAAAAAAATTGGAGCAATTACTTAATTACACAGAGGGGAAATTAAAAAAAAAGACGAAGATTGTAATTGCTGGAGACATTAACATAAATACACTCAAGTCAAATAGAATCACCCAGTATTTAATAGACCTCACACAAAACCATAATTTATACATTCTTATAAACGTACCCACTCGAAAGAAATCTTGCATAGACCACATTCTAAGTAACATTCCAGGTGCTACCGCACAGTACTGCCATTACATTTCTCACACCACGACACAGCACAAATCCATTTCAACATTTCAATTCTTGTGACTTCATCTAGAAAAACTACTTCCATAAAAGAACACGAACTTGACATTAACAATACAATTGACAAAGTTATAAAATGGCTACAATTAAATAATTTAAACATTAATTTTAATAAAAGTAAATACATGCAATTTAATAAAACAAAACAAATTCAATACAATTTCAACTTGAACATAACAAAAATTAGCGAAATACCACATACAAAATTCCTTGGAGTAACGATTGACGAGAACCTGGATTGACAATACCTGCTCTAGAATTAATAAGTTCGTGTATGCTCTAAAAAGCAAGTAAAAAATATAACAAATCAAAAAACGGCAATCATTACCTATCGGGCGTATATTGAGTCCATTTTGCGCTATGGCATTATTTATATGGGGAAATAGTACGGACAGAAATAGAGCATTTATTGCCCAAAAGAAATGCATAAGAGTAATCTGCAGTATTCCGATGGACCAATCGTGTAGACCCCTGTTCCAGAGCCTTGGTTTGTTACCACTTCCATCACTCTACATTTACGAAACATGTATATTTGTAAAAAAAACATGCTGAACTCTTCACTAAGAGAACTGACATTAATCCAGGAGTACGCAGAGACTTAAACAGACTTGTATATGATAAAGCTCCTAGATCCACAAAATAAACAAATAGTTGTTTATCAATGTGCATTAAAATATATAATAACATACCAAATGAATTGAAGTTGTTAAATAACAGATTATTTAAATTGAAATTGTATAAATGGAACAATACACATAATTTTTATGACATTAAAGAGCTTTTTGACAAAAATGTAGAATTGCGTAGGTGAAATAATAATTTATGACATTTACTTGATTTATGATGCTATAATTTTATCTTTATTTTTTTTATTTTCTTATGACATTTTATTATAGTGACATTATTTTGAAAATGTATAATTTAATCATCTTAATTTAATTACATGGTGGCTGGTACAATATGTGTAAGTGCAATCGTAAATGTTTAGATTGATAAATATTTTTTTTTAATGAATAAGTACCTAACCAGAACGACTTCGTATGCTGATTGTTCATGAGCAAAACATGCTTGTACTGACATTTCTTTGTTAAGATCTCTTTATACCATGATTTAAGCGGAATAAATCATTTGATTTGATTTGATTCATCCAAATAAATTTTCTTTAAACACTCGAACGTCAGGCAGGTTATCTCATTCGGCAAAAGCTGGATACTTCGTGACGCCAATCTCCACTAACCTAGCTCATGCCAGTAATCCCTAACTAGGTTAGGTAGTATAGGTAGGTACTAGGATTATTAACGCCAAGGTTTACAAAAACATTTTGAAAGCTGCCAGATGAAGCACGAGTTGGTGATAGGTTGTCAGCCTTTTAGTTGACCTTAAAAAATTATGTAGATATAATATTAATCCACTCAAAAAACCCAGCACACGATACAATGTATTAAAAATCCTGATGAAAAATTGTGAGAAATTCAAAAATTCAAAAAACTAAGTTAATGTATCTGTCATTTTATATTTAAAGTTAAGTGGAGATCTGAAATAAATAAAAATCCTGAATTTTCTAAGAACTTTTTGATGAAATTGAATAAAATAAAACTACAAACGAAATACAAAATTATAACAAATATCTTGACGAATAAATTCATCAAGCAAACATGCTTATCAAGGATCAAAATTCAATAATTATTTTGAGCTGTAAATGCTATTCAAAGATTTTTTTTAATAAAGCACCTTTAAAACTTTAAGGTATTTTAAAATTAAATCGATCCTTATTTTTAAACATATTATAACGTGTTCTTACCATGATTTAGGTTTGAAATGAGTATCCGATATTTCGGCGCTGTTGCAAGCACCATGATCACGGATGAACTGGAGAACTGCAAGTAGTCGAAAATCTTAAACAATATATTAAATCGATTCTTAATTTAACTTTATTCTTAGAAAACTGTACATATAAAAATGTTACTCCCACATAACAGATTTTAGGATAGAATGACATTTTTCATTCACTATTAAAATTCCTTTTGGTTGCATAAAAAATACTTCGCGTGACAGAAATTCTATTTCACAAGGACTATTTTTTCCCCGTTGTTCGGGCGGATATAAAATGGATTTGCCACGCGAAACCCTGCAACGGGTCCAATATTGAAACTACCGGATGTAGGTATCCATATCACGAAAAGCATGTACTTTGTGGGGTGAGAGGCTAACATAGCTTGAAAGATGTGAAACGGAATTTGCATCAAGTAAACTTACCATGCAAAACTCGATCTGAATTAAAGAACACCACACATTGAAATAAAACAATACCAAAATATACCTATCACGCTCACCTTGCGCTATTAAAGCCGTTTTTTTAGGATATCGTACTCAAATGGTAAAACGGGACCCATTACTAAGAATCCACTGTTCGTCCATCTGTCTATCCGTCTGTCACCAGGCTGTATCTCATGAACCATGATAGTTAGACAGTTGAAATTTTTACAGATGATGTATTTCTGTTGTCGCTATAACAAGAAATACTAAAAAACAGAATAAAACAAATATTTAAGGGGCTCCCATACAAAAAACGTAATTTTTTTGATAGTTTTTGTAGATAATGGTACGGAACCCTTCGTGCGCGATTCCGACGCTCACTTGGCCAGTTTTTGTCTTTATTGAATAATAATATAAATTTATATATTTATTATATATAATAGCTAAGAATGGTTTCCTTCTAGTAATTTCTCGGCTTATTTTAATTTATTTCCACTTTGGTAAATGTTTTTTATCATCCCTGTGTGATACTGAAAGTTTTACGTTTGCGCGATCTGAAAATTATTTTCGTAAATTCAGATATTTTTATGGCTACTACAAAGTAAATACCTAACCTACCTAAATATAGACAAAACAACTATGGAACTTAATTTACTTATTTCCTGTTATCATAATAATAATCATATTTATTGCTTTTTATATTTTTTTAGGTCTAAATACAGAGTAATATGCAAAATTATGCGCACCTTATTTTTACTTCTAGGTTCACAAACAAAACTAAAGACTGTTATTTTCTTTGGCATCAATAAATAATAAATGTGAATTCATTTAAGCAAGAAACAACCGTAAACAGTTGAATTTGAAGATTTGACAGAACCTACACAAGAATTGTCGGAAACAATTATAAATTTCGAAGTCTTGAAGTTTGCTTACTTTCATTAGACTTTGTTGTTATACAGAGGCTCTTGGAAATTGTTGACGTTAAGCTTTTCGTGGTCAAAACACAATTTCTTTGTTTCTTTGTTTATTCCAAACAAACTTGGCAAAGTGGAATAATTATTTTTGTCGTAAAAACAATAGCCTTTGTTTTGACTATTCGTTGCTTGTGGGTTTACCTGTTTGAATAAAGTATGCCGCAATTACGACGTAACGTGTCAAACAATGCCTGTATCAAGCAATGTCACTATCTATTTAAATATAATTTAGTTTTACAGCTTTTTACACCTATCAATGTTATCTTTTTTTAAGGGTTTTATTTTATAATTTCAAATAGATTCGATCTGGTTGCTGTATCTATGTAGGGTTCTTTTTAAGACATTTTTGGGCTTTTTTTCACAGTTTTCGAAATGCATTATTTTATTGCAAAATATATTTTTTTCGATTTCTGTCTTTTTTGACTCTTTTTTGATTCATATTTTTCTTTTTGGTTGGTAAAAATTTAAATATCGCTTCGTTTGTAGTCGCCCTGTGTACACTGTACGCTTGAAACGTTGTACAAATACAAACAAATTCAACTCTAGTAATTATTGTAGTCACGAAACTGCATAATCATGTTTGTTTTAGTTTTCTGCCCCAGTAAATCTGTTCTATCTACTCATAGCTACATGAACTGATATAATTAGTTTGCACTAATAAGGTAGAGTAGGTTTAAGTTAGCAGACGAACCGAATGTCATGTTTGCTTGTCGTGAAAAAATTTTTGCAACAAAACTCGGATTTTTGAAGTTTTTTCTATGACTTTTTGTACACAAATCTGCAAATGTCAAATTCTTGTCAAGCATCTGTCTGTTTTTCGATAGAAGTCGTTTACCGGTAGTTCACAATACTTCTAAATAAACTGAAAGTAGCTGGAAACTGACAAAGTAAATAAATTACTTCAACAAACCAAGTTTTTGGTGTTACATTAATTTCCATATTTGTAAAATTGTCTGGCTGACGTTGGATAACATTAACTGTTGAATAAATACGATTACGCGCTCACCTACCCGTTTGCCCATACATACATATTTACGCCTTTGTTCCTTTGTTTTCCCTTTTACGGACACCATCACGAATGTAAGGAACCTTTGTCCAACAGTGGACTACCACGAGCTGTTATGATTACATGACGCATACGTTTTCTTGTAAACTTGGTTGTTTGGTAAACTTTTTGAATAGAATTTTATATAATATGAAGTCGTCTTTTTATTGAACACTTTCTAACTCCCCAAGTATTAAGTACATTTGGGGCTTAAACAGATTCCCGATCAATATTTGGAGAGATCTGCCATAAATTGTGTCCCGATTTATTGGCAGCCGACTTAGTAGTCTTCTGACCGGAGCTAAGACGGAAACTCCGAATTTATTTGCGAGATCTGACGATTTATTTTCGTGACTTCAGCCATTTTATATGGCCATCACCCACCACGCTTAATCCGATTACGACAGATGGAAATTTCCCAGATTACAGTTTAAAACGAAAATCTCTGCAGAAACTTATTACAGCTTCAAATGCCTTAAAATAATTTCTCACTTTTTTCGTCGCGAGCACTTCGTTACGCTCTCTTTCATCTTTTAATTTTTTCTTTACTTCGTTTATTTTTTTCTCATTCTATTCACATCTCAGCCCCCAGTGGCTAATGCTTCAATTATTGTGGAATGGAAAAGGAAATGCAGTTGAGAAAATATTAAATTAATAAATGCGCAATAATGATTAAATTATGTTTGACGTCTGAGTTAAGTTGCGATGTTATGGACGGTAATGTCTATGTATCTTTTACTTTATATTTGTAGTGTAGTTTTCAAATATACATTGTTTCTAATGTGAGACGCTATTACTTTTATAAATGGTTATCTATCGCCAATCAGTTTATTTAAAAAACACAATATAATCTTTCTTCTTATTCAAATATTTCGATAGTAGAATTTCGCAGAATGAACCTCTCTTTTGCTCAAGCACACTTGATTTACTTTGAGTAACTAAAAATATACAGTAAATTCCTTTCATTGCTTCATCAAAAAAGCTAAAAAATATCGAGTAAAAGTATATGAAAAAAAAACTTTAACATTTTAAAGATTTTACATAGTGTTTACAAAAAAAAATGAAACGTGATTTTGGGGTGAGATATCAGCGGATACTCTTTATCTGAAAACCATTCTTTTAATATATTTTTACTAGAAATTGTGAAAATGACGTGTCCCTTGGTTTAGACGAGTTCTATGGAGAAGCGAAAATATTTTTTCATATCGTTTGGGATAGTCGTTCAGTTTCGTGGGCTTGATTTTTGGTTTTTGCAAAACAATTTTTTTTCTTCTTCTTCAACCCATACACGTCCCCTTTGCTGGGGCACGGGCCTCCCTCAATAACATGAGGGGTAAATGCCATAATCACCCCGCTTGGCAGACAGGTTGGCGAGGGTTTTGATATAATTGCAGAGTTTTCCTTCTCTGTGTCTGTGTGCAGATGAACTTGCTTGCATATTTACCTTAGTCGCCTTGTACGACACCTCGGTAAGAAAGAGGGTGGTCCTATTCTACTCTGCCGGGGACTCACACGGCGACAATTATTTAAAGTCACCCAATATGGGCTGATGAGGATGAGGAGTGAGCATGAAACTTTATGATTGATACCTAAGTTTATAGTATAAATAAATCGATTTAAACATTTGGGTGCGAATAAACTTACCTCAACTATCTTTGCCCGATCTATATCTATAACAGTAAGAATCACAGTAAAAGCTTCTTCTTATTGTGTAGGTATAGTCAGGTATGTGGCGAACTTGGCTGTAAAAACTGTCGATAGTAAATCGAATCCAACAATTGCCAGCACTAATTCCCCATAGAAGCTTGTTGTACCAACTTTTATATCTTCTCTAGTAATAATGACAGTCATTGTTCATTCCGTCCGTATCGCGTTACCTTGCCGCAATAGGATGTCTGATAAAATGAAATTGCAGCTGCTTTCGTATAGAAATGCCCTCTTCATACGAAAACGTGTGTAGACTTTTGTACAGCTTCTCAAATGCAATCCTGTTTTCTTTATTCTTACTCAGTAAAATATGTTTAATTTATAATTTTACTTATTCATGAAATTCTCAAAAATAATTTATAAATTGCTTTGCTTTGATACATTAATCGAGAACATTTTAATTACATTCTTCAGTAGGTCCAAATATTTTCAAATTTACTCAAACATTTTGTTACTCAAAATATTTAATTTTATTAATAAAATTTCGTAAAGCCTGTTTATTTTAATTGGCAAGCAATGCAGCTGAAATAATAAATAACTAAGACGTTGTTTTAATAAATTTGCAAATTTTTAAGTTAATCGAAAATGATGAATCTTGTTTTAGAGAAGAATTTTTCATGACTTCGTCGTGGCGGGGCGTCTACACGAGCCGTGCCGGGGTTTTAACGAGATAACAGCTATTCTGTAAACAAAACGCAACGGTTCAGACTTTGCGGTTTGGTCGGTTGAGCTGGACTTTAGAGCTGGACTCGCCTGTGAGAAATGTAGATTAGCTCAGTGCTAGCATAAATAAGAGCGTCCTTACATCACAATATCTTTCACCTCACGGTTCCTTAACCACGCTTGGTTGCCATTGCTATTCAATAAAAGTCATTCCAGTTTTATATAAATATGCATAATTATATAAGGTTTGTTACTTTATATGAATGTTACTTTAAGTACCTCGCTCCATAACAATCAAAATTGCTTTTCGATGTCGTGCTCTCAAATAAAATAAGATTTTTCAAATTAAGTAAAGTCTAACTTAATTACCATGAACATACTCGTACCCGTGCAAAGATTCAAAGGTAACAAGTCCTTATATGAACATCTTTAATATGTACTTGAGGCAAAAGATATGCTCTATTGAATCACTATATCTTTTGTCCCTTTCCTAGCTGTAACATTATTCAAAATGCAACTCGGACGCAACGAGCATTTTTCCTGCCTTGGCTGCAGTCCAAATGCTATTTCTCTCCTATACAGTACCTTCGCTAAACGTAAATAACCAAGCAGCTCCACTGTCAAACAGAATCCCTTTGAGATTTCATGCGTACAAATAAAATTACACTAATGAAAACTCTTTTTAAAAACATTAAAATTGGAATGGGTACATCTCAATTAACCCTTTGTGAGCAACGCAATGGTTATATTTCTATAAATGGGTCTTTTTAATTAGACCTTATTATACAAAGCTTTCAAAAGGTTTTTTTTGTTTTCTTCTGTCATTCTTTAATTAGAAAGAGGTTCTCACTTAACCTTCCACTTAAAAATTTCATTTTATTTAATTGAATCGGATTTTACAATACGAGAAAAATGGGAGCATTATTTCCAACAAAAAACGAAATTTGTCGGGAATGGATGAATATTTATTACTCTCTCAAATGAATTTTTTTCTCCATGTTTGAGCTGGAAATATGATAGAAACACAACAGACAAAAATGGTGAACAGATCGATACCGAATTGGAATTTCGATAGACTAAAAATTTAAAAAAATAAACATTTGATAAAATAAAATTTCATTAAAGTCAAACTTTCTTCAAAAATAAAGCCACCCTTGCTTACGTCAAAAACACAGAATGTTACAGTGATAGAAGCATTAACTTTAATGGACGTTTTTTGCAACAAGGTGTAACTATAAACTTTTTTAACGTATAGTAGAATAAAAAAATTGTAGTGTGGTAGATACAACAGATAATAACAAACAGGAAAAAGCTATTTACAAGGCTTTAGTTACAGCTTTAACTGCAACAAAGTAGGATTTCCAATTAAACCCTGACATGGTCGACCTCGTCTCCTTCAAAGGGAATTTTATAATCGAACGCTTTTTACGTTTACAATGATTCACATGTCATGCGACGCATTTTCGGAAATTCCGTGTAGTTTTCAACGTCATTGAAAATCGAATCGCGTAGGTTGTGTTAATATCATTCCAAAATCGTCATAGCCTAAATCCCCTTCGTGTTCCGAAAGGAAGTCCGAGCCCCTTGGTGGGGATGTATAAGGGCTGATAAAAAATCTTCACCAAATAAAAAATGCGGTGTTAGCCCAGTTGGTAATGAGCCACACTTGTAATTTGGAGGGCCTGTACAACTAAATTCGTCTTTTCGGATTTATGTACGGATTTTAATTATCACTTGCTCAACGGTGAAGGAAAACATCGTGATGAAACCCGCACGTCCAAGAAAATTCATTTTCAAATTCAAAATTCAAAATTCAAATTATTTTATTTGCAAGAATATGTTTTACATTAGATGTCAATTAAAAATGTTTACAGTGAGTCACATATTCTACCTAACGAAAGACGAGTGGTCCACCAACCCGCATTGGGCCAGCGTGGTGGACTATGGCCTAAATCCCTTCGAAGGGAGGCCCATGCCCCTCGGTGGGGACGTATATGGGCTGATAAGAAATAAAAAATAAAAGTTTTTTTAATTAGTCATTGAATATTTCAAATTTTCAGAAAAGAAATTCTTCTGAAGAATTCACCAAATGCACAATTGCAGTAGATTTTTGTTGCCGATTTGGAAACCTATGCAAAAATAAAATAATTATGCAATAGAAAGTATTAAAATATTAATTCAGGAAATATGTGAAAGTAGGTTTTTAATTTTTATAGATTTTTTATTATGATTTCTCTTAATTTTAAACTTTAAAACCTTTTACCATAGATATTAACCTAATCTTAAACTTAACTTTTAATATGATTTTTTCATTAATCAAAGTCTTTAAAAGCGATTGATTAAACAGCTTTAATATTCTTAATTAATCAGAACGCCATGATTGTACTGCAATTTTGCTAAATTGCTCGGAAGTATTCATTGGAAGGGCTACGTCGAAAACGTTTTCTTTCAGAAACCTCTTCATTTTGTTGAAAAGCAGTTAATTATGTAAACGAGTTTCTTTTGGGAGAGATTGGAGAGATTTAATAATTAAAGTGGTTAATGTTCGCCTAAAAGGTTCAAATTTCGTACCGTCTTAAGTAATTATCTTCCAGATGAATAGAGGTTTCGAGTTGAGACTAGTTTTAAATACGACGTATATGTGAACGATATTATTTCTGGAATTCGGTGGGACGTGTCACATTCCCCGATTCTGCTGTTGTTCTAGGATGAACGTGATAGGCGTCGCATTTTTATCGACATTCCTTTGTTCTTTTTAGTTTTCCACTCACGATGTTCCCTTTACCGCCAATCATATTTTAGCGGAGCTGAGACGTTTTTTGAATACTTGTTGGTGAATTACATAATTATATTATTTTTTTAATGCTAGGAGACGCTACAGAGGCGATAACTATTCTTAACAATAGAAATAAACATAGTTTATTTGTCTTTAGTATATGATAGATAAAGTGATGAGTATAGCATTGTGATTTTTGTTCTATGAAATTAATAATGTCTGTATTTATATTTTCTCTTTACTTATCTTATATTGATTCAAAAACACAAGAAGAAACAAACGGAAAGTAAATTTTGCCATGGGTACAGTTACAAAAGTTTACAATACTACTTACTTAATTAGGAATTCCTGGGCTTGTATAATTTTACCCCAGAAATAATGTTAATTTAAATCTGCATCGGTTCTCATATTGCAGAGATACGTGTGTCTAATTGGGACCCAAAAGTTTTAATAGGTAGATAAGTAAAAGTTTTTGAAAGCGCGTAATGTCTCCCATGACCGTTCCATTCCGGTTGACAAAAAACTTGCGAATAAAGTTCATTGTATCCATCATAATTAACCTTTGCAAATGTTATAAGTAGACAAATAACCATAAACTTTACAAAGGTTTGTCTGTTTGTAATTCATTTTTCGTATCATATTTTTTATATTTTGATCACTTAAAAGAATTTTTAAAATTTATGACTTTTGTGTATATGTATGCCTGTGTATCGGTGTATCTGTCTGTGACATCGTAGCTCCTAAACCAATGGACCAATTTCAATATTTCTTAACTTTTATTTTATCAATTGTTTCGGCCTTTTAAGAGAAATAAGCGATAAATGTCTGGGGTTATAAATCTTGCAGTATTAATAATTAAATACCAAAACGGGTCTAAATTCGCGTATTGTATATCATGATTTACATATTTATTTCCTGACATTTATTTATTTATTTATTTATTTAGTTTAGGATCTCCAACAGTGGAGTCATTTCGACGCGGTGGCGGTTTCAGTATTAGCAGCAATTATAAAAAAAAACGGCCAAGTGCGAGTCGAACTCGCGCACGAAGGGTTCTGTACCATTATTTATTAAAACCGAAAAAAATCACGTTTGTTGTATGGGAGCCCCTTAAGAATTTATTTTATTCTATTTTTTAGTATTTGTTATTATAGCGGCAACAGAAATCCATCATCTGTGAAAATTTCAACTGTCTCACTATCACGGTTCATAAGATACACCCAGTGACAGACGGACGGACGGATAGCGGAGCCTTAGTAATACTCTCCGTATTTACCCTTTGGGTACGGAACCCTCAAAAAGACTAACACTGAGTGATAAGAAAAATAAAATATTTTACGCCGTTTTTCTGGAAATAAAATTTTGATAAATCAACTTTTACACCCAAAATGCTTTCACCAAAATCGTTAAAGCCTATTTCGAAAAACCAATTAATTATACATATACAAGACTAGTAAGAGGATTATTATTCAAGACATGGTTCTAAATAGAGAAAGTAAATCAGGGTATAATATCACACATGTTGCTTGTTCATTTGACGCAAGCAAGTGCTGATATTCTGAGGAGCATCCCATAATTATGTTAGTCCTAACGAGCGCGCGTGCTGTGCATGTGTTGAATATTATATTGAGGAAATTGTTTTAACTTCACTCTGTATATGAATTCAACTCTTTTTTTAAAAGAGAGTGTCACGGTTGTTGATGATTTATTTTTTAAACCCTGACAAAAAAATAAGGGTGGTACAAGTTTGACGTGTGTATCTGTGTGTGGACAGATTTCGATGCAGTTTTCTTTGTTTGAAAGCTGACGTGGTCAAAATGGTTTTTAGCTTTCATAGATCCAAATCGGTTAAGCCGTTTAAAAGTTATAAGCCATAAATATCTGGGGTTAAACAATTTTTTAAAATGTTTGAGTTATTGAATGCTTGTGCTGGTGGTTACATGTATGTAGCATTCATTATATTGTACACTCATTCCGTTTCCGTTTGAATTTCAATTTCAAAAACTTACTCATCATAAAAAAACTAATACTGTATCAAATAAAGATAGCCAACAAAGAGTTATAACTAAACAAAAAAAAATTACACGGTACAATACACGCTGTTCGCTATTTAATTATGTAGATATAAATGAGTAAAATAAAATAAAATAAAAAATCAAAGAAAAGGATAGATTTTAGAACATAAATACGAGTATTCATGTAAATTCGATTTATTCTTAAAAAATTAAAAAAGGTATGCGCGGTAGACATGTAAACTTAATGAAGTATAACTTTTATGAAGAAAAATTAAACCAGTCATTCTGTATATTGCGACACTAGACAAGATACCAAGCAAACATAAACCGCAAAGATATATAAAGACACAACACTAAGCTTTAGCACAGACTGCTCACGACAAATCGCCACTACTAACATAGAACGTAACTAAAACTGGCCGGACGTGCACACAGTGGCTCCACTCAGCACTTTTACATAAAATGTCCTGGAAAAGCTTTCTTTTATACAGATTTTTCGCCAACACATTGAATAGAATACTACCCTCACTGTAGCTTGTCGCTCGGAATTTTGCTGCGTAGCTATGCTTTTATTTATTTACTAGTTTTATATCTTCTACATAGGTTAATCTTCTTCATATTTTGTTATCTAGAATATAAGTAGCTTGACAGAGAGTTTCAGATTATTCAAACCATACTAGCAGTTAAGTCCTGTGTTATGGTGGAACCTAACCAATGGCTAAGTAAAATAAATAACTTAAACCTGTTTTAAGGTCAAAAAAGAATTTAGGGCCATTTTCAGGGTGGTTGGTTACACGGCGAAACTGCGGTTAGAAGCTAATGTCAAAAAAATCTCTGTTTAGCTCTCTCTCTCTGGTTGGTGGTCTGGTAATCGTTAGTTGAATACCAAAACTTCGGCTTTAGTTTTTTTTATTAATAAAGGGTTCGCTCTTGACCACAATCTAGCCTAAGGGCAAAGATGCAGTCGAGGACGTAGCAAGCTCTACCAGAAGAAGCCTATTCACTCGAACTTTAAAGAGATTCGGGTTATATGAACTCGGAAATACAGACACAGGTAGGGAATTCCATTCCCTAGCAGTGCGCAGTATGAAAGATGATGAAAAGCGCTCAGTGCGAATCTGCGGGATATCAACAAGATAGGGAAGGTACCCAGCGGTGCGTCTGGACGTCCGATGGAAGAAAGGGGCAGGCCGACTGAGCTCATGCAGCTCCTGAGCACACTCCCCGAAGTACATCTTATAAAAAATACACAGGCAAACTACTTTGGGTCTACGAGCTAGACTTTGGATCTTATCTTTTACTAGCTTCCTATCACCGATGAGTCTCCTGGCTCTGCGGTCCACCGGTTTGTATGAAATTGTAGAAAAATCAATATTGTAAGTTTCTCAGTAATCAATCTCAAAGCAACCGTCAAACAGCTCATACTTGTACTTTAGGTATTGAACGTATTGTGTAACCCAGAATAAAGGCCAACTTTTACTAAACATTTAACACACGGTATGGTCTATTTAGTCTGCACAAATATTATAAAGAGGAAAGATTTGTATTTTTGTATGTAACGAATAAACTTAAAACTACTGGATCGATTTCAAAAATTCTTTCACCATTAGGATGCTACATTAATAATGTAACATTATCCCTGAGTAACCTAGGCTACATAATTTTCCCGAATTCTTACGGGAACTAACTCCCGAACGCAATGCTAGTAGCTGATATGTATAAAACTCAAATGTGAAGGCATTTCACTAAAAGAGAGATCCGGCTTCAGATTTCAGTGGAAGAGAAACGGATCGACGAACAGCGATTTATCAGTCATGAAATTTAGCAAAGCACGCACGACAACGGCATTCAAAGCAAGCTGTCAAGCTGTCAGCCTGATATGAAAATTACAGCGTCATGTTTGTAACGATGACGGACAAGTATAAGCTTGAAGCCAGCAAGTCGTTTGAAGACACCGTTTTACTATATTCTGTTTTTTTACGTCTAGAACGTTTTCTTTTAGTATATTTTCGTTTTGCAGTTTTTATATAAATAAGCGTGGGTCTATGTGGATAATATGTTGAATCCCCATAAAAGTATTATTTTGGGCATTCGAAAGTCATAAAACAAATTTATAGGATGTTACTTAAAATATGTTAAATTACTGAATAACATTTTTTCTTTAACTCTAAGTTTGTTCTCAAAGGTGCAAGTGAAAGGGCTTTTTTATAATTCGAACGGAACGGCACGATACTTCAAAATATGAATTACCATTACCCTCTATTCTCTTAATACAATTTTGCCGTGCCGTTTTCGAATTATAGAAAGTCCCATTCCATTGAGACATTCACCCGTGTCGTTTTCGAATTATATAAAGGCCCATTCCATTGAGACATTCACCTTTTTTTGTAATCGATCTCTTTAAAGACAGATGTCGAGATTTTCGAAAACATTTCGGATTTCAGTCTACGTAAACATCAAATCTGCTGCGCTATATGTGTCAAAAGGCCTCTGCATTCTTCCAGTCTGGTCAGCGAGAGTTTAAAACGTCGCACCAACCTCTTTCGGGGTCTACCTACCCTGACAACGGGACCCATTCGGTGTCGATTCTCGCCATCGTTTTCATTTATTCGGCTAACGTGTTCTGTCTAGTTCCACTTAACACAGCAGTTTTTTGACCCACGTCTGCAAACTGCTAAACCTGTAAAATTATGTGGCAAATATCATATCAAAAAGACACAAAAACAAAACATATCATTATCTCAAAGTTCTAAAATATACATGGTTATAGGATTTCCTTAGTAATTTGATTTCCCAACAACGCGTGGGATGTTGGCTCTTGTTATCGCTTACTCAAATAAACAATTGATTTTACATTATTCATCGAAAGATGTTTTCATCCTTAGCAACGAGCCCATTTGACCTTTTCAGAAAAAACAAACGGTAATCACGCTTAGTTGAGCTCACTAATCGGAAACAATAAGGTAGATCATAAGGAAGAAAAGGTTAGTAACCTGTAAAAGATGCTACTTAGCAATAATCTGTATACCTCCTTTTTATATGTGCCACCAAAGACAATTTCTTTGACGCTGATGCTGAACTTTAGAAGTGAACAAAAGCAGATTGTGCCAGGTGCCAAATCTTCCCAGCTAAACTGAAGATGGCAGTAAATGAGACGCGAAGTTTTGTTCAGACCTCATCATAATAATATTTTATGTAATACACCCTCAATAGTTTTGTTAACCACGGTGTCAAGTGTTTCTAGAATCAGATATTGCTCTGCCTACTCCGTTATGTACTGAAAGTGTGAGTTTATGATTGGTTTTATGATATCACGACAGGCAGAATCAGATGGCAGTTGCTCCTCTGTAATGACCTGCCAAATCATGGATCATGAGAAACGAAAACGAGAAACGGTAGTCCCGTTAGAAGAAGAAGACGAGAGGTTGTTTTATTTTAAAGTTTTTGTTCTCCAGAAACAAGTCAGCAAAAAGCCCACCTCCGACTTGACAAAGAGTACTCTTAAAGAGAAAAATGTTAGTGGCACCTTGCCCATACGAAATCCATTCTGCTAAAACTCTTCTTTAAAACTCCTTGTAGTTATTTTAAGTTGTGTTCGCGAATTTATAACGTCCACACGTTTGCAGTATCGAGAGTGCTGACGGGAACAAATGGCCATCATTCTTCGTGGACTTGCTGTTACTGAGGGAAGTGCTATTCAGCATCATGGAAACAAAACACAATTGTTTTGCAGGTCACTCTGAATTTAAAACTGTGTTATCCAATTTAGTTTCTCTCTTGTTTCTATAGAAAAGTTTTTGAACAATGACAATCGGTACTCGAATCCACCATATTCGATGCTGGATTCGAGTACCGATTGTGCTTTATTGGTTTGTTTGGTACTGTATTGGCTTTAAACAACATTTGTAAGAAGGAATAGCGTACTGCGGTTATGGTAGTGAAATGTTCAAAATAATTTTTTGGCGCGGCGTGCACTCCTTAATTTTTAACGCTATTTATTTATCTTAAAAAATACGGGTTACACTCCGGTAGTGCCGGCTGAAGTGAAAACTTGAACATATATTACTTCCTTGTGGTCTAAGAAGTTTTCCCTTCTATTCTTAGACCGGTCTAGAAGGGTCACGTGACCCTGACGAGGTTTGACATTTTTTTAACCATCCAAAAAGTGCACACCGCCGCTAAAAAAGTTTTCACTTCAATAATATTTGTTGCCATCGCATTTATGGCAAAGGAATCAAGTTTTTTTGTTGTAAAATCATCTTTTTTTGTAACAAAATACCAGGAACAGACAAAAAATTGTTAATTTAATATAACACATCTATGATCACAAGAAACGGTATCTGGATGAAACAGATAATTATTTCTCGGGTAAAGATGCTCCATGCTACCACATCTTATTTATATCTTAGGTCCGCATTACAAACGCGACTTAGACTGATCTATACTAGAATAGCAGTCGTTTTTGTCATTTTGATAGTGAGAGAAAGATCAGTCAATACTTAAATATAGATCAAAACTAGAGTCTCCTTCTGTAATACGGGCATTAATCAAAACACTGGTGGTCAAAAATGAAATGTTTGAAGAAATATTGAAATTGTCATTTTTTTTGTTATAGTGATGGTGTGGGGCGATGGTTGCGCGCGGTGGGCGCTGCAGCGAGTGGCCCTGGTGTCGCTGCTGCTGGTGGGGGCGTTGACCCCGGAGCGCGTGGAGCCATGTGCAAGCAGCCCGCTGTGCTCCTGCCGCGCCGCCCACATGTCCTGCATCGCCGTGCCACTGCACCGGTTCCCAGGTATACAATTTTCCCTAAGGCACCTACATGCAAATCAGCTGATTGCACCAGTTATATGGAGAGGAGCAAATGTTTTTTTGTATTTCGACCTGTGTTCCTAGGGGAAAGTTGTTCTGTAATACATACATACGCTAACGCTCATAATCCCGAAAGGGGTATACAGAGCATCACTGATGCTAGAACCACTAAATGCCACTTTTGACACAAACTGTGAGAATTATCAGATGGAACAAGTTGCATAATGGTGAGTGGTGGTCAGCCTTTCAGCAAGTTGTTCAGTTTCGTGGGCTTATTCACATCCTTAATTTTTGCTAACTAATTTCAAGTCACGCAATATGTTAAACGAACCAGAAAATCCGGGAAATCACCCTGATAGTAGGAACAATGATTTGGGAAACTGCAAAGCTAGGCACGAGGAACGCGCGTTGTTCTAACTTCGTGCCACGGCCAAGTTGTATGAAATCGCACAACAAGTAAAAATAAAATATTAACTTAATCGTTGTTAATTAAAATGATTTAGGCTTGCATAATTACGCAAGGTAGACTATAAATAATATAATTTAACAATTAAATTAAAAGATAGGCCAGGTCTATACCAAAATCATCAACAACTCATCTCAATCGAGACTTGGTATATTTTTTACGAAGATGTTTTGCAATGTTCAGCCTATCCATCCACTAATGTTTGATGACGGTAATTTTAGTAATTAGGAGTTTCGGGATTGGTTAAAGTATTTGTATACCTACGTCGTATACCTTGTATACATTGTAAACTAAGTACCCGGAAACTTAGAAAGTAGAAAAAAAATACTACTAGCTTTCCTCCCGCGGCATTGTCCACGTAGAATTCTATTATATCGCGCTCCCGAAGGCACTATTTATAGGGATGGAATATAGCCATCTTATAATAAAATTGAAGGTTCTGATTCACTGACTCATAAACGCCCAGCCCAAATCCTTAGACCTAGAAAGCTGAAATTTGGCTAAAATGTGTTTTTTTTATGACGTAGGTGAGCGCTAAGAAAGGTTTTTTAAATTCAACCCCTAAGGGGGTGAAATGGGGGTTCAAAGTTTGTATGGAGAAAACAATTTTTTTGGACATTTTAAGTCCAAATTATTTGCGATTTTTCGAAAATCATCCCCTAAAAGAATGAAATCTCTTCTTCTTCTTAAATTTAAGAGCAGGGCTCTTGTCTGTGAAGTAATCGCCATTCGGTTCGATTTTGTGTAAGTTTCTTGACATCCTAGTACGACACGACCTCAGCTTTTTCCTTTATTTGGTCCATGTAAGTTCGTCTCGGTCTTCCTCTTCCTCTCTTGCCCTCTATCTTTCCTTCCAAGATGGTCTTAAAGAAGTTGTCGTGTCGCATCTGGTGTCCTATCATTTTCCCTCTTCTATTCTCTATGGACTTCAATATGTTCCGCTTCTCTCCAACCATACTCAACACTTCATCGTTGGTTTTCATTTCTGTCCAGCTTATTTTCATCATTCTTCTCCAGCACCACATTTCAAATGCTTCGAGTTTCTGTGTCTGTTCGAAGAAGACATTGAAAGAGAAAAAGACGTGAACCCAGATGATCTCGGCCCCAAAATATTAAGATCAGAAATCGACAGAGCCTTGAGGAGCATCCAAAACGGCAAAGCGGCTGGAGAGGACGGTATACACATAGAAATGATTAAATACGTAACGTGCGCGGCAATGTTAGAAGAAATTTTCACATTGACACAGGATATTATATGCATCGGGAAATGTGCCTACCGACTTCCAGATTACTAAGACAGTCACCTTACCAAAGAAACTTAACACACTTAAATGTGAAGAACATCGTACCCTAAGTCTGGTCTCACATGCGTCCAAAATACTGCTAAAAATAATACAAAACCGAATAAAACACATCACAGAAGGTATCTTGGGGCCGGACCAATACGGTTTTAGAGAAAACAGAGGCACTAGAGAGGCCATTCTGACACTGAGACTGATTGTGGATAGGAGAATGGATCTAGGACTTGAGACATATATCGCCTTTGTGGACTTGGAAAAGGCGTTCGATAAAGTCAAATGGAAAGACATGATGAAGATCTTGAAGAGAGCAGGGCTCGATAACAGAGACAGGAAAATACTTTACGAGTTATATAGGAATCAAGAGACTATAATAGAAGTAGGAGAGGAAAAGGGAACAGCCAAAATCAACCAAGGAGTAAGACAAGGATGTCCGCTCTCCCCACTCATATTTAACACATTCATCGAAGAAGCGATCAAGAAGATGAGAGATAAAGAAAAGGGAGGTGTCATATTTAACGGCGAAAGAATTCAGTTTATCAGGTTTGCAGATGACATAGCTGCCTTAGCTGAAAACGAAACCGAACTACAAGACCTAGTCAACAATATGGATACCACCTTCAACGAAGCGGGAATGAAGATCAACGCCGCGAAAACGAAAATCCTAGTTGCTTCTAAAACACCAAACTCAGGCACACAAATCAAATTGAACCATACAACCTTAGAACAAGTCAACAACTTCAGGTACCTTGGCAGCACTATCACCAATGACTCCAGATGCAACCCAGACGTCGTCGCAAGGATAGCCATGGCAAAACGGGCCTTCAATCAAAAGAAACATCTTCTCAAAGCCAAAATAGCATGGCAGACCAGAAAGCGACTTATAAAAATATACATCTGGAGCATCGCACTCTACGGTAGTGAAACATGGACCCTAACGAAGAAAGAAAGAATGAAATGGGTAACTAAAATAGTTCTTTGCGCGAGCGAAGCCACGGGAAAAGCTAGTCCTATAATAAAATACGATGGATCGTTCCTTAAACTATGTCATCAATTTCATCAAAATTAGATGTGTGGTTTAGGCGTAAAAACGTTAAAAAGCACAGATAACTGTCTGTAACAGAGTTACCAAAGGACATCATTCACGACCCATACAAAAAATACCAAAATTTTAAAGTGGCGGCCAAAAAAGGTAAAGTTAATATTTCGAAAAAATATATTATTCTAAACATTTTTACTATGACAGCTAAGCTCTACGACCATTACTATTACAGAGTTGTTCTTGACATTTGTAAATTTTATCTGGATTTTAAATGTTCCGGCCATAGAAAATAGGTACCTAGTGTTTCAATAGATTGTGATACAAAACATTTTTCGTATTTAGGTAAAAGTTTTAAATTATATCTAGATTCTTTAATAATAACAGTGCAGACCTTATTTTTATTTTTTTTAGTTTTAGAAACTGTATGAATAAAAAATAAAAAACCGGCCAAGAGCGTGTCGGGACACGCGCATTGTAGGGTTCCGTAGCAGCATGGTTCAAATATGCAACTGGCTTCTTAATTCTACAAGCATATGGACGGTTGAATTGCTAATAATGTCTAATAAAAACGAGATCACAAAGAAAGAAGGTAACTAAAGGAGAAATATAGATTCCAGCGCCACAAGGAAAAAAAATCATCTGTTCAATAACCACCTCGCGTGGATGCAAATGGTTGTATAAAAATTGTTTACATTACGTATTCATTTAAAACGGGTGTACTAACGTTAGTCATAGTTAGAGATGAAAGAGACTGTCTTTTAAGGCTTATTAAAAAGACTCCCCTCCATCTTACAGTACTTGAGTCTAAAATTAAGACTGAAAGTTCGAGTTTTTATTAATAAGACTTAGTAGTTTATTAAAAGATTAAAAACTGAAACGACTCGAGTTGTTTTCAAAATACTAAAAGACTTAACCAACTCCAGCTAATTTTAAAAGGATCGCACCGCAGTTTGTGTGTGATATTAAATATTTCTTTTGTAACCTATCAACCAAAAGGAATAATTCACGCCTAAACCACTAAATACATTTTGATAACATTTGACAAGGAGATAAAATGAGATATTTACATTCTATCAACACATACCTTACGACTGTCGACTTCCCAGATAATGAGTCGCCAGTCTTTTAAGTCCTCTGTTTAAGTAACAGCTCAGTTTTTTTACGTTAAAAGACTTAAACTAAAAAAGCTAGTCTTATGACTAAAGGTTGGGAACTAAAAGACTGAATCAGTCGTGAGGCGTCAAAAATAAGGCGAGTCTTTATTAAAAGCCTTAAAAGACTGAGTATCGTTCATCACTAGTCATAGTCGATGTTAAAATCTCCAAATAGTATAGTATAAAAAAGAAATGTATTAAAGAGTTTGTAATTTCAGAAATAACTTAAGTTTTGGTGTAAATACAACCTAATGAAATTATAAAATTCGCGAGCGAAGCGAGCGAAAAATATATTTTTTTTTTTTTTTGCGACAATATTATTAGAAATAATATAGACCTGCTGATAAAATACTTTTGATGTCATTTTCGTAATTAACACCACCAAAAACCTATTAAACGACACCTAAAATGTCAATATGTTACAGTTTGGCTTTCGACCTCGCCTCACTTTTAGTATTGAACCTTGTAAACATATTCTTATTAATTCCAAAAACTTTTGGCACTTGGTCAACTATCACTTGCAAACTTGAAGGGCCAACTTATGTGTGATAGTTTTTCTTTTAATTTTGTTATATATTCTACCAACGATATTTTTTTCACATTTTTAGAAACAACCATTTAGCTGGTAGAAGGGGGGGGACACTAACTTTGGTTTTGGGCTAAATACAACAGAAGCGAATTTTTTTTGATTAAATTTTTTTTTTTATTTTTTTAGCAACAAAAGTATTGTTAGGAATAATTTAGAGCTGGTGCTAAAGAGCAGGTCGCGTGTTTTGATGTCATTTTCGTAATTAACACCCCCAAAAACCTATAACGACACATGAAATGTCAATATGTTACAGCTTGGCTTTCGACCTTGCCTCACTTTTAGCGTGGAACTTTGTATGGCACTTGTTTTGGATTAGGCTGAACTTCGTCGTTAATGCTAAATGCTCGTGAAATATTTAACATTTTTTTTCATTTTAAAAATTAATTTTTCGAAAACGGACTGCTGAATCGAAAAACGTTCGTAGTAAACCCCTTCTATCTTTTAAAAAACTATCCTATGACATCCCACTCGATGATATCGGCGAGAGAAAAAAATCCATCGCCCTTTCACATGTATGGGAAACACCCGAAAAGTTTTTTTTTCCAAAATTTTATTTTTTATATTTGTCGGCGCAATTAATATGTATGAACATGCCAAATTGCAGCTCTGTAGTACCAAGGATCTAATATTAGTAAATATATTCTTATTAATCCCAACAATGTTTGGCACTTGGTCTACCATTACTCGCAAACTTGAAGGGCCAACTTATGTTTTATAGTTTTCCTTTTAAATTTGATGTATATTCTACCTCTGTGAATTTTTCTAAATTTTTAGAAACAACCGTTTAGCTGGTAGAGGGGGGGGGACACTTGTGTTTGAAAAAAATTTTCACTTTAAAAATTTATGATTCACAAACGGAGTGCTAAATCGAAAAACGTTTTTAGTAAACCCCTTCTATCTTTTAAAAAACTATTTTAGGACACCCCACTCGATGATATTGGCGAAAAAAAAAAATTCATCGCCCTTTCACGTCTATGGGAGACACCCGAAAATTTTTTTTTCTAAGGTTTTACTCTACAGTTCTGTCGGTGTGATTAATATGTATAACCATGCCAAATTTCAGCTCTGTAGTACCAAGGGTTTCTTAGAAAACCCGCGGACAGACGGACAGACGGACATGGCGAAACTATAAGGGTTCGTAGATTACTACGGAACCCTAAAAATAGTAAAAATGTTAAGAATAATGTGTCCTTTTGAAATAATAACTTTACTTTTTTTGGCCACCACTTTTAAATTTTGGTACGTTTTGAATGATGTCCTTTGTAATATCAGGTATATAAATAAAATAAAGGTAAGAAGTTTTGTTGAAATCCTACTAATATTACAAATGCGAAAGTTTGTGAGGATGTATGGATGTTTCACGCTCAAACGGCTAAACCAATTTTGATAAAATTTGGTGTGGAGGTAACTGATACCCTGGATTAACACATAGGCTACATAATTTTCTTAAATTCCCACAAGGACGAAGTCCCGGGCGAAAAGCTAGTAAATATATAATTCTTACTCTGTTTATTTAAGATTTCAAGGTAGAAATGCCAAAGAAATAATTATTTCTCTAGCATTACAAGAATCTGTGACATGCTCTTATTACGAAAGCTCAGAACAATTTCTGACAGATAACAACGAAGTAATTTGAAAAGAATGTCAATCCACCTCAGAGAAAGAGAAAAGTAATATTATATTTCATATTTTCACTGTCAGTACAAATAGAACCGAATGAAAATCTGTTTACTTTTGTTTTCATCAGTGTGTACTGTGTAGGCAAAGAGGAAAAGTAGGATTTTTTAACCCACTGCAAAAAAGAGGGGTGTTATAAGTTTGACGTGTAGATCTGTGTATCTGTATATCTGTGTGGCATCGTAGCTCCTAAGCGAATGGACAGTTTTCAATGCGGTTTTTTTTGTTTCAAAGCTGACGTCACCTATATATTTGATCAAAATTGGGTCAGCCATAACTGTTTTACCACAAAACATCAAAATACCAATGTCTTAAAGCCTTTCTAACCGTGTGGTGATCGGTTAAAAATAACACCACCCCATCTCTTTCCGTGGGTGTCGTAAGAGGCGACTAAGGAAACACAAATGAGACCTGCCTCCTAGTAATCCATCCCAGGCAACGACACTTCATTTTTTTCTAAATCTGCGGTGTCGTCCTATGGTATTATGCGGCGTGGTAGGCTCTGTAAAGGGCCGTCTGGTTCGCGACCACCCTTCTACCGAAGCCCGACGCCAAACAGCTTGCTGTGTTCCGTCGGTGCGTGGGAGTACCAGTGCCTTTATAGGCATTTTCTGGGTTAACTCGCTCTATCGTCGACCTCATCTTTGCCTTGTGGTCAAGATTGAGGTCAAAAGTTAACCCATCTTATAATTAAAAAAAAAGCGACTTATGTCATTTTGTTGTTTTTAATTTATTCCTTTCGAGGAAGGCAAAGAAATCTATGTCCATACAGCCATTTTTAAACATGATCTAAGTTTTTAAACGTTTAAAAATTAATAATATGCGTATGTCACGACACAGTGCAACTCGAAGGGTGTCGTGGCAGGGGTCGACCAAGAAAATGGTGGAAAGATGAGTTAGACGCTTTTGATGACGTCAGAAGGGACAATGTATTAGACCGAAATCGGTGGTCAAAACGAGGGGAGGCCTTTTGACAGAAATGGCTAGCAAAAAAATAAATTTTATCCTTATGCTTTGTTTCAGAATGGCCACGGATAGAACTTCAACATCTGGATATCAGTATGTCCAACCTGGAAGTGATCTCAGAAAGCGCACTCGACGGCCTACGATTGCAAACCTTAGTCCTAGTAGCTAACAAATTACATTACATCGAACAACATGCATTTAGGTAAGTGATTCGATTTCTAAAAACAAATTAGCCTTTTAGACACTAAACAATTTAAGTCTAGACTGAATTTGAAAAGAATATTTTTTGTACTTACTAAGTAGCCACTACTCGTTAGACAATTTTGAAAACAGTTTAAATAATCACCTTATATTGTAGGAAACTTAAGACATTTAAAGATAATTTGTTTCCAGTTCCATGGCGGCTTCACTCGCCTCTCTAGACCTCGGCTACAACGAATTCACTGAAATACCGCAGCAAGGCTTGAGAGATTTAAAAGTTTTAAACTGGTTAAATCTGCAGAAGTAAGCACAAACTTTCAATTCTAAATTTTATCAAAGTTTTAATTGGTAGATTTCATTTATTCTATACTTACGTGGAATATTTGTTTTAGCAACAATATTGCGCAGATTGGAGCTGGGATTAGATGGCATCATTTGGAAGACACTTTGACGAGTTTATCTTTGAGCAACAACCAAATAACTCAGCTGAAAACTCATGCTTTGTCGTTTCTCTATCACTTGCTTCAGCTTGACCTTGAAGGCAACCACCTTCGTTCCATTAGCCCAGACTCCTTACCTCAATCCCTCACCATCCTCAAACTATCAAACAACTTTCTACACGATATATCCTGTGAACTAATCACCAATCTCCCAAGACTGCAGTCGATTCACCTTAGACATAATTCAATTACATTCGATAGAAATTCTTCTTGTTCAAATAATAAAACAAAGAAAATTGAAAAGTTAGACTTAAGTAATAATAAAGTTAATGATACTACTCAAATATTGCTTCTAAGAGAAGTCCAAATTAGGCAAATTATTTTAGATTTTAACGAGCTCACGGTAATTCCGAAGTTGGTATACGTTAATAATAGAGTAGAGAGATTGTCTGTATCATTTAATAAGTTAGAGTATATAAGTAGGGATGTATTTTTATCGTTGAAGAATTCGCTGGAGCGTTTGGAGGTGGAGCACAATGCGCTATCACTGGTTCCGGACAGCCTGGCGCAGGCGGTGCGGCTCCGCCATTTGTCGCTGGCTTACAACAGGCTGGAGGACTCGCCCGCACTCCCACCACGCATTCAGACCCTCTCTCTCGCCGGCAACTTCCTAACTTCAGTACCCTCCGCACTCCAGTCGCTTGAACCCGGCTCCATTCGCTACCTCGACTTGAGCTACAACAGGATATCTAATTTGTTACCTAACGAATTTCTCGACTGGTCCACCTCCCTCGGGACTATCAACTTGAGAGGTAACAGGATTTCTCAGATTTATAAGAACGTTTTTCCGGCGACCATGCCGGTAAAAGAGATTAATTTGAGCTTTAACGACTTGTATTACGTGCACCCGCAGTCTTTTTCGAACGTAACTGGGTCTTTGCACGTGATCGAGTCGTCTTCCACGCTGTTCAGCGGTTATTTCCCTTTTGAAATAGACGAGGGATTAGAAAACCTCGGCTGGCTGTCGTACGATAATAATGATTTCCATATCCTCAAGCTATCAGACATCAGCGCGTTTCCATTTTTGAAATATTTAAACCTAGACTATAACCGAATTGTGGAAATCGTCGTCGACTACCAAAATATTTCAATTTCTCTCAGCGATTTGCGAGTCGGTTACAATTTTATAAGTGTGATACACAGCCGAACTTTTGCAAATATGCCCGACTTAAGAAATTTAGATTTATCTTACAACCGGATCAACAACTTGACTAAGCACAGTTTCACTAACTTACCAAACTTGCGATATTTATCTCTGGCGGGGAACATAATCGATTCTGTGGAGGTTGAAGCCTTTGCTAATTTACCCAAACTGGAAGTATTAGAGTTGCAAGGCAATAACTTCACATATTTATCACTCAATTCGTTTTACAATGTGTCTCACGAGGACGTCACATTCACATTTAACGTAAGCAGAAATCATATCAGATATATTGACGGGGAATCTAAAATGTCTGTAAATATTTTTGATGGGTCGTATAACGACATGCAGGAAGTGCCAAACGATTTCTTTATCGCAGTTGAGACCACCATACGACAGATCATTATGTCTCACAATAAACTCATACACATATCAAGTGAAGCTTTCGGAGAGGCTTTAAATCTAGAAATTTTAGATCTACATAAAAACAGTCTCAACACGATCAAAAGAAAATCTTTTAACAATCTGATCTCTTTACAAATACTAGATCTGTCTTATAATATCATATCTCAGTTATCCGTAGAACAATTTTATAATTTAAATAAGTTAAAGTATCTAAAGTTGGACCACAATAATTTAAGACTTCTTCCTAGGGATGTATTTAAAAATACTATTATAGAACACTTGGATTTGAGTAACAATGAGATATCTTTATTTCCTCTGACGGCTCTGTCGCAGATCGGATTCACACTGAGGTATCTAGACTTATCACACAACAGGATAGAGTACCTAGACAACAGTATATTCAGGAACACCCAATTCCTTTTAAACCTGAACCTAGGCCACAATCTACTGACAGTTTTATCAGATAACACGTTTTCGAGTCTAGGCGGCCTGCGCCAACTGGACCTTAGTTTTAACTCCGTAAAGGCAAACTTTAAGGAACTGTTCCACAACCTCCCCAACTTGAGGCATTTGAATCTTGCAAATATAAGTTTAAAGTCTGTGCCTTATCTACCTTTGACAAACTTAACGAGTCTCAATTTGACTTCAAATTACATAAACAGTTTTAAGGAGACTGATGTTAAACGGCTAGTGAATCTTCGCCATTTAGACCTTAGTCATAATCGTCTAACCTCTTTAGTGCCAAAAATGTGGTTTCATTTAAATAATTTGAACATTCTAGATATCTCTTATAATCCTATTGTAAGAATTACGCCAAATAGTTTCAAATGGTTGAATAACTTATCTCATTTAAATCTGAATGGGCTCAAATACTTAGATATTATCGACCAAGACTCCTTCCGTCCCTTGATATCGCTCCGCTCATTGCACTTGCAGTCGTGGTCTGGTATCAACCACGCTACTTTCCGGCTGTCCAACGTGACCTCCTCCCTTCCATCTCTGTATAAACTAGTGATAGACTGGACGGACGAAGTCATGAATAATCAACTGCACGGAATTGATGCCAGGAATATCCGCTATTTAGAAATAAGAGGAGCGAGTTTGCGGCGGATATCGGACGAAGCGTTCGAGCCGTTTGCCGGGAGCCAGGAGATATTCATCAGGATTACGAGGACGTCGCTGACGAAACTACCCACCGCGTTCATGAAGCACCTCGGCCAAGTTCCGCAGTTGGGTGTCGACATAAGTTATAACCAGCTCACTACGGTTAATCCGGCCATCTTCTATCCGAATTTCACGAGCTGGAGTCACGTCGCCACCAAATTACTATCAGGTAAATTGCTTCTGTATCATTATCTTACAAATCCGCACGGAAACCCAACTATTAACTTCAATTAGGCACGGAAGATAAATTATTAATACGTGGAAATGAAAATGAGTTTTGTTACTATGAATCGGTACAATCACGCTATGGTGTAATAGATCTGGGTGAACCAATTAAAAATTTATCAGTCGACTGACATCGCTGCTGAAACAAAATACATATTTCATGAAAAATTATTGCCCTTGCCGTAAAATAAAGTGGCAAATTTAATAACTGGTGACGAGCTTTAATCGTTAATGCTTGCCCGAAAGTGATCGAGGTAATGTTTATTTAAAATGCATATTTTTAAAAATACTGACAAAATCTGAGCTAGGTTCTCCTGGATGCTATGAATCTAATAAAAACGACGTTATATAGGACAGGCAGTCGCATTTAATTAAATCGTTGCGACAAAATTATTTTTGGGGTCGCGTTAAAGCGAGCTTGTTCGATTACATAATTTTAGGTATATCTTGAATAATAAAGAGTCCTTTTTATATTCATCAATAATAATTACACGAAACAAAATTGTTCATCGCAATTTTTGTTGATAAACAAAATAGATACGTTTATAGAGGAATAAGAGCTTATTTACGATTGTGTAAGTAACCATAAAGTTAACGATATGTCCATTTGCAGGTGGACTAATATTGACTGGCAACCCGCTGCGATGCGAGTGCGAGTTAGCATGGCTGGGGGCTTGGCTCCGGCGCTGGCTGCAGGAAAACGACGCGGGCGCAGAACTACGTAGAGCAGTTCGTAGCGGCACGTGCAAGGATCAACTCGGCCGTCGGATACCGCTCCTACAGCTCAGAGCAGACGAAGCAGAGTGTCATGCTAGTGCTCTCTCAAGCGACGCTCAACCACACTACTCTAACATCACATACACACTCGCCGTTATACTCTGGACTCTCCTTTTCAGATGATAAATTATTATTACGTAAGTAAAATGTATATATGTTTCATCACCACGTTTAATGTTAAATGCAGATAGTAGTGACCATTTTTTACACTGTAAATTTAAAGATTTTATATAGGTCGATTAATACATAGACGAAGTAATGTAGATAGTAAGCGTGGAACACTCGCGGTCTGACGCTAGCATTGGCGGTAACATCACATTTAAAACTTTGTGCTACACACGGGCTGTCCGAACTTCAAACAGAATTATGCAGTGGCTTCCCTCAGTCGGCATCATATCATGAAAATGAAAAAGGCAACATCCAAAAATCACTGGCACAGAAAATGATTGCCGCCTAAACGAGTTTCTTGTGATAACTTTGAAATGAGAACGAACTGGATACCAATTAAGAGGAGCGTCTCAGTTGTTTTTCATGCTGTCTCGATGTCGACCACCCACCTCAGACTTGTGCGAAAGGGACAATTGCAGTTTTCCGGCGAAATGCCGAATTTTATTTCCAAAATTATGAGTTTAGGCGTCAACAAACTCCTACCCCAAAAACTTAATAAAATCGTACGTTTTTGGTCTCTATCGATTTGTAAGTGTATACACGAGGTCCGTGCGTTTTGTTTTTTCCAAAATTGTTCTTAGTTTTTCAACAGTCACCTTTTAAATGTTGAGATTTTTTTTGGCGAAAATGCTGACTATTAGTCTCAAATATCTTTTTGTCTACTAAAAATATCACAAAAATCAAAACGTACGGACCTAGTTTTTAGTGTTTCTGATACTACACCAAAATTTCCCAGGGATCCGTTGAAGTTTAGGGGATGGAGTCCATTGACGCCGTTTGTATGGGAAAAAAACACTGAGACGATCCTCTTAAGGGAACCGAGGGTATACTGTCATGTTTACGGGAAACTTGTTAATTCTGAAAATATCAACAATACGTATTTTGACTAAAAAAACCTTTTTTAGTAAAATTAAGTATTACTTACATACTTAAGCAGTTTGAACGATTACAGCTAAATAATCATTTTCAGTTGTATGGACTAAAAATTTTACCAGTTACCTACGTCGTTAACTAAATTGCGTTAATTAAGAAATATCAGTAACATGTCAACTCAAACTTCACAAAGGGTTAGTAAAATATCAAATAATTGATAAGGACAGTGTGCTCACTGAATGTTAATAAGTTTTCTATTGAATTTATTGTATTTTATAAATGAAACATCAGTCAGACTGTCACATGATGAACAACAGCAGCCCGAGCATGACGTCATCGCGCGTGAAATGCGCCACGGTCCTATGTCAAAATGTCAACATTGACAACGCCAGAGGGCGAGCAAGCCTTTGCGCAGCGCCCTCGCGCAAAGAGAAGTTTCACCGTCAGCCGAGCGAGTGGCGTGCCTCACGAGTTTGTCGCGATCATGCTCGAGCTGCAGGTAACTTTATATAATCTCTAAATATTATCGGTCTTACTTACTAATAAAACTTACACACTGCGTTATAAAACTTACAAGGTTATAACGACTAAAAACAAAGGAAAAATTGTGATTGCGCATATTATGCAAAGTATATAATTTATTTTTAGTAAGACCGTATTAGTTTTCCGTTCAGATATCCAATGTGTACATATGTATAGTCGCAGCAGTGAATAGTAACAGTCATTATCAAAATGTTTATAGTGTAACACGCTGCCAACTACTGTGGTTTAGTGCGGACGGTCGCAGTTTTACACTCCACTTCGTAAAATAAAACATTTCACATGTTAAAGTTAAGGTTCCCCAACTTCAGTGATAGTATCTTTATAAGTTCGTTCTGTCGATTCCACGGGCTTTGTTCCAACTAAAAAGTGAATGGTAACAGTGCTTCGGAAAAGGTTTCTAACCGGAAAATAAAATAAGGCAAGTCCTACTTTCTTTCTTTCTTTAAGAACTTGAGCCTGCACAAGTTAAGCGGTCAAAACCTTTTCCCAGATACTTATCCCAGTTTTTGTACGGATCACTCTGTCCAACGATACCAAATCCTGTACCTTTGTAATTTGTAAACTACTCGCGTTTTGTTCAAGTTATCTTTGTAAATATGTACAAAATTAAATATTTTTCCAAAATATTACTCAAGCTTATTTAATTGTTACCTTATAAATAAAATCCTTTCTTCGTAGTTCCAAAGAAATATTTTATCACGCCACAAATCTAGTGAATTCGTCCAACTGAAGTGGAGCTTTGTGATTTCAACTATGTATTATGAATTTATGATTCTCATTGTGATTTGGGCTGCAGGGACGGCGCTAGGGTGGCTTAAGGGCCGCATTGACCTGATAGCCGTCCACCCTGCCAATCATCATGAATAAGATTAATGGTGAAATGGACAAGGATTAAAGTAATCCCATCTAAAAGTCAGGGAAAGGAAATACTTTTAAAAGTAGTCTTTTGTTTCGAACAGTGATTCAATTGGAGTGGATAAAGGAATGGGGTATTAGTTTTAGAGGTAATGGCTTGGACTGAAACTGAGACGTTTGTAAAGCATGAGCCACTGCAATCCGGCTCTGGGTCTGGGCCGGCGCCAGGCCACTCGGCCAGCTTGCTTAATTCCCCTAGGTACCGAGGTCAAAGCAAATTGCTTCACTTTATTCTATTCTCGTAGATTTTGGACTCGAGTTACTCGGCAAGGGGCTCACTTTAGTACGTAATAGTGAAGTTATGGTTTCACTGTGAATTTTTAGTTTTACAAGTGCGCTTTGTGCGCTATGTTGCTTCAATATAATGATTAACGGAGCAGGAATCGAATCGAACTGAAATATATTGATTTAGTGGAACTATCCGCGAAAATCTGCAACTAACACGATTATGTGAAGAATGCAAAAGTTATCAATGAACTGTTAATGACTGATTAGAAAATTAATTACAGACTATTTCTGGACTTAATAGAGATAAGCACAACTTGAAACCATATTATGTGCTTATCTCTATGGATCTTTATATAATCTAACGAAGAACCAATCAGTTCATTTAATTTAATAGTAACTGCCGTGCCGTCTCGAACTCTGTTTAAATAGTTCTCCTTCTGTTAGAAACTTGGTCATCTACTAATTATCATGCACGGCTTAACGAAGGAATCGGACAAAATTAGCTTCCATTTAAATGGAATTTGTTTCCTTTAGTATCGAACACCGCATTGCTAGGTGCATAAGATTAAAATTGTGCTCAGTTCAGACAGGCTCGCGTGATATTTACAAAGAATTTTTTTTCTTAGATTTTTCTTAAGATAACATTTTTCACTCGGACATCGAGCAGTTAATCCATTAACTTAATTAATTACTAAGATAAACATCATCGATACAAGAAGTTTGTTTGTTATTTGGCTAGGGTTTAATTTTGTTTATTTTTAGGTTTTATTCGGGACTAACGAAGCATGTTGCTGACTAATTTTGTAAAAAAATTAAAAAAAAAGAAGTTAGAAGTGAACAAAAATTACTTAACAAAATAATATAAACCACTATATTAATCGAACTTTTAAGATGGGAAAGATACCGTCCTTTTTTAGAGCTGTGTGCTATTAAAATTCTCAGCAAAATTTCTCTTGCTTATTTCTTATCCCCTCGTATAATATTTGCGTAAAAAGCAAATGTTTTCCTCGTTTTATGTTTGTGTTTGTGAGAGCCCATGATGCAATGGAAAATGGTATTTCGCGATTACTGAACTAGATACCTTTTGTTCGGTTTATAATCAGTAAATCCTATCATACCGAGCATAGTTCAGCATGATAACATTTTAACTTTAATGATAACATTTAACATTTTAACTCGGACATCAAGTCTGCGGATGCAAAATTAAATGTATTTAAAAAAAAATCATTTTAACTCTATAATTCGATTCTCAACTACCATCATTATGTATTTATTTAGTTCATTGAGGAAACTAACAGCATATTTTATGTGTACATGTTACAAGAATTTGTTATACATATAATAAAGCCAATTATGGGTTACCCCGTATTGAAAAGGAAATAGATATTTCAGGAAATAATTTAATAGATTTAAATAGCTAACTACAAGTAATATGAGGTTAGGCGTAATACCCCACAATTGTGAGTCAGTACACATGGCAGCACGGCAGGCACAGAACTCGTGTAAAGTGTTCTGATTATAAAACACCTGCACTTTTTCTAATTTCTAATAATTTACCTAAAGTAAAATAAATAAGAGATGTAACACATATTATAAGTGTACTCTACTAATGATATGCTCCCAATCGTCGCTGAAATCACAACATGATGCTGACATTAATATAATAGCTCCATCGTCGACCTCATCTTTGACCTATATGGTCAAGATTGAGGTCAAGAGTTAACCCATCTTATAATAATAATAAAAAATAGCTATACAGTACATTTAACGTTTCTTTTGGAATATGTAGAAACCTGTTATTGGCTTTACTAATTAAACTACACTTAAGTAATTGTAAAACTCAATGTAAACGCTGTTGTTTTTGAAAATAAAATAAAAGACATGGACAAAATAGTATTTAAAGTCTCGATTTCTATAAAAAGCTCATTTAAAAAGCAGTACATCAATACACGCCGCAGTCTGATTAAAACCGTGCTTTAGATAGCAGAACACACGTACAGCTAAACCATAATTCAGCCACGTTCATCGATAAGTACCAAAAAGGCGTGCTTTAAATTACGTGTGGAAGGCAAATAAATAAACCTGGGTTAGTTTGGAATTGTTGGAATTGGAATAAATCAAAACGTCGCCGATGAATACATTTAATTTCCGAACTAGAGCTCCATTCCTGAATCGTTCGGAAATACCAACTTATGTGATTGTGCTCTGTAGTTTGGCAGTCACTGAGCGTTTAAGCTGTTATAAGCTGATATTTTTGACTAATAGAAGTGAAATTTTACAGACAATTTGATAACAGTATCATGATATTGAGAAAAAAATAACAGCACGATTGTCTCGTGGTATTGGTTTCACGATGTCATAAAACGGACCTACTAAATTAATAGACCTACAAATGCAAAACAGGAATGTCTGTTAAATAAAATAAAGGCGGTAAATTATCTTAAATAGCTCTTAAATTTAGCTACGACTCGCCTTCTCCAAATTCCATAAGTGAGAACTAAGGAACAAAGAACTTATAGTAGAAGAGACGTGGAGGATCCACCTTCACCGATCTGATAACTTGATGAGACATATTTTTTATCAAATATAATTAATTAACAAACATGCTTATGATAACTTGCCTATCAAAAAATGTTCTTAGCTATTTTTAATTGAATTAATTGTGTGTGCTATGTTGTGTCCTTTTCATATGGACCTCGGACGTTCTACTTTGTCTCTCGCACCTATCAAAACATATTTGCTTTTCCTTTAAACCTTTCTGAGATGGTAGGTCAAAAGAAGAGTAAAAAATACAATCGTCTATCAATAACGAAAATTTTCGACGTATTGAGAAATAGCTTTGACTATTGTATCGATTGCAGCTATTTTGGCCATTGCTAATGCGTCGGAATCAATTTAATTGGTTCGGCTTTAGTTTACTCGACCTATTTTAAACTCCGATCTAATCCTTTTGAAAATGTTTTTATTAATTCTTGTAAAATTATACATACATACATAAGCTCACGCCTTTGTCCCATTGGGGTAGGCAGAGACCACAGAAAATTATAATTATGAACCAGCCCCTCGATCGCGATAAGTTAGAACGTGTTTACCAAAGCTAAACCACTTAATATTAATAAAGGAAACGCCTTTGAATACAGCCCAATAGAAACGTTGAATACAATAGAAACGTAAGCGATTTTGCTTCGGTAAACACGTTCAAACTTTCTGCGATCGGGGGGCAGGATTTTTCAAAAATCGGTTCCCAACTTCTACTTTAGACCGGATATTATAATTTAATTATCTTTTTGTCGTTACAGATAAAACATTTTATATTGATGTAGGTTTAAAAATACTTACATTATTTTAAAGAATACCTAAATACTTTCCTTTTTCGAATTCCAACAAAATCCTGAAGATATGGAGACACAGTTTTGCTTTTTTTAAATTATAATATTATTTATGTAAATTAATGTGCAATTTCAGCAGTTCTGTATTATTTTACTCCATGGAACAAATGAGAATTGCTGTACAAAATTACTCGAATAATTGCCTCGTAGGAACAACATCAATTATAACTGTTGTAAGTAATCCATGTCCACAATAGTTAAAGTTCTTTGCTACGCCACTATAGGTACATGAAATTGAACCTTTGTTGAGGTTTAACAAAAGTTCTCAATTGCTCATAAACATGGCCATATCCAGGGCCCCGATTCTGTAACTTCAGTTGTGTGTCGATGGAATGGTATTCAGTTTATACGTTCAGGTGACGAAATTGAGAACTATCCAAATTTCATACACATAATGACGGCGCCTTTGACTGGTGGCGCCACTGCCAACTGAATTTTTAGTTGCTAGGTAGTTTGCAACTTTACGTTCAGTTGGCGGTGGCGTTATTGGTGTTTGTCAGAAGGTATATAAAAATTAAATAGTTCTCAGTTTTTCCACCTGAACAGATAAAATGGTCTCCATTCCATCGACACACAACTGAAGTTACAGGATCAGGTTTGTCACAACCGTGTGAAGACGAGCGCGCATTAGACCGCCAACTATGGCTACTGTTGGTCAGTAAGCCAAATTCAGAGATCATTTAATTTTAACACATTTGTCAAATTGATTATATGCTCATTACAACGTAAAACACAAAAAACTATTTCTAGGAAGATTCTTAATATTCCACGTTAAAAACGTAGCAGATAACCAAACCCCAAAAAGTCATCTAACTGTATTTTTTTGAACACATACAGTCATAATATTTCAAACATGAACTTAAACCTAGATATTAACAGACCTGGAGGTTCATAATATATTGTGTAAGTATTTTGGTTATTGTTGTTTTTTTAAAGCGCTGTATCAATTTTCATAAAATTTATATACTTACAGAATCATTTAAGGAGTATAGTCTTGCGAACAAAAAAGAATTTTGAAATCGGCTGTCAAATGGCAGAGTTATCACGTGACAAAAGTACCAAAAAAACCTCCTTTTTTGAAGTTGTTTAGAAATAGAGTAGAATAGTGTTGTCGACCTTTCAAGCTATAAAATCCATTCGCAAGTTTTTACTTAAAACTACTTCAAACGTAGCCTTACCTTTTACTCTTGCCATACCTTTACTCGTTCCTAAAGTAAGACAATACGGAGTGGAAACAAGCGAAGTAACATGTGACAAAGCAGTTGTACGTGGATCGTGTTGCCTCGCCTTCAATTAACTTCCAACTCAAACCCGACAAGCACACACCACATTCACTTACATAGTTCTATATAGTTTTGTTATACGAAGAGAGATAGAAATACTAATTAAATTTACAAAAACGGTCTTCTCTCGTATTGTCTGCAAAGAGGTGAAAGTGCAAATCCATAATATGGTTCTCTCTTGGTCAAGATTGATAGAATAACATAATGAATAAAAATTTGGCGTCACCCCCGACGTTCGATTGCTTATAACTTTTAAACGGCTGAACCAATTTTGATCAAATACAGCTAAGAACCATCTCGACTACATCAGCTTTAGAAAAAAACCCATCGAAATCTGTCCATTCGTTTAACAGCTACGATGCCACAAGCAGAAACACAGATACACATACATACAGATACACTGTTACACAATTACTCTTTTTTTGTCGGGGGTTAAAAATTAGTAAAATTCTTTCGAGTACATTCTTATGAAGAAGCAATCCTTACTTTTTTATTTATAATGACTGGTTCTGCATAAGATTTTTTAAAGTCTTCTATGGGGCTGTCATGTGCGTAATAAGACGCCCCAAGCCTCATCAAAATTAAGATTTTAAAAAAAAGCAAGTGGATTCCGAAACTTTAAACGATGCATCAGCAGTTCAAGCAGACCAAGAGCTACATTTTGGGTGAGTACCTATACTTATTTTTACAGTAATTCTAATATGAGTGCATGTCTTACTGCTCTATATACATAGTAGTCAGTCTTAGGCGTGTTACATGAGGAGATTGAGTCTTGATCTATACTTAACTATAGATTGTATCTTTTTCTCACCATCAAAATGACTAAGACGACTGCTACTTCAGTATAGATCAGAAAGTCTCCTTCATTAATAAGGGCCTTAATCTCAACTGTAAACCATATCAAATCTATAGTAAAGTAATTTAATTTGTGCTTTCAAAACGAAATTATATTATAAAAAGAAAAGAAACAGTTTTTTAGACTACATATTTTATCATCGCAAATACCATTTCAAGCAAAGAAGTAAAGGTTGTTTCTTCTTTGGCTACGTCAACATCAATCTTCTCGTTCGCACGTGTATGTTGTCTTATTTGTGATGTAAGCTAGTTACATACGCTGTCTCTTTCTCTTTCACATAATCTAAGAGACTAAACACCTGATACTAGAATAACTCTGTAACCTTTTATGTGTATTTGTACTTCTGACTTTTTTGAATGTTGTGTGTCTGTTTTAAAGCAATGAATAAATTCTTTGTCTGTCTGTCTGTCTGTCTGTCTGTCTGTCTGTCTGACATAGAATTTTATTTTTCCTCTTTTTTTTTTTGTTGTTTATTTTTCCTCTTGTTTGCCCAATATGTCTTTGCGTAGCTGCTGTAAATATGGTTAATAGGGAAGAACAAAGCCTATAGATATTAATTAGGATGTTTCAAATTCAAATTCTCCAATAGGTAAGTGCTAATAGATTGGAAATAAATCAATCCTTTCCATGAGATCATTTTATTTTATGCAAGATTGATGGCCTACATTGCAGAGTATTAAAAATACACGTTAAACGTTTTAATACGCTTTCCGAGCTGAATTTATTGATAAAGTACATGCGGAGGAGAGAATTACCCGTATACTGTTGGAGAACGGGATGTGTAAGTACCTACAGTTTTGTATTTTATTTACCATGAACCTTTTAAACCGAAATATAATATAGAATGATTCCTTTATTAGCTAACAAAAAATATTTTACTCTTTTCAATCATTAAACTACTTTTAAAAAATTAATGGGGTGTTTACACATTTGAATTCGATCTTGAAAATTACTAAAAGACAGGTTGCATACTTAAATTTGACAAATATAATTTAAATTATAAATCAAAATGTACACAAAACGTTGAAACAAAGAATTAATTAATGAAGCCATAGCGTCCATGGTTGTTCAGTTTAAAGTTGTTCTTATTAACAATATAAATTCAAATATATTTTAATTCAATTTAGTCTTTTAAACTACAATTACGTTTAATAAATAAAGAGCAAATACATTACATATTTTATCTGAATAATTAATATTTCCTTACGACACACGAGGGTTTATTGCCATAAGTTTTATTGTAACTAGTGTGATCTTATTCACCATAAGCTGAATAAGATCAGAACTAGATTTCTGTCCCTAGAAGATATTTTGTATAAAATTTCAATATTTTCCCTTGCGTTCCAGCTTTTCGTATGCAAATGCTTGAAATCGTGCAGTCGGAAAGCAAGAGCCTCTAAATCGAAACAGAATTTCACAACCATTTAATTATTTTTCTACTTAAGTAATAGGGTTCCATAACATAGTACTTAAAATGACCTTTATTTTTTTGAACGCAAACATATGTAATGTGCCTATTTTGATTCAAGTAAATTTTGATGGCTGTTATTATAAAGAGTAAGTTGAAGTAATCTGTAAAGGAAAATGTAAAGTATAACACATAAATGCGATTTGACTCAGTAAAGTTGAAGATATTTCATAGACAATGTAATCTTACAAAAAAGTGCGTTATATAGATTATGAATACAATACAATATACTTTATTGCATACATAGGAAAATACAAACTCGTAGCATTATTGGCATTCTTAAAATTGTTTTTTAAATAAAGAAAAAAAAACAAATATATTGTATGGAAAACGGCAATTTTATAGATATACAGTTTAATTTATTTTTCATTATATATAGTCTATTAAGAGTACAGTTAACGGCACATCAGGTTACCACAAACTGTCAAGTTTTCCCAATGGATAGTAAACTCTAAAGCTTGGAGATAAAATTGAAAATCGATTGAAGAAATTTGACAGTTTCAGATAGCATGATGTGCTGTTGTCCCTGTAGATTTCCTCAAAAAGTCGAACCATAGCTGAATCACAGCATATTTTAATAAACTTTCTTGGCATTCATCAAACCTACAATGTTTTACTAACGAACGATTCATAAGTGTTACACATAGCTGTCGGCCCAATGCCGATTTGAGTAACGTGTGTAAATCTTTTAAATATAGTCTACAATGTTTATATTACGGAACCCTTTCAGCATGATACTGACTCGCCTTTGGCCGACCAAAACTGGAACGATTTTTACGAGTGAAATACCTACGCTTAGAAGAGATGGACTGTAATGGAATTCCTGAAATGGTCAGTGCCGAGCCACTAGGTTTCAGGCAGTGTTTCCACTTGAAAAGACTCGATTATAGATTAAAGTGTACAGAAAGCCTTCCTTTACAATCCGATCAACCAAAAAGCTGTTACTAAAACAAACAGTCATCGTAAACTGGTTTTGACAAAATCAAAAATAACTCGAAAGTTAAAAAATGCATCACCCCCGACATTAAACGCTTATCAAGCTACGATGCCACAGACAGACACACAGATATACAGATGCACACGTCAAACTTATAACACCCCTCTTTTTTTACGAGGTTTAAAAAAAGGTAACGGCATCAATTAGTTGATTAAAATTTGTTGTCATTCTGCAAAACAAAGTGCTATAAAACGTGTGTTCCCGTATTAGTTGTTAAATACATTATTGTTATCGTTAACAATATAGTGTTCTATTGTTATTCGTATTGTATTGCAAAGTAGGCTCTAGTGGCAATAACACTGCTATTACATGAGCCTCTTGTCGTTCGTTCTCAATGTTTCTCTCTTGACATAAATATACTCGGCAAGCCAAAACATGATACAGTGAGCACCTACTTAGCAAAAATAATATTACCGCACTTGTATCTTAGGGGAAAATTTATGTATGAGAGGTTTCGTATTTCTTACAGCTAAACAAAGTATCTGAATTGTATATTTTTTATTTGAAATTTATAAAAAGTTACAACTTAATTCTTGTGATACGTAGTCTTATTGACTTTACATAATAGGTTTGTATTAAATTGTTAGTGCCCACAAGTGTCATAAAAAAATGAAATAAAACCATTCAGACGAATAGAGGTGAATAAATGTTATTAATACTTAAAATACAACATTAACTACATCGATTAAATTGTCCATGGGGGAAATTAGTAGTAAATTCATGTAGAAAGAATTTAAAATGTTATGCGATAAGTTGAATTACTCAAGCACTCAGTAGCAGATATAAAGCTCCGAGCTTTTACGGCTAGTGTTCGGTAGCCAATAAGAGCACAACTAAGCTAGGCGGGTGTTTGCAGCCACTAAACAAGCACTAAGCTTTGTTAACACTACTACAACACAAGGACACAGTCGTAATCCCTAAGCTATTTTGTGGGAAATTCGTCCCGACAAGTACTAACCGTACAGTTCTATTGTTCAACCCCACACAGGTCCCACTATCTGCAGCGTCAGACATTGCAGTGACAAAGCCTGACCTATGAGACCTTATCTCGTAATCATAGCCAGGGCTGCGCCATCTCATTTTTCAGCTGACTACGCTCCTAACTAATAAGATTGAATCCTGATATATTGGTTTGGTCGGGTCAAGCGAATACCTGCCTTATACGAAACTGGTAAGATTTATACGCACAGTTTAACCGGCGATTAGCTTTTAGAGACGGAGGCGTAAGCAGAGTAATATTCGCAATTAGAAGCGGTGATATATCTTTACGTGACAGCCCTCCTCCACGCAAGGATTAAATCCGGCTCGCATTCCACTGAGATTTAGCGGCGATCAAGTTGCTCGCATTCACTCGCTCGCATCGACGTGCTGTACTACACAGACTTCGCTCTAAACGCTCCCAACTCAATTTATGGCCTTACACTGTCTCACATTTAGAACAACTTCCCCGCAGCAAAAATAGTTCCACTCATTTTGTATATCCCGCCCTTGTAGATACAGAAGAATTCCATTTTAATATAAAATCCCAGCTATGAAACGTAAAAGTTTTTAACTCATGAAACAAAAACACCATTTCCAGAGGAAAAGAAATCAAAGTAAGTAATTCTGTAGAGAAAAACCTTTCAACTGTCGGAGGCGTGCTCGGTGACCCGAAAATTTGCTCTCACTCCAAATGGATAACATAGTCTCAAATATCTACAATATTTGTTTAAGGTCAAAGGGATACCCTATCTGTCTTCGTACGAAGTTAGCCCCTCCTGCTGCCCAAACTATAGTTTATTACCTTCTATCTACTTACAAGCTACTTTGTATTCATATCTGTTCGTGAATAATAAATGTAGGTAAATTAAGTTAATTTTGATAGATAACGAAATTCATCAGACGTCGATTTGGAATGAAATTAAATCGACAATTCTATTTAGCATAAGTAATTACAGGTCTGACATTGATGATACCTTATACTCCACATGAAATGAAAATGAACACGGGTGCCTTGTGTGTTATTAGAGTCAGGTCAGTTAGGCTATTACCCGATTAATTTACACATTGTGTTTGACCCTGCCGCGGTCGGAAGCTTGGGGTATTTACGCTAGGACAGTAATTGTTGCTTTGAAGTAGTGCTTATGGGTTTGTAGTTGTGGATGCGTGGGTGTGAGGTGAGCTAGGGGTGTCCATATACTTTAATGTACACACATGTACCGCAAATTCGCGCGTGCGTATGCCTACAGGCGTCCCAACGGAGGAGTCGGGCTCAACTGGCACGCTTCAATTACATTCCATATACGCTCCCGGAATCGGCAACAAAGGTACATACAGCAAAGAGGTCGAACTTTCCCTCCCGCTCCTCATTCGACGTCTTTTTCACACCGATAACAATTGTCTTCCTCATTTACTCAAATGGCTCATTTATTTTTTACAAGGAATCTCAATAACCAAGCCTGGAAATACGGGCATTGAAGCTACTCGCGAAAAGTTATGCTGAACGTCAAAGATGCAAATTAGTCAAGGCATTTGCTACTGGATTAAATTTATTTAAATGGGCGAATTTGTATACAGATGCCTCTACAATGTGCTCTGGGTCTAACAATATTGTTCAGCTCGCCTGCGTATCAAACACGTTGTAATACACATAACAGTGAGATGGTGCAGCATTACAATAACTACAAGATTTATATCCTAATATGCGAAAACAGTTACTGTGAGTGAGTTAACAATTACCTAACATGTTCGAGTCCGTGTCTGCACATGAATAACTTGCTGGAAGCCTGTTAAGGCGGTTGCTGAGGTGTCATTTTCATACAACACGTTTCACCAATACACGCCGGACTGAAAGTATATCAGATTCTCCAAACTACTTTGAAAAATTGTTTAAAAAATCTAGTTTTCGGCAACCGAATAAAATTATTAATAAATCAAACCATTTTTAAATTATAAGTCTTTGAAATTATTAAAATTTTTGCCTAGCTTCTGTTTGTGTGCGTTACATTTACACAAATTGACAGATAAATAGATAGGAAATGTTTCCCGCCATACATAAACTGGCCGTTCTGAGACGTGATACTGTTTAACTTTGTTTCATAAAAATTAAGGTAAAATGAGTTAAATATCGCGTTATTTTAACTAAATTTAAATTTAAGGTAACATATTTATACAAAAACTACTTAGAAACGCTTATACTTATTTATTTTAATTTTTTTACAAGGCTTTATCCGAAATGTATAGTTTTCAAACGCATTTTGATTAATGTCACAGATTATGAAATGTGTCAAGTTGTCATTGTTTGTTATGATTATAATTTTTGTAGATTTTGTATTTCCTCTAATTTGAGAATGGTACAAATGGTTGTTCATAAGAACGTCCGATTGCCATTAAATTGAAATAAGCAAATCACCTAACAGTTTACGCGTGACCGAGGCGGAATCCCAAGCTGTCTCGAACTATATTTTTCCTAAAACATGAACCAAAAAATGCGTCGTAAGTATTTGTAAGCCGTAGTAGGTAGGTATAATAAGTGAAAATTCTAGTAACAATAATCTACAACAAGTTTTCATTTTGTTTTATTGTAGCCGTAGAAAGGGTCCCGTTCTGTTTTCCCACTAAACTGAAAAGCTTTCCCCAGGGATCAGGTCAAAATGTGAAAACAATAGTTTGCTTCTCCATTGAAAATTTAAGAAGTCGAATTTATTTTGAGAATTTCAAATAGGTTCTTTGAGGAAAGTTTTCAGTTTTAAAGAAAATTAGCCTCTAAACTCTAAAGGTTCGTTTACTTATCAAAGTCGCCTTATAAAAAGAAACGCCTTATAAAGAGAAACAATAGCCCCCCGCTTTTGAGTGTTTTTAATATGCTCATTATTTTAAAAACTTCATTTTTGCAATCAATGAGCATTGGACAGGCTCATTCATTGCCTTTTTCTTCTTCTAGAGTAAGTACCTAAGTAAGAAATAATTTCATTACAGATACAGGGTCAACTCAGAACATCGGGAAGGGGGCATTGGGACAAGACTAATTTTTATAAAACATGCATGCTGCCAAAAGAATTCCTTCCAATCTGTAATGCAGAAATCCACCGCCTTATAAAGGGCCCAACAAGTACAAAACTAGAAAAAAATAATATCAGCCCATCATAGTTTTGGAAAATAAAATGTTGATTTAAAAAACTTCTAAACGAGTCTCTCATTTTTTTTGTACAACCTGGTATGATTAGTTATTAATTCAAATCCTTAGAAACACCAGCCAAGTTTGCAACACACTTGACTTTACCTACACGATAAGAAAAAGAATTCAAATCCCTAATTCCCGACTAATATTACAAATGCGAAAGCAACTCTGTGTGTCTGTCTGTCTCTCATTTATGCTTTCACGCCTAAACTACTAAACCGATTACTGAGATAGATTAGACCTTGGGAAAGGACATAGCTACGATTTATACCATAGCTGGGCAACCTGTAGACCATGCGCGCGGAGCCGTGGGCGGAAAGCTAGTTATTTATAATTTAATACGATATATCAGGCTCATTATGACATTTTTCTTAAAATGTCCTTTCTCAAAATGTTCTTTTCGCGTAATGTCCTTTTCGAAAAAACTTACCTATGTACAAGCTTTGGCTGACTAGGTTATTTTAATTTTTGATTGTTTTTTCAATTTGGAATCCATGACATTTTTATTAATATGTTTTTTATAGACATACACTGTAGAGCTTTTACAAAGTATAAGTGTAATATATGATCACAGATATGGGTATATTAACTAATATCTGTACATAGCTGTTTTGTAAGCAAGTATCCGCAATTGTATTTCTCAGTAAGTGAACTATGCAATTTATTTTGAGAAATAAATTTCTTAAACGATAGATCATGATCGGCTCCAAATAACCATTTTTCCCGGAAACTTAAAGAAGGTATTGTTATCTACTTTAGCGCTACGCAATGTACAGAATGCGATATAGGTTTTTGGATGTTTATGATTTACGCTATTATTATAATTTTTTAATATAAAATAGACCATAATTCAATAAATAATTTAATTTAAAAGCAGGAAACCTTTAAAATAAGCATTTCAAAAGGAACGGAACGAGGCAAAAACTTGGGTCATTGACTTGGGTCGTGGGTAATTTTTATGTGAAACGCTGGCAAGTTTTATGCCTTCCTGAAATCACACTGACTGAGACCTGCTTTAGCATTAAATATGTCTTCCAAAACGATTCATGAAAATGTATGGGACGGCTTCGCACAAACTGAAACCCTGATTCAAGCTGTCATTCTGAACAATTTTGTAGCGGAATTTTCCACGCGTTTCTCGTGGTTACACTGATTGTGACACCAGATTTCACTCGTTCCTTGTGGCAACACTGGTTTTTACACAAAGATAACTTTTCCCATAGGTAACACCACACTAGACATCGCATCGATTATCGATAAAACACATCAGAATGTTTTTTAAACGATTTTATTTAGCTTGCCTTGTTATCTAGTAATTGAAATTTGACCCCTTCCTTTTGACGGATTGATCTAACATTTTGTAGGTACGCACCTTTAGTTTGGATGATTATATAGTTTAATACATTCGGTATTATTGTAAACCAATATGGCTGCCAACAATTTTTTTTATTTTATTAATTCCATAGATTGATGAAGGAGAGTGGTGTAATGACAGGTACGTAGCACATACCGAATTATTTTTTAACTTTGAATACATTGTCTACACCATTTTAATATTTATTTTCACCAAAATCGTTTAACTTAACAAATTTTTTCACTCATTTTTTTTCGTAATGATAAGCTAAATATTCAAAGTCAAACTATTATGTAACTCCGTTCCCAGTAGTGAACTACTAGCAAAAAATGTCAAGAGGATTACGACATTAAGATCCGTGTTGTTAAGTTCTTCCGTTCTGATATTTGGCTGGTGCTGATATTTGCTACCTATATATTTTTTTTTGAATAATAAACCTTTGCGAAAAATATAATCTGTTGTAACATTAATTATTAAAGTAAACAAACTTCATTGTGATTTAAAAAAAACAATTTTTCAAATTATTTCTGTGAAGAAAATCAATTTAAGGAGCTCGTTGTTCTATAAAACGAAATAACAGAGAAATAGTGTAATCCTTCCTTCCATCAAAACGGTGTCTATACGTAACAATGCGTACCTATTAAAAATACCCAATCAGAAAAAAAGGTTCTGAAGAATGTCCTAAGATAAGTCAACTGACACAATTTTTAAGTTCCTGGGCTAAATTTTATTTAAAAGCAATGTACTTAATTAATTTTAATACTTTAAATTTAAGCGCAAGGCTGTCATGTTTACTAATGTCAAGTGAATCTATGACATTAATGGATGACTAACCGCGCAACTGATTCCTAGATTTGCGATCTTATCTTACTTTTGAATTTAATTTTGGATTTCTTTTTATTGGGTTATTTTGAAACACTTGCCGACGTAACGTAGTATGTCGTTTTGATTGGTGTTCCACCAAATATGGTGGACAGGCTGTATGTTGTCTTTTTATTCTGATAAAAAATATTATCTCTCATTTATTCTAAAAAAAGTAACTACATTTCTTTGCCATTTTTTTTACCTGACTAATAAAGTAAAACCACAAATTAAGAATCATTTGTAACTGTTATGATGTTTATTGTAGAGACGATATAACACGATGTATATCCATGGGCTGTAAAATTTCTGCCCTTAATTTCATCAAGTGGATTTTATGGGACTTTAACGAACTTATAGACTTCGAATTTAAGAGGGTTATTAGTCGACAATTGTTAAAATACCCTGACTCATTCAAACCGAAAAATAGATACTCTAATCCGCTACCAGTTCAGATAATACCGTTATAAAATAGCATAGTCAGAAAAGCACAACTTTGAATATTTTACTTATTAATACGAAACCACATTCGAATGTGTTACATCGATACTCGATACTCGATCTCTTCTGCGTTGGTACTAACGGGGAAAGGGTCTTCGACGCGGTTACACTCGTGTAACAGCCAGGATAACAAAAAAACGAGTGAAAACTAGTGTAACAATCAATATAACGTGAAATGAGTGGAAAATTCCACTGAAAAGTTCAGAATGATAGTCTGAAACAGGGTTTCAATTTTTGCAAAGCCATCCCTTAACACAAAACGTTTTGATATAAATATTTTATGCTTAAGCTGGTCGCTGTTGGTATGCTTTCAGGGATGCATAAACTTGTCAGTATTTTCTTTTACAAAAATTATGTCCGTCATTTTGAATTGTAATTTACCTATAGCAACATTTATGTAAAAACGTATGTCCGTCATCTTGGGTTTCAAAGTGGATGTCCCATATCAATATTTAAAAAAAAATCTTGAAAAAATTCGGCTACCTTGCATTTTTGGGGCCCTATGTAAAGCTCGACCTTTGTCCTCGCTTTATAGGCAGCTTGACTTAGCCTGTGGTCTCACCTCCCCGTGAGACAAAATTCCCGTGAGACCCCGCCTAGACGTAATTCAATTCAAAATAATATGTAAGTCATTTTTAACAAAAAGACATTTTACTAATAAGATATTTTACGAATATAACATTTTGCGAAATGTACAATATGAGCTTGGACTTTTTAAATTTTCAACACCATGACGCAATCCTGATTTCCTACCTATATATATAGGTGCCTACTAACAATCCGCTTCGACTTCGAAAAGGTATTGCTGAGTGAAGCACAAAAACAGTCACCTATCATAGTCAACTTTTAGAATGGGGTACCTAACCTTAAATACTGCTTTCAAATATGATTGCATTTATTTTTGAGTGTTCTGAAGCACAAAAACGGTCACCCATCACGCTTTAATTCTTCAGAAGGTTGCCTAACCTCATTGACCGCATTCAGATTGTAAATGAACTGAATTTTATGTGCTCAAGTATCGAAAAGCGGCTTTTGAGAACTGAGCGTAAAAACACGCTGAAAATGATAGTGATAGGTGACCAATATGCTAGATAAGTTATGAACTCAAAATTTTGATTCGTATTTAGATTCCTAATAATCTGACAGATAAAACGCCTCCTACCAGTAACTTGACAGATAAATACGCGAGAATTTATGAATGAAACTCTCAATTCGAACGTCTATGTGTGCGTAATAAACTTTTATTGCACGTTTTCGCAATACATGGGAAAATAAAACAATAAAATAAACTGAATCCTTACTATAACAGTCAAAGATAGATACAGGCTTTCGGCAATTTCAAAACATTATGCAAAACTTGTCTTAATTATGAAATAATCGACAAAATCATGACGAAATTACCAATTCTTAAAATAGCGCCATCTAGTGGGACTTTTTCAATTTTGGTTTCACAGCAACCGCCTTAAATTAATTTATTGCTTTGTGGGATGCGTACTCAAAACGCCGACTAAATAAATCGTTCGAATTAACGAAACACCGGCGCGATAAATCGGGCTGTAATACCAGGAACTACCTCTACTTAAATCCAGAGCAGTCGTTTCGTTTCCAATAAAGAAATGTGAATTGAAAGAAGGATCTCCAAGCCCGAAAGTAATTGTCCGTGCTCGCAGCAAACGATTTCTATTGCTTATTGCCTCCAAGGGTTTCATGCAATTTTCTTAATGTTATTCTCTGACAACTGAATTTTACGATACTACTTTAGGACAGTAGATATCATAAAAACGTATTTCGTTTAGGCAAACATGATTGCTGAATTCGCATAACTTGAATTGTCTATAAGAAAAAAAATCCTCTTTTTTCATTGTTTTACAATAAATAAGAACTGACCAAAAAGTTGAAAAATATTTCACTGAGAAATGATGTTGAAATAAACCGTCTAAACCGTTTTCTTAGATATGTTACCCATAAAATTATGGCTATAAATTAAAAGGTTCCCTTTTCCCGTGTCTGTTAAAATGTGTTTCAGCTCAGCAATAAGTTCATATCGATTCGGGAATCTGAGGCACCGGGAACAAACTTAATCATCGCAGAGCTCATTTGGTGAACCTAAATTAATGGTACAAGTTAGATAAAGTTTGTGGCACGAGTTCATTTGGTCCGGACTCCTTAAATATAGAGAAACTTCACACTCACGTACACCATTACTATTCAGATGTAATCATACTTGGTGGCCTTATTCTCTTACTCAAAATATTACCCATTTCATAATCAAATGTAAGATCTTTTCCTTTCATTCCTTGCCTCTTTGTTGTCGTGGAGAGATCAAAATATATAGCGCAAACTTTTCCCTATGCCTTAATGAAAACTTCTTTGATCTTGAGTTTCTCAATTTATCGCATTCGACAGCAATACAATGGAATAAACTGGCCAATAAACAGATAGAATAGAATGTTTAATGTTCTGTTAATACGCACTCTATTGTATTTAGGGTAGGCTACGGTATTTTAAAACAAAGGATATTTCCAGAACATTAAACATTTGGTGACACGGAAAAAATGAGACGTCTTTGTATAATATTTTGTGAGCTATTAACATCTACGAGTATATACTTACTTTTTTTGAGTATTGCATTCTATCAAGTATGGTTAATTTCCGAACAAAGAAGTAGTTACATTAACTATCAGGCTCATAATAGGCCCTCCTAGCTTCCAGTAAAAACTGATGACGCGGAAACAAACCGAAATGAACGTCCGATGACTTTCGTTTTGTCCTAATTCTTTGTATTGTTGAGGAAAATACCAGGCCACTTGACTCGCTACCTGATCTTACGGCAATTTTTCTTTTCCTTTTATCGTTTTGTGTAATATGTAGGGATAAAGGGAACAACCGAGACACGAGCGCGACGAAGTAAGTATTCGTAATCAAAAACAAAATATATCCTAAGAAAAACGTTTCGGAATGAAAATTTATACTTTGAATATAATCGGGTAAACAGAATATTGTAATGTACGTACGACAGCACATCAGGCTATACATGTTGACCTTGACGTCGCTCTTATCTCGATCATAATAGCGCCGGCTTTCGTAGTGCAAATTTGTAACCTGACGTGCTGCTGTCTTTACCTTACCCACAGACCTATATTGACCTTACCAATAAATATACACCTTACATTGAATACTATGGAAACACACTACAACGCAACGCTACCAGACATAAAACCCTGTACTGCGCTGCACTGTGGCCTACGATTATAAAAAAGAGTAATTCCTCAGTCGACTACTGAATTTAAATCTAAGATAGTATTTAAAACACAATTTTTTTTATTTAGTTTGAAGTGAAACGTGTAATTTGGACATACTGATGGATATTAATTGACGCATAATGAGTAATTTAGTTCCTGTCTTTATTTGTAGAACATAAGGCTATCATAACAAAGTTGAAATCAACCGAACGGTGGCTAGTAACCGGTTGGTAACGGACGTCATTAAATACATTGTTGTATGTTGGTTTAGGAGGACTGACAGCCAGGAGCGGACGGACAAACAGCCTCGCCTAAGCAACGGATATACCTAATTCGTATTGGTTGCCTATCAATATATACACATCAACACAGTCTAAGGATATTGCACGATTTTTCATGCAAAAGAGGTCTGTTTGAGAAGCTATAAAAGCATACTCGAGATACATGGAGGGCTATAATTTTCAGACGAGTAAGTGCTAAACCTAAATTTTAAATTCTATAGTCAATAAATTTTGTTTTACTTGATATTTGTGAAAACGTGACGAAAATGAAAAAAACAAATGCGTTAATTCGACCATTTTCATACTAAAAGCAGGCGAAAAGTGCATTTTCGTTTTAGTATGGTTTTATAGCTCCTCAAACAGACCCCTTTTGTATGAAAAATCGTACAATATCCTTAGACCGTGTTGATGTGTGTATAAGCTTAAGTTGACTTGGATGCGTTATGCGGCACTCGAGTCTTGAATTCATGATAACCTACTTAATCTTACCGATGACTTAGCTGTATTATTGTTAAATATTGTAATTCTTTAAAACATTCGGTTTGTTACACACCGATTTGTTTCTACAGTATGCAAATAATTATATGCCACAAATCTAACATAAACCTATGTAAAGTATGTAAGTAAATGTTGCTTCCTTAATTTCAAATCGACGTCAAATAAGACTCGCATTTTATTGTTCTAATGACTATAACGGTATTATATAATTTTCTCTAACTCTACTAAAAATACTATAGATAAAAAGTCTTAGTTAATTTATATAAATATCATTTTCTCGTGTTGTAAAGAAGCATCAGATCGACGCCAAGAATAAAAGGGACAAAACTAACTTTCAACGAAAAATCCGGTGCAAATAACTAATCTTAAACCAAGAATTAAAAATGACTTTTTAGTTAGAAATACTTATATCTCGAACACCGAAAAGATTCTTTCAAAATTCGATTAACAGTTTCCATCAGATTCAGCTTGCTTCATTTAAACCCGTGCAATGCAGTTCCAAAACTGGTTGATTCTTTTGTTCGTTCAAAAGATACAGAGTTTTGCTGGCTCAGAGAAATCCATTCTCTTATTTCATAGAGAAAGATACAGGATTGCGCTAAGTCAGAGAAATCCATTCTCTTATTTCATAGACCGCGGTCGCATCGAAGTGGAACTATCAATGTAATGGCGCGTGTATCAGTGAATAGTATGCCAAGATATCGTCAGTAATGCCTTATGAGAAAGCTTATGTAGTACAAGCGATAGCAGATTCGGTCAGAAGCTTCGATACACGGTTAACATGAAAAATAACAACTATACAGCCACAGTTGTCTCATTCATTAGCGAGTGCTAACAGAAAATGGGTTAAACGGAACTGAGGTGTTTCTCTTTACATTTTAAAAGCTTCAGATAAACAAAGGGTAAAAATAGCTACATTTAAATATTTACATTAATAATTTGTATACTGGGCCAGCGCGGTGGACTATGGCCTAAACCCCCTTCAATGTTTCGAAGGGAGGCCCGTGCCCCTTGGTGGGGACGTAAATGGGGTGATGACGATTAGTATATTGTGATCCCGACAATATTAAGTACCATGTGTGAAAGTAATAAAATGTTTCTAAGCTGATACTGTAGAGGCATTCATTAGTTGTAGTTGTTGGTTTTGGAAAATCCATAACATGTATAAAAAACATAATATTTTACTAACAAATCTAACTCAGCCTACACTATAATGAAGAAGAACAAGGAAAGATTTAAGTCATAATTTCACTTAAACTAGCTCATAGAATTTGTGAATCACTTCAAGATTTCGTACAATAAATTGTTTTACTATTAGTCGCTTCGCTTTCTACGGCATTGGGCCTTTTTATAATTAGAACGGCACGGCACGGCACTTCGAAGTTTGAATTACCAATGCCCCCTATGTTCTCAGCTTCTAGTATTACTATTACATTGGAGGCAATGGTAATACAATTTTGCCATGCCGTTTTCGAATTATAAAAAGGCCCATTTAGTACCATTGGACCTTGTACTTGTGATCTCTGGAATCTCTTTTATTTTCCGATTCGTTTATGACAACAATCTGAATTATTCGGATAACATTAACCTGATTGTCTAGAAAGAGAAACACGATGAGAATACACATACAACTTTTATGTTTTAGTTTTTGATTAATACTTAAAGTGACTCCGATTTTTTAGCCTCCAACGGAAAACGGAAAAATAGGGATGTTCTAATATCAATTTTGTGTACCTGGTCACTGTGTATCTGTACGGTCTGTCTTTAAAAAAATACTGGAGAAAACCTTTCAATATTTTCTTTATAATTCATATCATAACAAATCATTTCCAAAAATTGTGATTACCATTCAGCCTGTATAAATAAAATATTAGTTTAAGCGACCTTTATGCAGCAACAGGAAAAAGCAGGTAAAGGTAATTGTTTTTCATAACAGGAACCAACCCGGCCGACGGGAAACAATGTGCCATGATAAGGCTTTAAAAATATATAGGCACTCATGCACGGAGTAACGGCGGCGACGTGACGTATAACACGAAACACGACAGGTATGATTTCATGTTAAATGGAAAAAATAATGCAAGAATAGAAAAAAATATATATACAGGGTTAAAGAAAGAGATAAGTCAGCTTTAAAATTCGAACAACATGAATGAATAAACGAAACTATTACGCCAAAACTTACTTTTACTACCAGACGAAATAGCTTTACGAAAACTTGATACTTTTGCCTACCTCTAGAAGAAATTTAAGATGTAAATTAGTGTTAGTTTTTGTTACAGAAAAAGATAAGTTAGCACGGGTGGAAAAAAGCCCTCAAGCAGACAAAACTCAAATAGCAAACCTTACCTGCACCTCGACCTAGAACTCAAACGAGGTGCCTAAAAATTACATCAGACTTATCGATTTTTAATGACGTTAATAATATGCCGTCGACAACCGAGCGGCAGTTAGACTCATTTTTTCTTGCGGCTTCGCTCGTATAGAATGTATCGGAAAACCATTTGGAAGAATAAAGACTCTAAATTGATTTTCTCGCTTTCTTTTCTTTGAACTAGTAACGAGTTGGCGCACAATACCTTTGTATATGACTGACATTTTAAATGAAGGAGAGAAAAAAGTGAAATATTGAAAATTCCATTGCCAGTGAGTTATTGTTTTGATAAATGTTACGTAAAATTTAAATGAAATTGGCGGAATAAAATTAAATAAATAAATCCACAAGCATAATATACCCAAAGATGCCTGATGTATACAGCTAGATTCGATGTGACAGACAAACAACAAGCATTACAACAGAGTAATCTGCGTATTACGTACAATGTTGGACAAATGTTATTGGTCTGTGGGAAGCAAGACATCTGTTACTATTCTCCGATTGCCACACAATAGGTAATCAAATCCTATCAGTTTCCGCGTTATCCGGTGCCTGACGTCCTGTTCGGCTTATTTCAGAGTAATTACTTAGACGTTGAAGCGCTCATAGCCAGAGGCGCTCACTGATCTTAACCAATCAGTGAGGTTAAGCAACGTATACAGAAGCAGGGAACCTGATGGGTGACCAAAGTGGCAATTTAATATGAGCGGTTTCGTACTTCGGAGGGCACGTTAAGCTTTCGGTCCCGGCTGTTGTCAATTGACTACAGTCGTTAAAACCAAGTCAGAGGCCATTGTGTGGTTTGAAACCTCTGATACCAGGGTTAGTCAAGTTCGCCACACGCTTTATTAAACCTATATGATAAGAAGAAGAATACTTAGACGTTAATACTACACTAAACGAATACGTTAGCTTCCGCGCTGGACTTGGAGTGAAAGAAAAACTTAAAATGTGCCCGCTGCCAACCCTTCCCAGGCATACTTTAAGAGTCGGTAATTGGAATGTGAGAGTTTTGCTGTATCGTGGGCGAAAAGTTGACAACCTATGTTCACTATATTCATGTGTCAACTAATAACCCTCAGAATGGGTGCGAAACGTGGCGTCAAGCAGTTTACGACGCATGATCCTCTGCCTACCCCCACAGGGACATATAACAGTGAGATGTATATATAATGTATGTATGAACTACTACTTTTCGGGACATTAAAAAAATGTCTTACGAATATCTCTACTTACTAATTTCGTACTTAACTAAAATAATAAATATGGAAGATTGTTTGCTTTTGTCTCTCCTTCACATTGTTGAAGTAGAAGTTAAGAGTGACATATAGTCTTTTCCACGCAATCGAAGAAAAGAAAAGACCTGTATTGGCCTGTTTTGTCATTATCAGATATAACAATGATGTAACATTTTTAAGCACGTCTAGCTAGATTTACGAAAAGTTCCTCAGAACATTGTTGTTTATTCAAATATCATCAAAAACAAGAAAAATTTGCCTTTGAAATGCGATCGAAAGTACTTGACATAAATCCTTGAACAAACAATTCCAAAGGTTGTGTTCAATTTCTGTGATTAGTATTACACGTGCCATATGTTATTTATTTGAAGTCAAAGCTACAGACATTTAATGTAAATCTAGTTTTTCCCGAACACTAGATGAATATTCGCAAATACCAGAGGCTAAAATACAACTTATGATTATTAGCACTGGCCCTTAAAATCATATTTACTGAGCTAACAAGAGATTTTCTAAAAAGATATTTCGTATAGGACGATTTAAAATAAGGGAAAATTGAAAATTTAGAACGTGATCTAATTTACTAAACTAAACACGTGACGCGCCGTTTGAAATAGGAAAAAAAGTATGAAAGCTGCTCAATTTTAAAGAACTAGCATCCCGCTTGGGACTTCATTCCCGTGGGAATTCGGGAAAGTTATGTAGCCTATGTAACTCAGGAATAATGTAGCATTCTAATGGAGAAAAAAATTTTCAAGTCAGTCTAGTAGTTTCGGAGCCTATTCGTTACATACAAAAATACAAATCTTTCCTCTTTATAATATAAGTATAGACTAGCATTCCCCCCGGGACTTCGTTCCCGTGGGAATTGGAGAGAGTTTTGTAGCTTATGTTCATCAGGGATAATGTAGCATTCTAAAGGTGAAAGAATTTTTCAAATCGGTTCAGTAATTTCGGAGCCTATTCAGTGCAGACAAACAAACAATCAAATCTTTCCTCTTTGTAATATTAGTATAGATTAGTATATATATATGATATTTTTATAATTAATATGATATTTTTATAATTAATATGATATTTTTATAATTTAAAATATACAGATTCGTATCCTTGCCTCAACGAACATGAACAGTGTCACCTACCGTGGCAGGTAAGTCGATTACGACAAATCGCAAATTCGTCATACATAGCTTTCGCACAAAATAATTTGCTTCCAATAGCGGACCTCGGCCTTGTGAATATTAGCGGCGATGTATGCCAAAATCAGCACTGTACAGTGTACATAGGAATTTGCATCAATTTTACAAAAAATCTTATATCAGTCTACCTATCATAAGTTTTAATAAATTGACACAACAATTTTTATTTTACGTCAACATATAGTTCTACTCCGTAGTTCATTAGAATAAGATACGCCTACAGTCAAAATTTACCTACTAACGACACTTTTAAACAAACTTATTATATTTCTAGGTTTTTCGAAGAAAACAAACAGGTTGGAAAAAGTACTTCACCCATAACTCGTAAACTAAAGAAGTGTGAAAGCGGATGAAAAGTTTTTATAGGCACGTTATAAAAACGGTGAGAATTTTATGACAACGCCTGTTTGCTGGCCCTAAAAGTTAAACTTGAAAAGGATAAGCTATCAATTTTGTTCTCGATACATGTTTTTTTTTTCAAATAGCCTGTAGTGTGTCCCACTGCTGGGTAAAGGCCCTTGAGGTTTGTGCTCTAAAAGCCGCATCCCAGAAGTAGGTCTTAGTTCAACTAGGTTGATGTGGGACTGGGCAGCACTCATGCATTACGACAGCATAGCAAAATTGGCCAACTCTTGGACACCAACAGACATCCATAGACGACGCGCACAACCGTGAATACGCTGGCCTTCGCTTACCTACATTCATCGCCCCTGAAAACCAGGTAGAGGTGGCCCAACATAAAACATAATTCAAGGATAATATTATTTGTGTATCAGTACTCTTTTTTGTGTGATGTATTATATTATTAGAGTTTGTCTGGAGAATAGTTATGTCATTTATGTCATTTGGCATTTCTTTTCACAATACCTTAAGCACCTACCGTCCCTTTTTAGAAACGGCACTGTTAAGGTGAACGACTCTACCCACGTAATTCACTTACAACATGAGATTAATGCCAAACGTTAAGCAAGCACCAGATATTGATAATCTTCATTTATAGTGTAAACAGTGCCCATTATAAAAAGTCATTTTCTCATATTATTTTGGAGGAAGTCTGTCAGCTTTAAATTAAAATATGATCTCCACGCCGTACCCGTCTATGGCGACCTAAAATAAGCTGATAGTGAAGAAACTACATGTAATGCCACTTCCGTCATTTACGAGGCAATAATAACAAAAAATCTATTGACAGAGCATCCCAAATTCCCAGTCCGTATGTCGACAGGTTGATTGATACTGGTGCACACATACAATGCTCAGCTAGCATCGGATATTACAAAACATAACACACACGTACATACGATCGTGAGAGGCATGAGCAGAGCTAGCATGCACACCGTATTCCAAAGAATTGAGTTAGCTCGATATGAATCTATATACCGGGTGTTTCCAAATTTCTAGTAAGAAAAAAAGATTCTTAAGTTAAAATTAAAATCAATCTGCTGACGTTACGTTTCAGTCCGAAATTCATTTAAAATTATTATGTGAAATTAATAATAAAAACTATTTTTTTTACTAACTGCAACTCTATTTAAGTTTTTTAAAGTCAAGAATCTTCCCATTTTAAAAGATGACCAACCGCACAACTTTCAGTAAAAGTTACGATCGCCTCTTTCGTTTTGGGTACTGGATACGCTAGTTTTTAGTATTAATAAAAATCAAGGACAATAAAATTCCATGACGGTGTCTATGTAAGCCTATGGGACACACATAGACATTGGTCGTACATCTCTGCCAAGGTGACTCCCCCCAGGTACGCTGATGATCGGGACTTTTTGTTTGGCGTGCGACAAAGAGAAAATTGATAATTCATCAAGAGGCCCATTGTTGTCAATTGTTGTTTGAAAGCGTAAAACAAAAGGAGCAATTCGTTTTATTGCTCTTTTGTTTTATCTGTCAAGGAGTACTGTGAAGTTAGCCGTTTAAAAATGTGAAGACTTTAAAAAATAAGAAATTGGTTTTCTTCTGTTTTTTTTTACCTATCCGAGGAACTTACATTCGCACAATGCATCTGATTAACCTCTGAAAAAAAAGTACGTAGTTCTGAAATAATATTATTGTAGGCAATAAATCGAATAATTCATTGGCATATAAATCGATGATTATCGAGACACAACAAGAACCGAAAAGCATAGTAGGATAGTTCAACATAGACATTATATCCTGAAATACCTCCTTGCACGTCAAAATGGAGCTATGGAACGATTTGATTTTTTGTTCAGAGAGCTGCAGATTGACATAAGCTACTTTTCTAAGTGAACGAATTCGCAGGCTGAAATAGACGCTCGAAAGTAACTAAAGCATAAAAAATGTGGACCAGGTTCCAAAATAATACAAAATCGCTGGCTAGGAAAACCTGTCAATCACCAAGAGGTGTCGTGTCGTGTGGGAAATTGAAAAAATATGGCTCTACTTCAAAAAACAGGCGTTTGACTGGCAGGCATAACTACCCACAAACTGTAGGAAAATATTATGTTAAATGAAAATCCGTCCTTTTATAAATTTATTATCCTTTCCAAGAACCACGTGTACTAAAGCTGGAAAATAAAAATGATTAGCCAGTTTGTTTTTTTAATACCTCAGACTCCTTCAAATTGTAAATCAGTCTGAAAACTCAGCACACAACCATTCTTTCCACTGTTTTAGAAGTTCTAGTAAAACAACACATGTTTCCGCATAAATGTAACTATTTACTTACACAAAGAAATTAATAATTCCGGCAAATCCCACATCTAGGCACGCTTCGCATGTACTACGACATTTTTGTACAGAAATTAGTATGAGAGTACATGGCATTTCCTTTATTCTACACCTTCAACAAAAACCGCTCCGGATCAGAAGTACTACTGAGCAGTACTACTGGTAGAACAAATGATACAATCTTGTGTCTCTAGTACTACCAGTAATACTAGAGACCCATCCCATCATTGGTAGTACAACTGAACACTTATCATGACATAATGGCCATACATATTCTTTATGGTTAATTTTATACTGGCCACTTGTAAATGATTTGAAGTACTTTCTGGATGGATAATATACACACCAACACGGTCTAGGGATATTGCACGATTTTTCATACAAAAGAGGTCTGTTTGAGAAGCTATAAAAGCATACTCGAGATATATGGAGCTATATGGAGATATATTTCACAAATTTCAAGTAAAACAAAATTTATTGACTAGAATTGAAAATTTAGGTTTAGCACTTGCTCGTCTGAAAATTATAGCCCTCCATGTATCTCGAGTATGCTTTTATAGCTTCTCAAACAGGCCTCTTTTGTAAGAAAAATCGTGCAATATCCCTAGACTGTGTTGATGTGTGTATAATGACAATAAATGTCGAGAATAATTATCTTTGTGCCTTGTCTCTGTGTAAGTAGTTCTGAGGTGTTGCTATGTCCCAGAGCAAATTTGTAAAATAAAAATGGGAGATTCAGCTTTAGCTAATTCTATGAACGACATAAAGATAGTAAAACGTGGACGTGGTATAGTTTTGTTAAACAATGGTCATCAATACTACCTAAAGTCTGTCTCATAATTATCTGCAGATACATGTCAAAATCGAGTGATACCCACCCCAATCACAGGCTACTGAGAAGATAATACAACCAATGAGTAAAGAGCATAAATTGAACCAGCCAATAGTGAACAACTATGACTTTGACGTGTATCTGCAGATAATTATGAGACACACTTTACCTAAAAGATACAAAAATTTAAATAGCATCTGGAGGTGCAAGAAATTTAAAGTAACAAAATGCAGTGGAACAGTGACTTTATCAGAGGTAAGGTTTCTATTTTTCTGTATCAGAGGTAAGGTAGTCAAGGAGCACGAGCTTAACACTAGCTGGCATAATAGCATGCCATGAGTCTCCATGTCGGTTCAGTTTCCATTCCACTGTTGTTGTCAGTGAGCTAATTCAAGGATCTTTATGTCGTTTATAGAATTTGCTAAAGCTGAATCTCCCATTTTTATTTTATAAATTTGCTCTTGGACATTGCAACATCTCAGAACTACTTACTCAAAGAAAAGGCACAAAGCTATTATTCTTGACTTTACATGTTCAAATGCAGCTCGTCAAAGGAGGAATTGACGTATCTATATTTTTGGAAAAATTACGTTGAGGGAAATGTGACTCCGCGCATTATCACTATTTTAAATTTCAACTTTAAAACACCATAAATGATAAACTTTATTTTATTTGTCGGAAATGATAAACTTTTTTTCAATGGCGGCGGAAATTGTTTTCTGAATCCGAGGAGTTTTTGTTTTAAGGAGTTTTATTAGATTGGTGTCATTTGTACTACCCATTGAACTTAGTTGTACAATTAACATAAAAACCAGAGTGAATTTGCTTGTATTATTTGTAGTAGTACCAGAGACACAAAGTTGTATCATTTGTTCTACCAGTAGTACTGCTCAGTAGTACTTCTGATCCGGAGCGACAAAAACTTAATTACATAACAAGCGTTGCGTGCTATGCTTTCTACATGCTACGAATTCAATCGAAAAAATTAGACTGCTACGCTTTTACTACGTCGTAGCACTTCGTAGCTAAAATTTGTTTCAAAGGTATCAATAATTTTGCGAGTCTTGCAAATAAATCAAACCTTTACTCTTACTCTTTAGACTGAAAACTTTGTTCCAATCAATCCGAAGTAAAGTCGAGCTATTGCTACGAAAAATTTGAAATAAATTTCCTACTTAAAGACACCTCCGTCGCCGTCCCCTCAAAATCCATTGTAGTATTCGACAGGCGGAGATTAAAAGTTGTTGGAAGAATGTTTTTAAGTTCTTAATGTAAAAATTGGGGGAAAAAGGAAAGTTGGTCGGCAACAAGTAATACAAATAAAGATTTTATCTATTCGAAAATTGTAAGCGCAAATGGAGTTTTCGAGGTTGGTGATGGCATGGCATGAGCCGGTTCTATTATTCAAGGCCTCAGTTCATGTGGCGAACGTCAGGGCTGGATTAGAAGCGTCGTTTGCGTGCACCTGCGAGCAGAGATGAATTTAGGCGGCCGACGGCAGCGACACCTGTCTGACAAGAGATAATACGCTACTTATACGCTGGTGAAATATGAAATTCTTCGCGGGGATTATCAAATGAAATACTTCCACTGTGACACGAAACAGACGTTCGCGTAATGCGAAACATTATGCCGCATTTTTGGACTACCTTACATAAATAGATTTTACATAAATGGATTACTTCGTTTTTATGTAACTGAAATAAAACACGAAATATAGAAAATATAATGTAATTATCAATCAATCAGTTATTATTTAAATAAAAATAATTAATAATTTTCTACACAACTTAATATTGCAAATTTATTAGTAACGAGTAAATACTTCTGTTAAAGACTTAACTATTTTTAATTTCATCAAGTCGCACTCAGTTGTTAGTACCTTAAAAGCACATACTTACCATATTTGAAACTTCTACTTTTGACACTTTAGGTAATATTTTCGAAATGGCAAATGACAAAATATGTTGAGATAACGTTATAGAGCGAGCAAGCCTTTGCGCGGTGCCCTCTCGCTACCAAAATAAAGTTTCACTGTCATCGGAGTGGCGTGACGCGCGAGTTTGTCGCCGGCCGTGCTAGCTATGCAGGAGGCCTAGATAAAGTCACTTTCTTTTTAGGATAGCGAGTACTTAGATCGATAGTTCTGAAATGTATGGGATTGGCATGGACAGACTATGTGACTTTACTATTGTGTCTGTCAATCCCATACATTTTAAACTTTTGCTTTTCTTTATCGCTAATAGAATGTGTTATCGTCTAGAAGTCTTGTATGATACATGTATCGAAACAATCACTGGATTTATTTTTTATTAACAGCTGTCAAATTATTTTTATTCGCCTCATCATAACCGGTACAATCTTATTAAGTCATGAATATTTAAGCAGCCTTCTAATGATCGATTTTGGTAACAACAGTTCGTTGAATTATTTATAGGGTCCTCGAAAAGTTGGTGTCGATGTTGTACACCAATATAACCTGTAATATGAAGAAGGAATTTGATAGTCGAATGACGTACATACGACTCACATAAGTGTAAGTAAGTACTCTAACTTTGTAGGGACAAAGGCCAAAAACTCCATCCCCGGTGGAGTTTCGCAAAATATAAGTTGTATTTTACAAATCTACGTTTCAAAAGGCGGCTCCCTTTGGGTGCAAAGTGTAGGTTTTTTAGGTTCAGGGGTTTGGCCTGGGCTGTTATATACTCCAAAGCTACACCTTGTTTAATATAGGACAGTAAGTGCGCAGTCATTGCGTTATGAGTGTATTTGTGTGGGAAATTGTTAAAATATATTACAATAACTTTTTACTTATCAAAACAATTCATTTCAAACATTATTGTTTGGTATAAGTGTATAGAATGACCAAAAAATATATAGATTGTAAGGTTTGAGTTAAGGAAAATTCTTCAAATACAATTTTCAATCTATAAAAATCAAATCAATATCCTCAAAATTGAAGGTAGGTACTTTTTTCCAGATAGGTACGGTCCAAATCTTTAATAAGAATAAAAACATTAATCACACGGAAAATCTTTGTTTTGCGACACACCGATAAACTATAGTAAGGTCACGTGTAGGGTAGCGGTCCCAGTTATCCATTACTGTAACGAACTTTGCGCTCTGGCAGCCGATTCATTAGAAAGCCATTCATCTCACCGCCGCACACAGGTCAGGTCACCCTACCTGTACGGAACTAATTGACGAACAAATACGGTAACAGCTTGTTCCACTAATCCCGTAAGACGGCATTCGCTGACCTTTATGTATATGTATATACGATTTTTTTATTAAGAAGGATTATTTACACGGGCAATATATAAAAGTTACATATGGATAAAATAAGCCACAATTTTGAATTATATTTTAGTCACATTCAGGTATTCATATAAATAAGTAAAAAAAGGTATTCCTGTTATTACGAGTAGACTCTGAATCATTTTTAATACATAATTTGTATCTAAAGTACAAAAATAAATAATAAAGTGTCTCCGAAAATTCAAAAATTTCACCAAATTACCTACTTCTCAATTATTTTGTACATATTTGGTGGATTAAGTATCTCAAATTTTAAATCCACAAAATATGTAAAAAATATCTCAAATACTAAATCTACAAAATATGTAAAAAATAATATGTACAAAATAGGTTTTTGAGAAAATCGTCCTAAACGATCTACCTCTTTAGCAGATTCAAATAATGTAGTCTTCCTGTGTCTATTCATACGATACATTGCCGAACTATAATGAACCGTTTTAGTAGAACGGTACAGTTAATAACTCGAGCATCAAGCAAGCTCTAAAAGTGGGCATTGCGGGGGACCACAAAAGCAAATTTATTCCACAGGTAGGTTTAGAGCGCTGGAAAGTTTGTAACTTGACAAATGTGAAGCCTGGTTGAGCGAACAAACGGACGGCCGGCCGGCGTGCATTTAGTTCAGTGAAACTTTTCGCTTTGTAAGGAAAGTGTGCAGTTAAACCGTGCCGTGGTCTACCCAATATCCGTCAGCATATGGCAGAACTTCTGATGTGAATACCTTTGTTTTGTAACTATGTGAAACTAAATTGTGGAAAAATTTGACTTTTTTCTTCTATGGGTGAATTTTTCTTATTGTAGTTAACTTAATACGTTTACAGTAATACTGTAATTAAAACTTTTTACTGTCGAGTCAATGGCAACTTTGTCTTAATTTTAAGTGGAGACGCCTACAGTGTTTTCTATTTCGCGTGTAGTGTACTATTAGTTTACTTAAGATACCTATACGTGTAGTCTACTTTAGATATACGGGACAGACTTTATATTTTGTGGGGACGTGCAACAATAACTAATCGAAGTAATGACGATTGAAACAACGAAATCGTGCACAAAAAGATAAATCGTACTTGATTGTTATTCCGTAGTAGGCGTGCCTTAGCAGAACGATATATTACTCGGTGTCGGCGTGTGTATTCAGGCGAAGCGCAGCGATTGTCCCGCGCCGCGCCACGCGATAGCGAACTCGCTCAAACTTATTGTATGCAAGCCGTTCCATTTCTCTCTTCTCAAAGTATTAAAGATAAACATTGTTCAATTCAATGCGCGCGAGTATTGATACAATACAATTCCCCGATGGGGCGTTGGCTCGTTAAGCCGTAGTATACACAGGGTGTTTGCGCGCCGCCCTCAAAACCAGCAAACAGTCTCAAGTTACACCCTCGCAATCTCTGAAATAAACATGCGTTGGGCCACTACTGCTAACAACCTTAGCAACTTCGCCACGCTTTGCCAACTACAAGATTAATCTAAAGCGAGATTTCCTCAGTGTATGTTACTAACTCTAATTAAAATCAAATATTAACCCAAGTTCTCATATTAATAAGTAACGTTAAGCCAGACAAAGGGATTTTGCTAAATGAGTAACTTTGGGCTGGGTCCACCTTTGTATCATAATTTTCTCGTTAACAGAAGTGTATAGGTGGTTAAAACTGGGTTCCCTAATCACAATCAATTATTTTTTTCCAGTAGAGCTTTACACATCTCTAGTTTTACTTTATAATAATAATCAATTTATGAATGTTACACATAATTTATAATTTAAGAGGTTTTACTCAATGTCGGCCCAATATCGAATAACGTGATAGTTACTTGAAGTAGTTACTTGAATTAGGTGTTTGAATTTGAAGTAACGTGAGTAGTTACTTGAAGTAGGTGTTTGGGTTGTATTACCGACATATAATCGTGAATTTTTTAAAGTAAAAAAAAAACTTCTTAAAATACCAGACAACGCAGTGAAAGTTTGAGGTCAGTCCCGCCTCACGACAGGAAAGAAGCAGGCTTACTTGAAACTGATACGACCGCGCTTATAAACTAGCTACGAGTACAGTAAGCAGATTATAAGTATTTAGAGCCGCAAGTTGTTTCCGTTGTTTGCATGACTGTGAAAATTCTAAGTTATTATGCAGTTTTTTCCGAATTTCGACAAAACTTGAAGCGTTATTTCCGTTCTTGAAAATCAAGGAGCATTACGGTCGGTCGGTTTGTTCGAATGGTAGTGGCGTTAGCTACCTCTTGATCGACGGGTCCTGGGTTCGTTTCCACATCTGAATCATAATTCATAATAATGAGTAAATATTTGTGTAAACAACAGATATTTTTTCTCGGATCATGGGTGTTTATGTCTGTCTTTGAGTATGTTCCAAGAGGCCCCGACACAAGGGAATTATTTAAGTGTGTAGCTTTTATTAACAATATTTCAACCTTAAAAACCCTTCAACCCAAACCTAGAATTACCAAAAATTGTTCCCAAAGAATTTAAATCATGTATAATCACAGCCACGGCTGTTATCTCATTAAAAGAGGAATGTAAATTTTAGTAAGTGAAAACGTTGAGGCGAGATAAAGAATTTGCCTCAAGCTGGGGCAGCTAACTCCGAGGGCTAATTACATTGTTACATGACAAAACTTTTGGGTCGACCGAAGTTTCTTTACGTTCCTTACACGGTCCCGGTTCTACTGAGACCAATAAAATCGGCTCTGCATCAGAGAACATACTGCTATTGGTCCATTCATTTAACACACAAGTGGTTTCGCTTCTTGAACAATGAGGGGTTAAATGTATTAGGCGAGCGACATCGCGTCAAATGAAATTTTTAGAGTTCGGTTGATTAAAGTTCCAACTTGTTAGTTATAACTTTTGTGCCTGTTTTTGATAAATGCTAAAGTTTTTGTGAACTTGGGCACTTTAATTAAGGGCACTGAGTCCTAATTAGTCATTTTACTTAAGACTTAAGTTAAGAGGGCTATGCTACGCAAACATAATTGTGAGTATCGATGTGTTTAGGCTTTTATTTTAGAATATGTAATTTCTAATAGGCACTCAATTATTGAGTAAGCTAAGTGGGCCTTATTATGTAATGAAATAACCAATAACGTTCCTTATTGGTTCCTTTTAAAAAAAATAAAGTAATTGAAGATGGTTTTTTAAAAAAAAAACAGAGTAATTGAAGACACGGTCGCACTGGCGACCCTATTAAAAAGTAACCCAAGAACTTAATGGAAAAATAATTCGATATTTTTCTCCGTTAATTTGCAACTTTTTCCGAAACTCGTTAATTTAGATCTCGTTGAAATCGACAGGGCGAAACCATCAAGAAATGAACGTTCAGTGACTCGCCATGTTTTGGTCGAAGCTTGTCTAGAAAAATCAGAAACAAAAAACAGTTTCTCAATTATTTCCTTCAGTACTTAAATAGCTGGTTTATTCAACAGCACCCATTTTATCGGCATGACCAACGAAAAAATATCCCACCTTTATTTTCTTGCTAGATTTAAGGTTTTTCTATAATTTCCCACCAGGAGGGGAGAAATTGATTACCTCTGTTATACTACAGTTACAAAGTTTTGGACCTGCTGTAGATGCGTACCTTAAAATAACACGCGGCGTCACAAAGGGCTGTTAACTGGGGCGAATTTTTCTTTATCAAAGTTTCCCCGGCCTATCTTCGCCATTTTGGATGAAACCTAATATTCTTTCTAAATATGACATTTCAAAAGAAGCGCCGTAAAAAATTAATAATCAAACCGCGTTACGCCGCCGGAGGGCCATTCGAACTTAATTTGCATTCCGTATCAAAATGTTATCGTAATTATGTAGGGTAGGTACCCTTTTTGTATGACTGCCGCAGAATATAGAACGTGTCCCACAGCTCCGGCTCCCTGTTGTTAGTTTACTCGTGCAGTAAGTAGATTGTGGCTTTATTTTGTATTCCTTACGTTAATTTCGTTCCCCATTATAAACTTAGAAATTCTTACCCACGTGTTAGATTGCCGTAGTTTTAGAGTTATTACATCAAAGAGCATACGTGCTACGCACGAGATTCTATGTTGTTTTGTGAACTTAAAGAAAGATAAAAAAGAAACCTTCTCATTTTCATTGGATTTAAAAAAGTTTGCGAAGGTTAAGGAGACGCATGTGTCTTCACTATTTTAACCCTTTTAGTGCCAAGAGTTTTCGTCAAAAACGCCTACCACACGCCACGACATCAAAAAATTGATTTTTTTATTATGTCGTGGCGTATGGCGAAAGCTTGGTAAACGATATTAAAGTTAAAAAAAAAATATATTTTTTGTCTGATATATCAGACATTGGCGGCGAGGGCACGAAACTTAAACGTCTGATATATCAGACATTGGCGCTGAAAAGGTTAAGCAATGATTTTATCCTAGGAACATACTTTGAAATATTTACAGACAAATATCGAAACTATAGTTTGATCAACACCGTTGTACCTCGCCTTAAGTATGCGCGGCGAGGTGGGGGTGGAAAAGAAAGATCATAACTCACACGTGATCTCATGCGTTGGTCAAATCTTGCCCCCCGCCTCACCGCGCACATACCGGCGCAGTACAGCTGTTTCGGTCAAACTATATGTAAATTTTACAAAATAAGTTTTTTTTTTAAATTGACGAAAGTTAGTGTTGGTGTTTCCTGCTGATAATCCCTGGACCTCATTATTTAAAGCGCTATCTTAATTATGTAAGCCGCTTCCTACTAATCTATTAAAAGACCGTGCCAAGGCCAATCGCAGGGAGATTATTATTCGTTATCCAAACTATTGCAGGCAAATTGAGCAAAATCTTAAATTTAATATCGTTGCAACAGGACCCTGAAGCGTTGCGAAACACTTGAATGCTTTTAAGAGCATTAGTCAGGAGTGTAACTCGTCTGGCGTCTTCTGCGCCTCGAGCGATGTGCGACGATAGAGCATTGCATAGAACAGAACCAGCAAAGCATCTCCGGCGCCACTCAAGCGTATTGCTGTATTTACACACAAAGCAACAGATATTGAGGTATGTTCTATTTACTTGCTACAGCAGATATTGAACCAAAATTGACAAGTTTGGTTTGATTGTAGAGTTAACACTGAAGCAGCGGTCCTAGGTTTGGTTTCTTGCCGAGGTGAACATTTGTGTTAGAAGTAGATTATATTTGTAATACGTGATTTTATGTTTCTATTTTCGTATGTATGCCAAGACACAATATATAAGGTAAAACCTTAGTGTGAGCCTTTCAGTAAAGATATCGCGTTATTTCAAAAAAAAAAAAACACGTTGTCAACGCTCAAGCTAGTTTAGCTATTAGCCCTGTGAAATATGAACCATTGCAAGTGAGCGCCAGTCATTCTTTGAGAATTTCAAAAATTAAATACACTCTATCCATTGACAGGTACGCAATGCCATTGAACTACAGAGTTAATGAAATACTTCTTCCAAATAAAACAACAATCATTTTAACCCACACAAGTAATCAAGAAAATATTTTAATTGTATCACTCCTTTTAACACCCTTCCTGAATTGAAACCTATGCGCTAGAAAGATTTATTTCCCATCTTTTTCCTTCTTTCTCCCCTTTTCTCTGTTTCTTCTTTTCCAAGAAGGCAAGTAGGTATTACGCATTGTTCTTAAAATGAAATGTAAGTAGTTCTCCAGTACAAATACCACGACATATGCCGTCTTATTCATACATACGTGCCTTATTGCCATAAGCTACATTCCAGCCCGCTTTATACAAAATTACATTAACATACGTAGAACAAACTTGCGAATAATTTGAGGCTAATTTGGTCTCGGTGCGGCAACACGGAGCGAACGAAGTGTTTTTTCGTGACTATTACCAAAGATATCGCAAAATGTACTTAATAAAGGTTTATTCTAAAACGTATTCTCAATGCATCGAAATTCTCTAAATTGGAAGTCCTGACTAACAAATTCATCGAAACCCAGCCAAAACTCTTGGGCCAAGTAGGTAGGTTACCTGAAAATTTGCACAAAGGTTCCGGTGTAGACAAGGTTTAATGAATGATTTCACAAAACGGCAACAAAGTTCCGGCGGACATTCTCTAGTAGATTATATGGTACTTCTGTCATCACGGAATCATTGGCACTACGAAAACCGGCACTATTGTATATGTCGCCGGAAATTAATAAGAATCGTAAGTTGATCAATTTTCGAGGTAGTTTATCAACTTTCGGCAAATCATACACGGCAGTTGAAATGTATTATTTAACGCAATAAATTTTAGCTAATTGATCAACTTACGCTGCCTGGCTGTAAGTTTATCAACTAACGATTTTACCACACGTCAAATCATACACGAATGGACCAATCGCTGCTCAGTGTACATTTTTACGTTAAACTGACATCCGTAATATAATACACTGTTCTCTGATTGGTCGATGCGACAACCTAAGAGGCAACCACAGTCGAGTCGTTTCTGGCACTTCGCCGGCCGCTGCCGCGGCACGCTCGCTACTCTCGCTCGGCTCGTGCGTTGAGAGTCGCAGTTCTAACCTAACTAACAAACCTACTTGTCGCAGTTCTAAGTGAGACAATCAACAAATCTGCGAACGTCTCGAGTTTTCAACCAATCAGCGTATACATCGCGTTCATCAGATCATTTTACCACAAGACGCCGTAAATTGATCAATTACCGGAAATGTATACGTTAAATAATGCATTTCAACTGCCGTGTATGATTTTCCGATAGTTGATAAACTATACATCGAAAGTTGATCAACTTACGATTGTTATTATTTTTCGGTGACATATACAAGCTTCGCCCGCGTGGAATTCGATTATATCGCGCCCCCAAAGAAACTCTTCAAAATGTCGGGATCAAAATTTAGCCTATATCCATCCTGTGCATGTGTCTGTGACCTTAAACTATATCCATACTAAATTTAATTAAAATTGGTTAAGTAGTTTAGGCGTGGAAACGTTACAGACAGACTTACTTTCGCATCTTTAACACTAGCTTTCCACCCGGGACTTCCTTCCCGTGGAAATTTAGGAAATGATGTAGCCTAAATGTTACGCTATATTTGTCAAGTTTCATCAAAATCCGTTCAGTAGTTTTTGCGTGAAGGAGTAACAAACATCAATCCATCTGTCTTCACACAATTTCGCATATCTATATCTTTACTAAATTATTATAAAGAGGAAAGATTTGATTGTTTGTTTGTTTGTTTGCAATGAATAGGCTCAGAAACTACTAAACCGATTTGAAAAATTCTTTCACCATTAGAAAGCTACATTATCCCCAATGGACATAGGCTACATATTTTCCCGAATTCCCAGGGGAACGAAGTCCCGGGCGGAATGCTAGTATAATATAAGTAAGATCAGTAGGAAGTAGGATTAAGTATGAATACATCAACCTCGAATACACAGTGTTAGAGTACATACCCGGTTCTGCATAGCTAACATGGAATCGTGACATAATTTTGTCATATGTACCTCGTTCTGCCCTCTCGTTCTATCACATAGCGTCTGTACGGAACAGGAATAACGACATCGACATGACAAAATTGTCTTACGCCTCCATTTTAGCCCGGCAGATATTTATAGTTTAATAAACCCGTTTATATCATTAATGCCCAATTAATTTACTCAAACACGATGTTTGTTATGTAAATATCACGCCGATATCAGCGCTTCAAAGCTTATTATCGTATTTTGGTTGCTTTAAGTGTTCTTTAAGCAATATATGAGGACTAGAACGATTCCTATACAAATTGAGAAATTATGTTTGACGTAGTATGAATATACAGGGTTATTTTTTAATCAGTACACAAATTTTTCGGACGTAAACTTTATGAAAATTTAACAGACCCGTATTTTTTTGTTTTATATCGTTTCATATAAACATTTCAAGCAGAAGCATGAAAATAAATCATTTTTTTGTATGAAAAAAAAATTACTTCGTCCAATTGACTTGAAACTTAGTAATAGTACTCTTCAACACAATTTGTGACACCCGTGTTTCTGCGTTTTACAAAATTCATCCTCTAAGACGTTAAAAAGGGGTATCAAAATCTGAAAATTTTGGAAAAAAAGTTTTCCTTCTTATTTACGTTCTATCAACGTTACTGACACCGTAAGAAAAATGTGTGTACTGATTAAAAAGTAATCCTGTATACTTACTTTTTGTTTCTTAGTATATAAAGATCCCACCACTGGATAAAGGCCTCCTCTGCGTTCCTCCATTCTCTCCGGTTTTATTCAAACACCGAAAACTCCTTTTTAAAGCAATCTAGATCAGCACGTCTTCTTTTTTCGGGTCTACATAGACGTCTATATCCATCATGTGGTACCCAACATACTATGTAGTCTTGTAAGTGTATTGATATTATTATTTGTCAACTTCGGCTGGATCCTGGGTCAAACGAGTTGCAAATTTTTCATAATGTATGTACTAAAACATATCAGTAATACTCAGGACTAACAATAGGAATTTTTTTTACTACGCATAGAAACGACAACGACATGTCCCGTAAAAAAAACTATAAAAGTGTAGTGAAACAGAAAAACAAGAAATTTCAATAAGCAGCAAAATACTAAATTATCCGTTTATATTGACCTCAAAAAGCATCTAAAAGTAATTCTTCATTAAAGCGAACGAGTTAACAATGTTACTTCTGATCAATTTTAAAACAAAATATCTCTTTGTGGAATGTTAAACAACATCCTTATTTATTAACATTTTTCTGACACAGAACCCTCAGAGCACACCCTTAAATCCGAGAAAAGAGTAAGGCTAAAGGGCTGAACCAAAAATTTTACAGCCGACCGATTTATTGTGGCCACAAGATCAGAAAGGCCTTATCCATTACTGGTTCCTGATTTGTCACGGTAGCTGATTCATTAGAGGCACATTAATCTTAGGCAGGAGGGGCGACGCGTCAGGGAGAAAGGGGCTACAGGGTGCGAACCAACTACGGCTGATAAGACTTTACGCTGTACTTTGTTCAAGAAGCCGTGACGGGACTCGACTCGAGACACTACCCTGAAGCCCGACACTGGAATTTAATTAACCCAAATTTGTCCTTTTGTCTCAACATCCCAGACCCATTAGCAAGCGTTTGTCAATATGTGGTCAACGCTACAACGAGTTTAGGCCAACCACTCTAGAAATATACCGTTCTGACGCCACGTTTCGTTTTACAAAGTGAGAACGACGTGGTATGTCAAACTCAAGCTTTGGATGGCTGGCGAGCAAAATCGCACAAAATTCAGAATATGTCAGCTTGGTAGCGTGTCCCTGGCAGATAATGTAGGTGCGTCAAGCTGCGACGAGCAAACGCGAAAATCCGGAAATAGAATCACGTATAGACGCGAAAATTCCACTATCAAACGCTTTTGCCGTTAGCTATGAAAGGGAATGGTAAAAACCGGGGAAATTGTAACCATTGCGAGTTGACAGACGACGGGTGCCTATCAGACGCGTACAGCACCTACAGACATCTCACTTACATTGTCTGAGCTCTATATAGTACACTCGCGTAAAGACCAAGCTTGACACTTTGGATTTTGTAACGTTCTTACTTCGCGTGCATAAAGGTGAAAATCATACCTTAACTGTCCAACTTTATATGCTTTTGCGTGTACAGCTAAACTCAACGTGAAGCTTTTAAAAATTCCATTAATTTACAAAACATAAACGGGACCACAGTGACTAGTCCCTCTAGTTGGTTGTACGAGGATTTTACTTCAACAAACACAGAATGTACATGGTATATAACTACGTAGAAGCATATTCACACTATCTTTCATCACGATGCGTGAAGAGAACTCAACTTATTAATTCAAAGTGTACGATTCGTAAGTTTTTAGTTACCGCGACCGCTTTTGTTCATATTTTTCATTCATAAACAAAAAAAACACTTTAAAAAATTATTATTAATAATAAAGTGAGGATTAAGATTCTGAGAGTATATTCATTATGCTCTGTTGTGGTAATCACTAAGCAAAAAAATCGGCGAAAAATATCGAAAGGTTTACAAATCTCACCACCCATCTTCCTAAATCCACCTGCTATTAAAAAAGCTATTTATAAATAAGCTTTTTAAGTCCATTACCTGCTTCCTGGCGTATTGCTCCATATTTCCTGTTTACCTGGATCCGTTCCTGTCTAAACAAATAAGCTTTTAAACATTTTTATTTCACTTTCCCTCTTCACAAACAAAATACGATAAATGAAGAGATAAAATAAATTCGTAAAAGCGGCAATTGATTTTTGTAAGAAAACGCGAAGTTTATAATGATCTTTACCTAAAAAATTGTCTTTTTCTAAACAATATTTTTGGGATGTATATTTTGTTATGTTATTTTATTAACAAGCCTTTTAAAAATATGCTTTAAATACGTTTGCAAAGAAAACAGCGCCATTAAAAGTCGCAAGCAAGAGCGCGACTTAAATGTCAACATGTATAGCTTGATATTTTGTAGTTTGTATTTCTTCTTCATCGTAAATTACTGTGTGATTGTTGAACTGTATGTTTGTTGTTTCACACAAGCTGAAACGATTGCAATTTGATGTTGATGCACAACAGGACGGCTATTTCACTAATCAATGGTGTCTTAATGGCGGTGGAATGACAATGGTCGCCATTTTATCTATCAGGAGGTGAAATTCAGAACTATGAAAATTTGCAGCTGCTTTGATTGGCCACCGCCAACTGAATGTTTAGTTGCTGAGTAGTTTGCAACTTAACGTTCGGTTGGCGGTGATGCTGCTGGCCCGGGTAGATGTCATTAAATGTATGAGGTTACGATAGTTCTCAATTTCACCACCTGAATGGATAAAATGACGACCATTGTCATTCTACCGCCATTGATTTGAGAAATAACGGAGTTTTTGTTTTTTGACGTCCATCAAATGCGAATAAAATCGCAGGAGTCCGCAGTTTACAATAAAAGATTACCATAGTTCCATCGCTTGTCCGAGTTTTAGTTCCACCGTTTCAATTTTCCCCCACTATTAAAACTCAGCGAAAAAAGAAACAAAATGAAAAATGTCACAAAAAAGTGTCGATATTGGAAAGGAATGATAACTAACGGTTCTGTCGGAAATTGAGGTATCGCGGGAGCTACGCACTCCGAATATAATGCAATTACTTCAGATAGATCGCTCTTTCCGCGACTCGCATAAAAAACTTCCTTATCTGTGGTATCCCCTCTTTTATGACATCTTTACAAAAAGGGAATAAAATGCCGAGCTGTTTTCAGAGGCATTCCGAAGAGATTCGACATCTCTGTAAGACCGTATTAAGATAATTGTTGCGTTTTAGTATCCTACAAACATGTGTAGGTTGTAAATGGGTTTTATGGATATATCCATTTTATAAGCGATTTCTACTTATACTTAAGGAAAACACCGGAAAAATATAAAGTAATATCAGAAAACTTATAAACTAAAATTGATTCAAATATTTCTATGACAAATAAAACTAAAAATATTTTACAATTGTACACTACTGATCTTTTCCAGGCATTGACAGTAGCCAAAACACCAAATCAGATAACTGTATTCTATATGCTATTTCGGTAATATTTCGCAACAAAAATGGAGTAATCTGAAGCGCTAGCCACTGTATTAATAAACAGTAAGTAGATCTATGGAGATATGAACTAAATGCAGCTACGAGAAATTGTTATAAAATGAGACAGAATTTGAAATAACGTACTTTTAATTATAACTCTACTTTCTAACCATCGACTAGCGTTTTGTAGTAATATACTCGTAGTAGGTTTACATTTGCCATTACTCACAATAGCCTTTTCTATGGATGACTTTAAATTAGCTAGCGATACTTAAGAGGGTGATTCTCCCCACGAAACTGATCAATTTTCCCTTAGGAACTCATATGAAATTCTCACAAAAAATATTCAACTTCCCATACAAAGACAAATCAGCTGATCGCACAAGTTGTATAGTAAGGCTGACAGTTTTTTTTTTATATTTTGACCTATCTTTCTTAGAAAAAGTTGTTCAATTTGGTGGGCTAATTCACGTCCTTAATTTTCGGTAATTATTTTTAAGTCCCCTAATAAATTCAATTAGATGCCAATATCACAATAGTTTCTCTATGCATATAGTAGGGTCTAAAACGAGTACTTATCCCATCTCGGGCAAGAGCTTATTTTGTATGGAAAATGGATTTGCTCTTGACCCCGATTACGGTCGGAGGTTGAAGATCGAGTCAACAATGGAGCTTATCTGTGTCAACGTTGAAAAATAACCAATTTGTTTTAAAAAACAACGCTGCTCTCTTTAGCTTAAGGCAGCAAGTAAAATATTTGTTTATAATTTTTATTAAAGAAAATAACGGCATTATATTTTCTATCATTCTTCCTTACGAATTTGCTAATATATTATCGTCTCTTTACAGGTAATGCCTCAAAAAGACGAAACGCCCACAAAGACGACACTTTTGTGTTTCCTTAGTATTTATCTTTTGCAGAATAGATTTTTTTTCTCTTGTATCTAAATATTTAGTAGGGCTACCCACAAAAACACACTTATTTATGTTACTTTTATCCACATTTTACGAACCCACATGTCTCTGCCTCTTTTTACTTTAGTATCCTTAATTCATATTTTCCAAAAAATACACAATCTTCTCGTGAATTTAGATAAAATACGTTTCTTTGTATATTTCTGTAGCCAAACATTAACATATTTTGATCATTTACTTAATTAAAACATGACTTGCTTTGCTTTATTGCGGAGGCTATTTCCAAAGGCCAAATTTCATAAGGTGTGGTCTTTTTACTTTTGAGGTATATTCCTAATTATAATTATACCTCAAAAAATACATAAGGCGCATATTAAAAATCACAGTCTCTCTCACCATCATATACAATAGTGGACTACATATACAGATAAATAAAAGTGACAGTAATAGACCTTGAATCACTGTCAATGCGAAGTTCATTGCCATATTGAGTGCGACTCAAGGTTGTGCTTGGGTGCAGGTATTAAATAATGTCAAAAAAAATTGAAATTCACTTTATTTTAATGCCAAGTTAAATATAAATATGATTAATCCAGAGTGGTGCAAGTGGGCCCAAAAAATATACAAGCCTCAGATAAGAGTAATTATTAAAATACCAAAAGACATTTTTAAGTGAAACTAGATTATTTTTATTTTGTAGAGACGGCAGTAGCGTTAAATGTAATTAAGGCTTCTGTTCGTCCGTTTGTTTTATTTGTCTTGAGTGGTTAGCTTTCCTCTCGAATACGAGACATATTCTCTGGCAAACGAGCAAAGAAAGTAATGAAAATTAAAGAACAGAAAGAAGTAGTCAGAGTCGCAATTTAGTAATTTGTCCTATATCTCTTAATCAGTGGGATTTCTCTACGATATTCAGGGTTGGAAAATCAACACATTTCAATCACAAAACATGATTACAGTGTTGATAAGAGACTTTTATGAGAAATTTAAAATAAAAATTTCTGGCTCTAAATTGTATAGTATCCTTTAAATAGGCTAAGCAATTTTTTTGACTTACAAATTAATTTTAAAAAAATACTAAACTGCTTTTAAATCAAGTAAATTAAAATAGTTAATAAGGATTTCTTTTTTTGATGGGCGGTAAAACAAATAATACTTCGGAATTAGATCGAGATCCCTTTTTTACTGCACCCCGGATTTTACGCTTAGACGCATCAGCCCATAATCTCCCTTTCTACTGCCCCGGGGCAGTTTGATCACTCCTATTACAATTCATCTGGATTCTGAATACTTTAACATTACTTATTGTTCTTTTATGATTATACTGGAGTGGTTCCCAATCGAGGTTATTGTTTTTGTCAAGGTTATGGGAATAGGTCTCTCCATGAAGCCTGTGAAATTACCAGAAGGATTCTGAGATTCTAGTCAGTTCTAAAATGTCTGAAATAGTCACATACACTTGTGACTATTTCAGACATTTTAGAACTGACTAGAATCTCAGAATCCATTTTAGAACTGACTATTTCAGACATTTTAGAACTGACTAGAATCCTTCAAGCCTAAATGCGAAAACGGGAGCCTATATCATTAATCAAAATATCACATGGTTATTTGTAACAAGGGAACTTAACAAAATGGCTCTGACGCAATCCTTACCTTGTTTGATGTTTTACTTTTTTTGTTTGCCTGTGTGATCAATGATCATGCAGCTGGGCAACACATTTGTGCCGTTCTTACATTTTCTAATACTGTATTCATACCTTCATATTGTCACACCATTTCTTGTGGATTCTATTCCGACAGTGTTTTCACGATGTATCCATTGAGTTGCAAGTCGATTGAAACGTTCTGGATCTCTTAAATTAAAAAGAAACAATAAAATAAAGGAACTAAAAATTAAAAACATTACTTACTTTCATTATAAAAAAATGAGAATCTTTTACCAAATTCTATGAAAACGGCTGATCTAAAATATCCAATATAATAAAAATGGAAGTAGTAAGCTAGTTTGAATCATCCCCCAAATCCGCGAAAATCGCGCAATGTACCGCTCAATGGCTATTTCCAAAAGATCGAGTTTGATATTACAAGCTTTAGTGAATCGAATGCATCCAGTTTTAGTCCCGAAATAAAGGAAAACACTTTTCTTGGCTAAGTAGGTTGTATTTGTATAAATTCAAAGTCATACTGAATAAATTCATTTTAAAAAAAACAACATCAATTTTGTCAGACTTCCTGGGTCACAAAATGAACTTAACTGCTGTACATAAGAACCAAACTCAGAAAAGAAATGCCCGTGTCTAACGAACATTACAATCACTCGCGAGAATTCCATCATCCTGAACGTAGCATTAACTGTTGCTTTAAGCAGTGATCGAAACTAGGTTAGGAGCGCACCGTTTGTAGTTGATTGATAACAGTCGTTAAACTAAGTCGAAAGCCCAGAGGCTTCGACGGCCCGGTTGGTCAGTACCTGACAATAACTTTTACTTGAAATGTTCTGGATTACCGTACGGAGCTTGAAGGTTTAACTTCAGTTTGAAAATAGGTAATATTTTGGAGGAAAGTGGATGATTATTGGGTAGATCAAGTAGTTACAGTAAACAAATCGCTATCTCACCTCGTACTGGAAACTAGACTGAACTAATTTACAAAATAAACTGTCACCAGAATATCCACATGGAAATTTCTTTAATTATATGTCCCCGACGTACTTCAAAGCTAAAAACTTAAATTCAAAAACACTAATGATACGGATTGCGACAAAGTCATATAGTGTAGCGATAGTAACAGTATGTATGTAAACTCTTTATTGGAAACTCTTACCGACGTCTTTAGGTAAATCTTCTTAAAATTTGAAGAAGCATTGCTACTGTTTCTGGGCGGCTATTTCACTAACCAATGTCGTCTTAATGGCAGTGGAATGATAATGGTGATCTGCTTGGGTGGTGAAATTTAGAACTATCGAAACCTCATTAACTTAAGGCGACTACAGCACCTAAATTACGATTTTATGATGCGTAGATAAGCATGACGCACTCCATTAAATCGAAGAAAAAAAAATACTAAGGTAATATTCAGGACTTAAACTAGATAAGTAGTTTGCTGAAAACATGATTCAGCACTTTTGGTTCGATAGAAAAAGCTCACAAAGTCACCTCTAAATACCCTATATTGTGAATCTTTTAAGCTGTAAAAACGATAGTAAAAAGCACACAGGAACTTGAATTTGCTATCAAAATGTTCGTGATTGAACACTCTCGATAAGTAGTTAACGCATTTTTCGATTTAAGCTGTTACCTTTCCATAAATCTCATTTTTCTAACTTTCGAACATGTTTTTACGCACGCACGCTTTCATAGTCCGTAAACTTCGTGTATCGACACTGTTCGCACTGCCGGCCCAGGCCTGTTGAGAGACGAAGATGGCACTATTCCTATGTGTGCTGCCTTTATCGGGTGCTGTAGCCGCCTTAAGGAAATCCGCCCCGACCAGCAGCGCCATCTTAACATTTAGTTGGCAGTGGCGCCGCCGCCAGGCAAGGTAGCTGTCATCAAATATTTAAGGTTTATATATTTCTAAATTTCACCACCTGAACGGATGAAGTGGTCACCATTAACATTCCACCGCCATTGAGGAGCCACTGGTTAGTGGAATAGCCACCCTAGTGTACCAACCCGACTACGAAACACCAATTTAAAAGCTGAGTCATCATTCTCCGCTCGTCAAAAAACAAACCTCGTATAAATACATAACTCAATCAACTCAAATCATATTGTGCACCTGAGCGCAGAGCCCTGGAACACATCTCGATAAGTGTAAGGCGCTGACTCCCCTATATGGTGAATCTCGTTATTTTCCCGATTGAAATATTTCCACGCCAACAGACACGTATCTTTATTTGTATACTTCCGTCAATAAAGGAGTCACGCTTCCAAAGAATGGTATTCTCTTGAGGTTAACGCACTACGTCCTCATTCATATAAAAGAGGCTCAGTACTATATACCTTTGTTATGGGATTTCGACAGAGACTTTTTTTGCTTATTTAGCGTCGAGGTTTTGCGGACGGATAAAGGATTTCTCTACGTATCTCTATATTTATATACTTTACATGCATATTCCGTTATGATGACAGTATTGTGTAGGTTTTTGGAAAGGTTGGTTTTTCTGTAACACACAACTTATGAAATAAACAAGGATGCAAAACTCTGTGGAATTAAAACTTTCCTTACAATACCAAATACACCTTAAATACCTAAGATCTCAACCTTTTACAGGCACAAAAGGAAATATTAATAAAAAAAAAACAGAATGCTTTAAATCAAAACTTTTACAAAATATTGTTTCCACCGCTTTTACCGCATACAAATGATGACAACTACGACGTCACGGCGCTCGGAATTGAATAGCAAAAGCTAAAAATCAACAAACTGTGTATTATTGGAGCCGAGGCACGTAACTAATTGCATTTGCGTTCGCCCGATTGCACAGATTGCTATATAATTATATTAGTATGTAGTTTGCGTATTAATGCCCATAGCTACTGTTACTGTTGCGATATAATTAGAATAACCGTATGAGCGTTTAATTTTGGAGCGTTGTCATCATTCTCGAGTTAAATTCCAAAACATTTGTTTAACACTTGTTAGTTTCTCTGTGGTTAGATTTATTTATTAAACCTTCGCGCGCTTTTTGAACACATGGTGTACGAGATTTGTAACGCACGCGGCGTAAACAAGCACGGGACTAATAGGTAAAATTAATATGGATCCTGGTTTATAAGTTGCTAGCTTTGTTTCAAAATACTAGAAGCGAATTTTTTTTTTACTTTTGGACCTTTGTTTCTAAAATTTCGCTAACTAATTTAAAGCCATCCAATACAACGTAAAAGCTGTCGGGCCCGGCTGCTGTCGATTGACTTCATTCGTTAAATAAAGTCAGAGGCCATTTGGCGGTTCTAAAACTCTGATATCAAGTTCGTCACGTATTAATTTTACCTGCACGATAAGAAGGGAACGTAATTTTCTACCTTTTTCAGTGACCTAAAAATTTCACCGATTTTGGACTTTTTAACTTTGCTTTAAAACATGCTTAATCTCATGCTATCAGATACCATTACTCCAGGTATGTATAAGAATAAGAACTGCAACCTTAAAGCATTAAGAAATGGAGGTTAAAGACTGTAACCAACAATTCTTTCAGGGCTGTCTTTCTTCCAATGGGCAATTCCGCTAGAGACGATTTTCGACATGAATTTGTAAAATTGAAGTTTTTGTTACTTTATTTATGTCCATTCGAAAAGAAAGATGTAAATTTCATATAAAACAACTTTTATAAGCGTTCTATGAAGACAATTCATGCAGTTTTATTGAAATATATCGTAGATGTTCAAATAACCGTTCGATCGGAAGATACGGCGTCAAATTGCAGGCACCAAACATGAAAATTTGTGGTAATTATACATGCTTAAATTTCTAATAAATATTGACTTTTTTGAAATAAAAAAAAAATTATATAAGTAACAAAAGAGTGTAGTAATAAATCATATACTTGTTTGATCTCTCTTCTTTCATTTAAAGTCTCTTAGTGAGGTTTAAAATCACTTCAGTTGCCGAGTTGCACCCGCGAACGATAGAAATGTTATAAAGCCATTATAATTTATCAAATTTATATTCTTTTATGATTATATTTAATTAAATCATTGGTTGACTTTACACTTTTTAAATATATGCAAGAATAATTAAATAAATGTTTCACAACTAGGAGATATTTGTCATTCTTTCTCTAAGATCTGTAATGGTGGGCCGATTTCGTTGCACCCGCGATAGCAATTTAAACTTCTCTTGTGCTAATTCATGCATTTTATTCTAATTTGTATATAGAAACCTTTAAAAACACGTTAAAATGTAACCCTTAGACCAATCAATTTCTTATAAATGTTTTATATTTTATTAATAGAAATCATAAGTGTCATAAGTGTGTCTAAATGTTGCAAGCGTTTAAAAAATACCGAATTAATCAGTTTTAGTAATCCTTGCGTTGCCTGGCCTTGCCTTTAATAAGACACTCGACTGAGTGAACGACAGCAAAAATTATCGTTTCTATAACCATAAACTGAAAAGCTATTAAAAGTTAGAGCTCTCAGTTCATATTACTTCATAAATTGCTCGTTAAATGTTAAGTTTGAAATTTTTACTTCATTCTTTTTATGCATATTAATATTTTCGCCTTTGTTAAGAGTTATTTTTCCCTAATTAAAGTAATAATAAAGCGCAAGTATCAGCAGTGGAGATCCAAGAAGTCCTATAGGACTTACAATAATAATTATCCAACATAGACTTCTTCATGCATATAATTGATTCCAGTAGGTATTTAGCTAGGCGCATATAATTGATTCCAGTAGGTATTCGTAGGTAGGTATTTGGCCTGTTACTTCCTTTTTTTATAACACACTAACATTCCGCTCGGGACTTCGTTCCCGTGGGAATTCGGAAATATCATGTACCCTATGTCCATCCCGGATAATGTACGATTCTAATGGTGAAAGAATTTTTCAAATCGGTCAAGTAGTTTCGGAGCCTATTCAATACAAACCAACAAACAAACAAACAATCACATTTTTCCTCTTTATTATATGTATAGAAGAAAGAGATGTACTGATACTGAGATTAAAAATTCATACTCTTACAATTAATTATGAGTATTACTAACGTTTTGGGAAATGATCACAACGCATACAAGCATGCCCAATTATTTACTTAATTAGTTCAATATGCACTCCGTAATGTGAAAATGACTTCAAAACGGGAGTTTGAATGTAATCTCCTGTGGATTTGCAAGCTAACATTAAACGCCTGCTAATAGAGGATGGGTAGTAACCATTACAGCACGGGCCGGTTTCAGGCATTTTTGGGGCCACGGTTTCAAGTTAAAGTGTAGATGAATGAATGTGTTCAATCACGTAGTCTCATTTCTGTACTAGAGCCTATTTTCCTTTATACAGCAAAGGTAGTTAAATTAATGACGCTACACACGTCACACACTCAACGGGACATTTTGGGACGCAAACTATAAATCGCAATAACATACGATATCGACAATCTGAACAAGGTTTGCATCAACCAAGAGTCCAAACAAGAACCGATTAGGTCGATTAGGTAAAATAAATAGGAATTAAACGAACATTAAATGTACGGACGGCTCAGTAACCACACGCGTTACCACACGCGTGCACTCTGTACTATTATGATAAGAGCGGTTTTGCAATGAAAATTGAGTAACCTGATGCGCTGGCCTCTGTACATACTGAGTACGTAACCAACAGAGGATTGAACGGAAAATAGTTACGTGTCCTAAGTTGAATGTAAGAAAGAGAGAGAGATGGAACTAGTAGCGTGACCGAGCGCTACCTTCCAATGTCTGTGCAAAATCACAAATTATAATTATTATTATTATTTATCAATTTATTATTATTTATTAATTTATCATCAAAAGTTTTGTAATAAATCTACATCTACACTAATATTATAAAGAGGAAAGATTTGATTGTTAGTTTGTTTGTATTGAGTAGGCTCCGAAACTACTAGACCGATTTGAAAATTATTTTACCTTAGAATGCTACATTATGAGTAACATAGCCTACATAATTTTCACAAATTTCTACGAGAACGAAGTCCTGGGCGGAATGCTAGTGGGAAATAAAAAGCAAATTTAACATCAATTACCTTTGTTAAAAGGGGATGCTGGGTTTTAAAGCTCGCAAATATAGTATATTAATAATGTAGGACTTAAGGTAAAGAAAAAAGTGTCCAATTAAGGAATTCACTCATCAATTGTGTTTGTCTTTATGTGTGTTCCAAGGGACCCACGACACAAGGGAAAACCTTAGTGTGGGCCTTTGAGTGTGTAGCGTTTATTTTTATTTTTTTATTTTTTATTGAGTCCCTAAACAGCCTAGCTTCGGCACAGAGTATAGAAACAGTGTTCAGATCGCGCGTACGTACAGCTATTACGTTCTCATTACGCGGCCGTAGTGCCCCGCTTTACCCGCTCGTTAACAAAGCCCTACCTGGTGTAGGGCTGGCTCTTGTGGACTCCAACTCATTTGCGTATCGCTGAAGTTTGTTAGAGAATCCTACCTGGGATTCAGAACCTATAAAACTCGTCTTCCTCAAAATCTTTTCTAACACCGCCGCCAAGATAGTGACTAAAGTTCAAGCAGTTGGCCTAGTTTCAAATCGCAATATGGCCTTTGCCTTGCAACGACTACAATCAATCGACGGTAGTTAAGACACCAACCACACAAAGCAATTTGTCTTACATTGCTTCTGTTCGATGTGATTTTGACTGCAGGTTAAACCAAACTCAGTAATCTACGACGAATTGGCGTAGTGCATTGTAAATTGACATCATAGGTGAGCAGCATCACCCCTCCCGGTCGGTTCAGGCCAGTGAACACAACATGTGCTCCAAAATAAAGTTTCTTTGAGTTCAAGATATACCTAGAACCTATCGTCGTTATAATGTTTTGTTTATGTTTCAGTACTATAATTTACATTATAAATTATTAATTCTAAATTATGTCTTATTTTTAAACCCAGACAAAAAAGAGGGGTTTAAAAGTTATCTACATATCTGTATGTTGTGTGTCTGTTTGTGGCATCGTAGCTCCTAAACGAATGGAAAATAACCGCATTGTAATATGCGGTTATTTTTTTTTGAAAACTGACATAATCAAAGTGGTACTTAGCTTTATTTGATCAAAATTGGTTCATTCGATTAAAAGTTAGGTATAAGCAATCGAATGTCAGGGGGAATGTCAAATACAACATTTTTAATCTTTTAGTTATTAACAACCCTATTTGTAAATTTCGCCTTTAAATGAATGTATACGGGCCTTTAACGAATTTTCATTACTCGCGAATATCTATGCGTATTAGTAAACAGCTCTAAACTTGTAACTTTGTCAATTTGGACATCGAATTTACACAGAGTACTTTATAGCATACAGCTAGTACAGTAATTTGGTATTAATTTTGTGTATGTGCAGCTTCTGGTAGTATTAATGTTATGCAGTAAATATCAGATGGTATTATTTCCCAGGTATAATGTATAAAGTAATTTTAAATTAGCTGGCGAAACTTTAAGGGGGGATTCTCCCCATGAAATTGAACAACTTTCCCCAAGGAACATATACGAAATTCTCAAAAAAAAAATCGACTTCCCACTCTAATATAAAGCAAATCAGCTGACCGCACAAGTCGTTTGGAGAGGTGAACAATTTTTTTCATATTTCGACCTATGTTTTTCTGAATTTTGGTTAGCTAATTTAAAGTCTCCCAATATATTCATTTAGTTATTGTCAGATCACTAAATAGTAATATACAAACTGTAAATCTGCAAGCTTGCCATATTCAATGAGGTCATTGTACTGCTTGTAAAGAACTTAAATTAAATTATAAAATAAGATTGACAAAATTTCGTTTTTTTTTTCATCGACAATTAATGCACACAGCACTAATCCATCGATACATTATCGATACTCATGCACATCCCTATCACATGGCGTGTACAGTTTGTCAACTGATCAATTTAACTTACACGTACTATTTGCTGTCAAGTCTGCAATCATTTGTTTTGTTTATCATTTGATTTGAGATAAACGAACATTAGGTAAATTTCTATTGCTCCTAAAGTTAATATGGACAGGAAAAACATTTATGTAGTTTATTCCGGGCCACACTTTTTAAAAAAGTTTTGTTTAATTTTAGTTTTTCATAAAGTATTCCATTTTGGAAGTTCTCGAATAAAGTAGGAAACATGACTTATTATCACGTCGGTGAATATGGCAAGCTTGCAAATTTGCACCCTGTTTTTTATACTCTATCGAAAAACACGTTAATCCCTTGGGGTTATAACATAAAATTTAAAAAATCAATCCTTATTTTAATAATACTTAAGGACAAAAATGTGTCGTGATAAAAGAGAACTTTCTCAAACGTGTCATGATCAGCAAACATTTGAACTCTTTTCTTTCCTAAAGTCTTCGAACAAAGATGTAACACACTTTTAGAGTAACTTATCCACCCCAAAGTTGGAAGACAATAAAAACTGCGACCTGTCTCTGGCAAATATCAACTTTCGTGCAAATATTTGTACGAATCAAACTTTGAGTAAGCGACAGGCGGTATTTTTGTCTTTACTTAGTCTCACATTACATTACTTCTATAAACTTTTGCTTTAAAAGTGTAATTCTAAAAATAGGTCGAATGGTGTCTAGACTGAATTCCTGTAATTTACTGTAATTCCTGTAAATCAACCATATCTAGAAGTTTCAAAATGATCAGTAATGTTTTTGTTTTTTATCAAATGGTTAAACACATTTATGTTTTCATTCGCGATTTCTCAATAAGTAGATATTGTATGTGATAACTATTTTGTTTTTTTTTTGAAGTGAAAACTTCTTTAGCGGCGTTGAGCACTTTTAGTATGTGGAAAAAATGTTAAACTCGCGATGAACTCGCGTCAGATCGTCAGATGTCACGTGACCCTGATCGGAAATGCGTAGGATAGGGTTGCCACCTTTTTTGAAGTGAAAAACTTCTTTAGCAGCGTTGTGTACTTGGGTAACTAGGAGGTAGGTCTCATTTTGTGTTTTCTTAGTCGTCTCTTACGACACCCACGGAAAGAGATGGGGTGGTGTTATTCTCAACCGATCACCATACGGCAAGTATGTATGTTTTATATGTATAACCTAACTTAAAACTACAAAATGTGGTGTTAGGGAGACTCACAAGGCTTGCATTTTCTAAGAAAATAGCCAAACAAGCTGGTAGAGGGATACATAATGCAACGTCAAACATTCTAAAAAAGTAAACACAGTTCGAGTTAAAACAGCATCGCCACTCGAGGAAAACGATACGGCACGTCTTCGAAAAACTCAGAAATAGAAAAACTACCTTTGATGAGCGTGGGAAAGCATTTGCGGATAACATGTGGGTTTTAAAAATCTCTCGTTTGGTAGCGGGCTCGCCCTCCTACCGAGCCCAGGTGCTAACGCCTCCCTACTTTTTGTATCAAGCGATTATTTTCACTGCAACTCCGCAGAGGGAAAATGTAAAACGACGGAAAACTTGTTTCAAATTACCTGCTCGCAGTTTCAACTGCATTTTTACAACTCTAGCGAACTGTTTAATATTGATTGCACCTCTCCACCGTAACTCTGCGTAATGAGCAGATTCAAGATTTTAATTTGGACATTAATCAAAGCCGCAAAATTATTTTACCCGCAAATTAAACATTCAACGCTCATTAATACAGTTTTTAATCAATGTTGTTACTGCTCGCGGAAAGATTCAGTTCAAATTTCCCAAAACTTAGGTATGGCTTTCATATTGCAATAATTTATTCGTTAGATGGGAATCGCACAGCTTGTGATAGCGGCAAGTTCTGTCTGTGTGGAACCCAGTGAGGCTTATTTCAGTGAATCACGACATACACGCTTTTGACAATTTACCCCTATACTAAACGTATACAGGTAGTCGTGATGGCGATGGCGTGTCACTATACCGTATTATCGCGACATAACCCAAAAGCAAAGTGTACAAAACAAAATTGATTATCGTTAAACCGGTTATTTCAGTAAACGTCAAAAATAGAGCTGAAGCAATACAAAATGAAAAAACACGCTCTATAACTGAAATATTATAAAAACTTTAAAATATTCCTCTCCAATATTTTTACTGCAGCCTGACAAAATTTAATTCGAATCTGGGAGTCCGCTAATAACTTTTTATGCGTTGTAAAAAATAAAATCGGGAAGCATAAAATTGTCACGTCACGCTTTTACGAGTTGGATAACATTTACACCATTTATTAATAAAAGCCATTGCATGAAGAAGTGTATTCCCATTGGGTTCCCGAATACGTCACAATATGGTAACGAGCAGGAATTATTGATCGAATCCATCATTCCCTTGCGAGTTGTCAATATTAGTGCCATGACAAATACGAATATGTATTTTGGGGTAGATTGTACAGGTATATGTTGCAGTGGAGTCGACTAATCAAACAATGGAATAGGCAGGGAATACCTAGACTTTACTTAGCTCGAGGCAGCTTTGACTCTGCTCAATGACACTCAGTCTCGCTCAAGTTACGAGTAAGGGGACTCATCCGTGAATAGAAAACGGGAAGCCGAAATCAACTGGCAAACCGACTTAAATACCTGTATTTACTGCTTTACCGCTGAAGTACTCTGTAGGTATAAGAAAAAGTCACTGAGTACAAGGTTTCCAAATTTTGAGGAAATTAAATATTATACTAAAGTCAATAAAATAAATTATTTTAAAAAATAAAAAAACCCGACTGCTTAGTAAAAACTGAAAAGAAAAAAACAAGTAAGTCCAGTGGTTGAGACTTTTGTTATTGAATATTATTGAATAACATAACGATTTTAACAGTCGGGACCCATTATTATGAAGCTGCATTTTTGATGGGTCCCGACTGTTAAAATCGTCATCGGGACCCATTATTACGAAGCTGCATTTTTGATGGGTCCCGACTGTTAAAATCGTTATGTTATTCAATAATATTCAATAACAAAAGTCTCGACCACTGGACTTACTTGTTTTTTTCTTTTCAGTTTTTACTAAGTTGTCGCGTTTATTTATTTTTAAATTAATTTATTAGGGTTAGATATTTATATTTATTTATTGATTTTCTCATTAGCTGTATATATATCTCACTTGCATAAAAGTTGAACAATTTCCGAATTAAAAGCCTATATTTAAGTGAAATCGTTACTAACCAACTTTAAATAATTATAGACGGTACTCTGATTGAAAAACGATATAAGAAACTTAAAAATAATTTTTAAATACCTATTCAACGACACCCCACTTGATATAGTTCGTCGATTTTCATTTTTTTCTTTTTCATATTATGGCGTCCAAAATCGACCATTTTGTTTTTTTTTTTAATTTTTATACTTTATGTAACATTCGCGCCGTTCGTCATGACGAATTCAACAACGTATCATTTATCAAAATTGGCCCACGCGTTTGGTCTAAACAGTGCCACAAAGGTACAAGCATACATACATACAAAGACTGATAAACACATTACCCTCCTTTGCGTCACGCAGTCGGGTAAAAATAGCTTCATTTTACAGAACATTTGGATGTTACTGAAAATAATTCAAAATAGTGAATTACTTTTGTACTTTTAACTCTACGTCTCTTCGGAAAGGTATAGTCTCTCCTCAAGAAGAATAGACAAGAAAGTTTGAGGGTTGCTCTTTTCAAGTCAAGTAACAAATTTCCTCGTGTTAACTTTGTCATTCATACTCTATCTACTAGGACTTTCAGATAATTGTTACAAAAATAACTTTAAAATAAAACGCTTTAAACACGCAGCCATATCCCGGCACTGAACATATTCATACATAGGTGCACATGGCGATAAATCACGAGATTCGTATAATGTTAGCAGTAAATCATTTTAAGTTTCATAAAATGCGCATTCGTGGAAATTCTGTCACCTTATTAAAAAGGGGACCTTGCATATAGGATGTGAAATAATGGGATGGGAGTCGGGAGTTACCGAAAAAGGTTGATCACGTCCGACCTCATCGTTTTCATTGATTTATGGTTCTTATGTTGACTGCTGTGAGGGTTCAAAATCCAATTCATTTTTAAATTTCTTTATTCAATAATTGTATACTGCTCATTTGTTGTATTATATCTCACTTGGACATGGAAGCTTCATTAATCATAGGTGACACACTCACACTACAGCTTAATAGTGTAGCTTACACTAACCGACTACAGCTGTTAGTATTTGCATGGAGAAACATAACTATTTTAAATTCCAGACTTTTATAGCGTCTTTGAGATAAAAAAACACAAGACATCTCAATCTACCTCCTAACAAAGCACCTCCACCAAAAACAAGTCAATACAAAAGTTTGAAAGTCTCGGACAGATTCGTAGACAGAATAAGCCATTAGCAGGGTATCAATCTGTTTCGCCAGACTTCAGCAAGTAATAACCTGTCCGCTGCAGCTAGAATCTGACGCGGCGGTGTCTTAGCCAAGGTAATTATTAATCGCAGGAAGTTATCGACTCGGCTCGATCTCCTGTTTGTGGTTTAGTAAATTTTCCTGTTATCTGCACTAACATTATACAGAGGAAAGGTTTGTATGTTTGTAACGAATAAACTCAAAAACTACTAGACCGATTTAAAAAGTTCTTCCACCATTAGAATGCTACATTATCCTTAAGTAACATCTTAGTAACGAAGTCCATGGTGTGAGAAATGGGTGGAAGGTTCTATACAATTCCTAGAGCTATCGCAATCTTTTTCGTGCTAATAATCAAGGTTGTTTTTTTAAGTAGTTATAAAGTCAAAAAGAAAAAGAAATAAAAAATCTTTTAAATTTTTTTTTGGCTACTGAACCTCTGTAAACTCTCATTTCACAAACCAGCGAACATATTTCTATAACGTGATTAGATTAATATTACATTGACATTTAATACTTTTCATATTTTATTACCAAGCATTTGTTGCGAAATCTTTTCAATTTTTCAATTTCAAGTCTGAACGATGTTTAATAATAAAATATAAAATAAAATACTCCGCCTTTTGTCAAATTATGAAGAGACTAGCTTTCTGCCCGGGACTTCGTTCCCGTGGGAATTTGGGAAAATTATGTAGCCTATGTGTTAATCCAGAGTGTCAGCTACCTCCATACCAAATTGTATCAAAATTGGTCCAGCCGTTTGAGTGTGAAAGAGTAACAAACATCCATACATCCATACATCCATACATCCATACTTACAAACTTTCGCGTTTATAATATTAGTAAGGATAAGGATTTATTCATTTATTCATTTGTTATAAAAATCTAAAAGCTCATTTCATCTTTAATTAAAGTAGTTAGCTCTAACATTTGCAACGTAATTTGAAAATGTAAATGGAAAATATCTCATAAATTATATCAATATCTTTTTTCTGACTAAAATAATCATAAAATAGTAGAAGAGATAGACTCTGTAATAAAGAGCGAACAAATTATTGAAGCTCTTTGTTGCGTTGCGAACGCAAAAAAAATGTAATTGCTTGGAAATTCCAATCCATCAAAACCTCATTATTTGCTCTATGGGAGTGCACAAAGAAAACGGATAAGCGTGAGTTGGATCGTTGAGTAGAAAAAACATTAAGATTGGATACACAAGAGGAACATGTTACATACAGAAAAGTAGGTGATTCTTTAAAAAGCTTTTTGTTTTTTCTTACTCTGGGTATACTTATAATGATAATTGATTATGATTACCAGCATTAGTATGATGGTTAGTAAAATTTTCTCTTTACCTAATTCATTTGTAAGAAGTTATGTAATAGGATATCATGCAGGTTAGTTTGACTGATACGCTTTTATGCATATATTTAATTAGTTATCATATTTGAAAAGTCGAAAAGTGAAGCCGGCTTAATGTATTTTCTTAATACAAATGCTGATTTAGAAATTAACATGCAAACTAGCGAGTTTCGCACAACATTTGTTCTCGATGAATAGTGTTGCAAGAATAGCGGGGAACAAAGCCCTATCCATTATCGCGCACTGATTTGTCACGGGAGCTGATTCATTAGGCGAGCATTAATCTCGTAGCGGTTACGCAGTAACATGATAAGGCTTTACTTTGTTTGTGCCGGCGCCGCCGTCTTCTCTCCTGCGCCAAAGTCAAACGCTTGAAAGGAACCTTGCAAACAATTGTGGGAACACATGTGTGCAAATTGAGACTTGAATTTTTGCTGTAATTTGTTTGTCCTTTAATTGATGTGCTTATATAGATAAATAGATAGAAACACTTTGTTGCGCACTTCAGAGAAAAAATATTCAAAGTACCTAAAAGCTTATGAACTAAATAAAAGTGTCAAAGTGAGGCCCGTATAGCGTTGCAGCTATCTCTTCCATGTAACTCAATAGGAAAACAAAAACATGTGCTTATTGATTTAATAGACGCTTTATCTGTTTGATAAGTGATGATGATGATGACTTACTTACAGCTACAAGTCTACGAACGATGAAATTTCGTAGCACAGAGTTTTTTTGACATTTCTCCATTGCGCCATACAGATGACAGTGACAGCTAGTGCTAAGTATCGGTCGTCTGTCGGTCGTAGAATTACAGGTAGGCTCTTCCACTAATCAATGATGTCTCAATGGCGGTGACAATAGTCGAAATTTTATTCGTACAGGTAGCGGAATTAAGAACTATCCTATAAGTAGTTTGCAAAACGTTCGGTTGGCGATAGCGCTGCTGATTGGGGTGGCTGTCATTTAATATTTCAATAGTTCTCAATTTCACCACCTGAAAGGGTAAAATGCAAACTTTTTTTTGACGGCCGGTTTGGTCTAGTGGTAGTGACGCTGCCTCTTGATCGGCGGGTCCTGGGTTCGATTCCCAGTCGGGGCAAATATTAGTGTAAAAAGCAGATGTTTGTTCTCGGGTCATGGGTGTTTGTGTCTGTCTTTGTGTGTTCCAAGGGACCCACGACACAAGAAAAAACCTTAATGTGGGCCTTTGAGTGTGAAGCGTTTATGGTCACCATCTGTCATTCAGTTGCCATTGAGACGCCATTGATTAGTGGAATAGACGCCCTGGATACATGCCCTGACTGGATTAGGTATTTGTGTAGCTCTTGTTCAGCACAATGTTACATTTTTATTTACTCAACTTTATTAAAAGCTATAAAGGTACAGCAGCTAAGATTATTTTACGAGTACTAAACTATTTTAGGACAAAATTTCATAATAGTTTGATGAATCGGTTTATCTTTGGGTTCTCATACAACTAACAAAAACACTAATAGAAAAAGTCCATACAAATCTAATACACAATATACTAACTTATAAACATGTGTATGTATATTGTATGTGTTCGTGCGGATACTCCCGAGAGGTTTAACTCTATCAGGCCACCAAAACCGACATCACATTACAAGTTCAATACCCAAAGCCAATATGTGCTTAGTTTACTCTACGTAAAAGAAATACGTGATACCTAGTAATCAGATATAAGTCTACGAAAACAGAATAAATAGAACTTTTAAATATAAGCGTGATAAAACAAAAGATTTTTGCTTTAACGTTAAATGATGAAGGTGCGCCATGGTACGCTGTTCGTCATTCTCTATCCATATATTGTTAAAACAACCGACAAACAATACTTATTGGGCCTTTTTATAATTCGAACGGCACTGCACGACACTTAAAAATTTAAATTACCATTGCCCCCTATATTATCAGCTTCTAGTATTACTATTACATGGCAATGGTAATACAATTTTGCCGTGCCGTTTTCGTATTACAAAAAGGCCCATTCCCAATTTTAACGGGAACATCAGTATAAGAAACCAGCTAAAATAATTATTGAAGGTCCATTTTAAGCATTGGTGAAAGAATGTCTATGCAGATCTGTTACGAAATTTAATTGTGCTCTATACGGATATATTTACAAACTTTATCGCTTCATAAACAAAGTAACACGTATCTTCATAAAAAGGGGGTAAAATTGCATTCTTATTGGCTATCATATTTTCAAAACTTGCCTTATATTGGTGCAAGTAGAAGTTCGCAGCGCAGCTTGCCGTAGAAACGATAACTTTTTAAGTAGGAAACTTAACTGGGTTACATTTTAACAAGTTTAACTGGACTAGTTAACTTTAACACGAGGGGGTAAAAATAATATAATGTACTTTGTTTTTAGCTTCTATTTTAATTAATATTTTACGAGTCACTATTTTTCTCTCGAATTGAATTCGAACTGCGAGTTTAACCAGTAGGAGCTTGATAAATTTACCGGAGTGCTCGCAGTCTTACATTACCATAATGTTACAGCTTACCACCAGTAGTGGTCTAGAAGACTCAAATTCCTAACCGGAGCAAACATACTCGTATGTATCAAAATCAGATATTTTGTTCGGTTCAGTGCATCTGCGTTTTATTGAAACCACAAGCGAATCCTCAGTACCTATGTGGCTCGTTTATCTACAAACACTTGTAAGTATGTTTTAAAATATCACTATCACATATCCACAGCCCAGACCTTGTGACTTTGCAACATCCATCATCAGATTATCATAATCTGTCAGCATGATATTGTAACGTCATTGGGCCTCTACACGTGTTTGATTTTAACCTTTACACGTGCTTCTGAAATCCGAATTTCATTTCAATGTGCAAATGGGAGGGGGAACGGAATTTCAAACCTTTATGATCGTTGCCATGCTTTTACATAGGCAACTTTATTGGATTTTTTTTTATTAAATAGTTCCAACCACACTGTTTTTCTTATATAAATCCGTCCGAACGTTTTTAGCTCACTTAATGGTGAAATGTAACATTCTATAATAAGGTACCTTGTGTTTATTTTTAGCTTCAGAGTTTATCCTTTTCTTCGATTTATTTTAAAGTTTTTGTTTATTCTGCTGTAATCTGCCAAATCCTAGACAATGGTCTAGCACACCCGAACACAAGAAGTGCAAGGAGTAAGAACTTTTTAGTTTATTATTTTATATTAAACAATAAGCGCAGCAGTGTATCTATCAAATTTAAGTGGAAAAGATAAAAGATATCAGCAAAATAATGCAATAATGATCTTTAAATTGTATATCTTGACCTTATGGTCAAGATTGAGGTCAAGAGTTAACCCATCTTATAATAAATAAATATATATACATCTTATAATAAATAAATAAAATATTAATCTCGTGGAATCCCACGAGATTAATATTTTCGAATTTTATTAGCTGGGATTTTAGAAATATGTAAAACTGCATACGGCACATAAGGTCCTTTTTTGACGTGAAACGTCTCTCATAAAAGCCACAAGGTAAACAAATCACCAGAACCAGAATCATGAAGGGGTTTTTGATATTTTCCCACTTATATCAGCACAAGTTCAGAATAAAGCTGTTTATATATACTAGGCACTTTATCCACAGAATATTTTACAAATAACTCTATCCCAGTGTGACGGGTAAAGCCCAGACTCCATTACAATATCAAACTTTAAATATTAACTGAGCAATCTCATCTCGTCGTTTCTCATCCCACTGTTTATGTTTCAGCTTCAGCCTTCAGGCAGCGTCATGGAGGACTCTTGTCAGTTTGCTTATTTATGTATTTTAAATTATTTTACAAATCTTTTTTTTTTTTCATTTCAACACGTAGTATTCCGTTTCGGGGGTAGGTAGAGTGATAAATATGACTTCTAATCGATCTGCTGAACACTACAGTTGTTGAATGTTCTGAAGCGTTATAGGCTTTTTCTGAGTTAACTCGCTCCATTGTCAACCTCTATGACCTTGGTCAAGATTGCGGTCAAGAGTTAACACATCTTATAATAAAAAAAAACAAGAAAAGTACTAGTAAATTGTTACAAATTAGATTAATTATTTTTATCCACACTTTTTACTTCTCAGTTTTAACGAACAACATTCGTAACAACACGTAAAAGTTAGTGTAAAATCGAGAAAAGAGCATTAGAGAAGTCTTTGTTTGCGTTTGCCCAGCAGTGAGATTTAAGTGCAATAAAAATAAAGAAAGAAAATTAATTTATTTTACTATTATAAAAAATCATAAAATTCCGTTTTTCGCGATTTTTCAAAAGTCAAAGATTTAATGAATGAAATGGGTGACTAAAAAAGTTCTTTTCATTACTCATACTCTGAAAGTAGGTCAGAAGTTGCCTAAGGAGGGGCTTGGAAGTAATACTTTTCAGGCCTAGGGAGAATCGCTTTCAACTGAAAGCTGTCAAATTAAGTATTAAAAAAAATGTTCCGACATCCTATACAGAAACTCTATTACAGCATGATGTAAAATTGAAATAACAAAAGTGAAGTATTCATTGAAGAATATATATTTTTTTTAGACTTTATAATAATATACTTTTAGGTATTTCTTTAAAATAACATAGATTTTGGCAAAATATTTACCATTTTTTTCAATGGTGAAAGTGAAAAATAATGGCTGAATAGCTGGCCAGCCACAGAAAAAAAACATAATAGGCGGGAAGTGGCATTCCGAACTTCATTTGTTTTTTCGAGTTGTAAAGATTTGTACATACTTCTGGATTGCAGAGAATTGTATGAAATGAGTTCAGCTTATTTATGTTGTTATTTTCCTTGTATTCGTAATGAAAAGCAGAGTGTTTACCTCGGGTGAAAGACTTATTTTCACCCCTTAAGTAACAAATGTACTAAGCGCTAGCGAATAATCTTTTCTTATATAATTCAGCGATAAAATTTAAAATGTTGATCGCCGAAACACACAAAAAATAAAGAAGACAAGATTTTTTGAAAAAGAATAAAAGGATTTAATTAAAACAAAAAAAATACAAAAAAATTCCACTTTGACCCAAGAAAAATAAATATTGAGGATTTTAAACATTTACATTAAATTTTAAGGTGTTACATAAAGGTTTAACTAACACGCAAAACAATTTTCAACGTATCGCTATTTTGTTTGGAAATGAAGTGTTGGATTATTTTAAACTGTTACAATTTCAAACATAAAATTTAAACACGAGACCTATCTAAAATAAATTATTATCAGTAGCAAATAGGAAGAATAATATTCAGCGCCGAATAAATACCGCACCTACTTGATAGATAAAACTAAAACTGTTACAATTGGCACATATTGACATAAATAAAGAGAATTTAAAGGTATGGTTAAAACACTTAGCTACTGGACTTCCAGAGGCCGCTGGTGGAATCGCTGTAGAATGGTGACAGGATCTGGTGGTTTGGCTGGCTCAAATTGGGTTCTCGTCTATCAGAACTCCCCGGGATAAACTGTCGTTCCAATTTTTAAAATAGTTTCTTAATTACACTGAAACTACAAAAAAATCCAAATTGGACTAGGATACCTAAAAGCCCAAAGAAGGAAATATAGAGATATATGAGTATTTATTAGAATAGTAAGGATGTCTAGCTAGTGCAGTCTTTCCCAACGTGGGCGATAACGCCCCCTTGTGGGCGCTGCAGGCCTAAAGGGGGGCGGTAAGAGACCCAGAAAAAAAAAGGGGGCGTTGTGTAGGGCTTTGGGGTCGATTTATAATTTCATCTACCTAGCTAGGAAGACTCTTAGATACCGACTGAGCTCTCGACTCTCGACTACATCTTGTGAACATCAACTAATATTAATTAAGATATAGCTCAAACTCGGTTCGATATAATAGACCGTGGGCAATCATGTTTTAACAAGTTTTTGTTAAATAATCCGATTTGTACATTCCTGTATCAATCGGCTGGTTCTATAATACTTGTTCTTGCTTGTCGAGTACGATTGGGCGTCGAATGAGATAAACGAGTTTATGCACGTTTGTCTTATTCCTGTTGGTGCGTGCTGCTTATGCAATCCTATATAAACGACGTAAATTTATTTTATTTTCATTTGCGGTTTCGCGCATAATAGATAAGCAGTACTTCATTATACCACTTAGGTACGTATTTCTCAAAACAAAACAATGTCGGAAGTAAAAAAGAAGAGACGGCAATACTCTGCGGAATATATTAAATTCGGATTTATTGAAAATCCCACAAACCCGTCGTCGCCTTTGTGTCTTCTATGTCTAAAAACATTTTCGAACGAAGCAATGAAGCCTTCAAGACTGCAAGGTCATTTGAATAAAATGCATCCAGATAAGAAAGACAAGAATGTAGCATATTTTCAAGACCTAGAGAAGAAGCATAATACTCAGCCAAGTGTATCAAAACTATTTTCGGCGGCTGCTAAGCAAGATGACGACGGACTTCGAGCTTCGTACAATATCCCTTTGTTAATTGCTCAAAAAGGCAAACCACACAACATCGGAGAAGAGTTAATTTTGCCAGCAATAAAGGAAGTAATAAATACTGTGCTTCATAAACCGGCCGCAGATATTATCCAAAAAATTCCTTTGAGTAATAATTCTGTGCAAAGACGAATTGATGAAATGGCTGAAAACATTGAAGAATCATTGTGCAATCATCTGAGGACTAGTCAATTCAGCTCGATGAGTCCACTTTACCAACTAATGAAGCGTTGTTGCTATCTTACGTGAGGTTTATTAAAGATGAGAAAATACGTGAAGAACTATTGTTTGCCAGAAATTTGGAGACAGATACAAAAGGCGAAACCATATTCAATACATTGGAAAAGTTTTGTGAAGAGAAAGAGATTCCTTTGAAAAATATTATACAAGTTGCTACGGATGGCGCTCCGGCTATGACAGGGCGCCATAAAGGCTTCATAGCGTACCTAAAAAATAAAATTCCAGATGTCCTTGCTATACATTGCGTTATTCATAGACAACATTTGGTTGCTAGAAACTTAAGTGAACGACTATTTCAATCACTGCAATATGTCATCAAAGCATTCAATAAAATCCGTAGCAGCTCTTTGAATGATAGATTATTTCATCAGCTTTGTGTTACTAATGACGAAGATTTCAACCGTTTGTTGCTTCATACTGAAGTTCGTTGGCTGTCAAGAGGCAATTGTCTGATTCGATTTTATAACCTGTTTGACTCTGTGATAGAGTTCTTGGAAACTAAAGATACAGAACTGCGCAACAAGCTCATAACATCAAAGAATGATATAGCTTACATGACAGACCTGTATAAATTGTTCAACGACGTGAACCTCCAACTGCAAGGCGATGAACTAAATTTAAAAATAGTATGTACCTTTTTATCACTTTTGATTTGGAGTTTCTTGTATTGAATAAAATAAAATAAATATGTTTCATCTTCAGGACAAAGATGATGACAGCGAAGAAGACGAATGTTTTTTTTTGAGTTGGTTGCTTTTTTTTTAAAATAAATTATTTCTTGTACTTAAATATCTATTTAGTTTCATAGCTAATTTCCTCTCTTAAATCTCAATAGGTCATTTCTGTTCAAAAAATTATACTCAGTTTTAAATAAGCAAAACATAATATATGTGTAATCGGGAAAGACACAGTTCTTTTCTTTTTTTATAAGTTATTTCATATTTCATAAAAAAATAAGCATAGAATATTATGTTTATAAGCAATAATTAAGAAGAATGGCGGCGGCTGTGATTATCAATTGTAATGTATATTAATCGTCGGTTAATTTGAAAGAATGTGATTTTTTTAATAATAAAAAACCATAAAACTAACATAAAAGTAAACGGCTGAACCAATTTTGATAAATCATATCTGAAATCCAGCGCAAGAAGAAGCTTTCGAATAAAATAAACTGCACCATTAACATCATCAGTTTTAGAGTTATGATGCTCCTATACATACACAACACAACACAATCAGGGGTTAAAAAGAAAACCACACCATTTCGTAGCATTTTGAATTTGTTAAAAAGTTTGTACGAAGATTTTTTTATGTGAAATCGACCCAACTAATATATTTTTAAAATTAACAAAGGCAACTCCACTCCTCCCATGTTCTACGTGACAGCCAGTGTCATCAAATTGTCTTACGTTATCCTTTGTTCAAAACCAAAAGTGGTATTTTACAAATTAAACAGATTTTATTTTCGACCTTATAATATTACGTTAAGGTTTAAATTAGATTAAAATGTTTGACACTTTAGAACTTTTTCATAATACATGAAGTGGTATACAACTATCTAAGTACGTATTGTAGTTAGGACACTTTTAAATTTCATTTTGTATGGGACTGTGTATCTAGTTTTCTATAGTTGATCGAAGCTCAGAGTTTATTAATATTACCAAAAATAAACTTCTCGTAAATGTCTACAATCTACATAGGAATCATTTGTATAATTTCAGCAATTCTAAACTTCCAGAACACAAACGTAGCTCTGTATACCTGTTTGTTTGAAAAGCAGACTAGTTTTTGCAGTGCAATGTTGCAGTTGCACGAAACAGACTAGTCGTACTACAGTAAATAAATATTTACCGGGTAGGCAGTAGATTGGGCATTTCTAAATATCTAGCGAGATTTTACAGGTACAAAAAGCAGGAACACTCGCAGTAAGCTCAGAATAAATTAATTAATATATTCTTTAGTTCAATATTATTTGCTATAAGCATAACATGAAAATGCTAACTGTTTTACGTACTAATTAAAAACTAATAATATAGTTTTTATCTAAGACTTATTACTCGTCTACATACTCGTTATAAAGGGAAACTCGGAGCAAAATTTGATCTTTCGTCGAAAAATTTGGGCTTGGAATCAGTAACTGAGTCAGGATATTTCATTGTCAACCGACTTCAAAAAAGGAGGAGGTTTTCTTAATTCAAACCCATTATAAAAAAATTGAGTGTATCATTTTCACTTTTTGTACGTTTGTTACGCGATATTTTTTTTGTTCGAAAGAAGTCCTGAGTGGTCCTATTTTATCAAAATATATTGAGCACTTTTAAAAAAATTCAACAATAACATAAAATACTTATCTTCTATAAGGCATTGTTGGGTTTTAAGTCGGAGATTCATACGTTTTTAACGTGGACAATTATATAAATTAAGATAACCCATATTTTCTAAATTAATTCTTATTTTCCGTAGTTAATTCTTATTCATCCCTGAAAACTTAATCTGTTTTTTGTTAAACCTTGCACAGTTATTTTAAGGCGAGTTCACTTGAAAGACGTACACACACGTTTTATACGTGAAGGTTTGTTTAAGGTCATGCAATGCCATCATTAGGGTAGCCTCAGTATTCCATTTCTGAACTATGAAGACGAAACAATATTGATATTAGATAATGGAAAAATGGCGTGCTAGAAAGGAATTACTACCGAGGAAAATTGCCATTTCCTTGCCATTTTCTATCTCGAGCTTCTTACTTAAAATACGAACTAACTACCCATTAATGTTCGTTGCGGTACTTTCTTACTAAGTTCCTAGTTATAAAGATATTAAAGTTTGTAAACAACGATGGTTGGGAAGGATTTTTGTTGTACTTCGGTAATGATCGAGGTCGTTCATCTTAGTTAATTGACTTCAAAATAGGAGAAAATTCTCCATTCAATCACCTTTATTCATATTCATTTATTGCTTTATGTGGTATAAATAGGTCTTAAGATAACATTGCTGAACACACATAAACCCTGTTAGGGCACCGCAAAATTTTGACAAACAAGAAAATAGTATCTATAGTATAAGTAAGTAATAATAAAAACATTACACAGTTAATTACTTACTGTAATTTTTGCGAAATTCAGTATGGTCGTAAAAGCATTTCTCAATTAACAATTGTTTTAATTTTTTATAAAAAAGTGGAGCATTATCCAGATTTATTATACTAGAGGGAATTTTGTTAAATATTTTATTTCCCTTTTATTTCCTTTGTCTATATGGAGTACTTACTCGTACCTGAAATCAAACAGCTCTGTGGTACGGTTTATAACAATATATTGATTATATTCATCAAAAGTGTACATGTTATTTCAAAAAAGAAAGGTATAAAGTGTAAAATCGCTCTTACTTACGATCCATTTATACGAATAGGGAGTCCTCTAAATTGTTCAAAGCATACCACTAATTTATTTGTCATCAGCTTTATAAATTGATTCGTTCGTGTTCCATTGTTCAATATTAATGGCTTAAATATTTAATAAGCTAATATTAAACGTACGCATATTTGTATTGATACCCTATTTCAATTCATAGTGGTAATTGATTTTGATTTAATTCTCTATTTGCACAGACAAGAGCACATCTATCTTGACAAAAACCATTTTTAACCACCGACGTAAAAAGAGAGGTGATATAAGTTTGAACGCTATGTGTCTCTATCTGTTGCATTGTAGATCTACAATGCACAATCTACAATCTATCTTAAACTGATGAACTGATTTTGATGCGATATTTTTCTAGCGGTGGGTCTCAGATAGTTTTATATTTATTTATATTATTTATTTATACAGAGTGTTAAGTAATTCGATCTTATCTTCTCAGGTGGTGAATCAGCCCATGAAACTGAACAACTTTCCCTAAGAACAAATGCCGAAATACGAAAAAAAATTTTTGACTTCCCATACAAAATGATTTATCAGCTGATGCAATATGTATGGGAAGTAAAAAATTTTTTTTCGTATTACGGCATTTATTCTTAGGGAATGTTGTTCAGTTTCACGGGCTGATTCACCACCCGAGAGGATTAGATCGAACTACTTAACATCCTGTATACATTTTAGAGTTATGATTATTTACCTACTAGAAAAGTGAAATTGTTAAGCTGGATATGGTCTTGATTGTACGCAACACGCCCTTCTTAGTAATGTTAATTAGTCAAGTTGTGACACCAAGTTCACTAACACCAATTAAAATGCTTCATTAACATTTAATACTCTTGTGGTAGTAGGAATTGGGGTTTATTTCGTGGAACTGAATCGGATATTTCCATCAAAGGCCCAGGATATAATTTGTTTAGTTAATTTTGGAATTTTTGAGCTCGGAATATTCATTAAAAAAAAAAAAAAGTTTATTAATTTCTCCCACAAAGTATGTTAAATAATTTTGGTACAAAAACGGTATTTACAAATAATTATTATTTGAAGTGGGAGCCCTAACTAGGTTTCCCTGTAGTAAGGGGTCCCTCGGTACCTATTACAGATTTCAACATAAAAACCATACAGTTTAATATTAACAAATAACATACGTTGACTTAATAGTTTGTCTAACATTTCTCGTTTATAGTAATAAAACATTTTTAACAAAAAATTGACCCGCTTTCAAAAAGGGTGAAATAATTTTTTAAAGCTGTGTTCACGAGTAAGTAGTGGTTACGGGTAAAACAGCAAATAGGTGAATTCATAGCGGAATATGGTAAATAGAGAGGATTTTTTTTTTACGTTGATAACCTCCTCCTTTTTTTTAGATAGATAGATAGATAGATAGATAACAGCTTTATTCACTCCAATAACACACATCAAAACACATAAACAAAGCAATAAGAAAAAGTTAAAAAATAAAAACAAAATTAAAAATACTAAGAATCAGTCGACACTGAGTGTCACAGGAGTGAAGAGGCGCTGACTCAGCATTATGCTGCAGACAAAGACTACAGCGCTGATCTTCCGTCAGGACCTTGATATAGTTTTAGCAAGACTGGCAGTGAAGGCGAAAATTTGAAATAGAAGAGAGGTGATGTAGAGTAAGTAGGTATGTTGTGTAAGAATGATATTATAATATTTAATGGGTAAAAAGGTAAGAAAGAATGGAAATTAGGTATGTCAATATAAGTATTAATTAAGTATAATGTATAATATGTAAATTGGGTGGTTTTTTAGGAGCATGTTTGTTTTTGGAGATCTAGCAACATTGATCTAATTTTTTATTTAAAATAAACTTTAGAAGTAAGTTTGCGCAAGGGTGGTGGAATATTATTCCAACATTTCGATGCTCTATATTTGAAACCACCACGGAAAGCAGCAGTTCTATGCCGAGGAGGAACTAAAATCCATGCACGTGTGGGTCTTCTCCTGAAGTTTTCAGATGACCAAGTTAATTTACTATATAAGTAAATGGGTGTCTTAGTCTTTATAGTGTCAAAAACCATTGACGCATACAGAAGATCTAGCCGGGCGGACATTTTGAGAATGTTACTATTATTTAAGAAAGGTGTAACGTGCGTCCTAGGTGGAATCCGGAAACAGTACCTGGCACAAGCGTTTTGCACCCTCTGTATGAGTCTCTGAGTTCTGGCAAGTAAACACGGGCCAAAAACCGTGATACAATAACTAAGCTTGGACAATATCAAACTTTCACACAGTTTTATGCGCATCTCGACACTTAGGAAGTCGCGAATATTGTAAATGACTTTTAGCCTATAAAAACAAACACGCACGACATCTGCAACATGATCCTCAAACTGCAAGTTAGAGTCCATGAGGACACCCAGATTACGTGCAACATCCACTTTCTCAACTGACTCACCAAGAATTTTTATCTGTGGACTTCTCGCAGAGACGTCTTGAATTTGTTTGCGGGATCCTAATATCATAAATTTGGTCTTAGAAGGATTAAGAGCCAAAGAATTCATTGAAGACCATTTAGAGATCCTATCCAGATCGTCATTCAGCAGTGTTACAGCCCGAGTTATGTCTCTTGGCTCAAAAGATATAAAAAGTTGGACGTCATCGGCGTACATATGATACTGGCAGTTATTTATACAGTTTGGCATGTCTGCAGTATAAAGAACAAAAAGCAGTGGGCCGAGAATCGACCCCTGTGGAACACCACGAACTACAGGCATTGTGCTTGATGACAAAGTGGTGCCATCTGGACAGTTTAGTTCTACTCTCTGTGTTCTTCCACTAAGGTAGCTGTCAAACCACATTATCGCAGAATGGCAAAACCCATAGTATCGGAGCTTAGATAACAGAAGCGGGATATTCACACAATCAAAGGCTCGTGAATAATCCAAGAATGTCATTATAGTAGCCCAGCCTGCATCCCTGGCAGAAATGACTTCGTCTATGACGTCAATTAACGCGGTGTTAGTGATGTGTTTTTTTCGAAAGCCTGATTGCAGACTGGGCAGAATGTGATTTTTCTCCAGGTAGTTCATCACTTGATCGTAAACTACTCTTTCCATGATTTTGGACAAGCAAGGTAAAATGCTGATGGGGCGGAGATCCTTTAGATGATCGGGATTGTTGTTTTTTGGTAGGGGACGAACTATCGCTGTTTTCCATTGGATAGGAAAAGTAGACGACGTTATTGAGGAATTGATAATGTCAGTAACAGCCTCAAGAGTGGACGGTAACGTCAAGAGCAGCATATCCAGCGAGATTCCATCGCAGCCAATTGCCTTAGATTTTAGGCTTAATACTATTTTAGATACTGTATCAACATCAACAATATCCAAGTCAAAGCTATGGCTCCTCCTTGAACCTATGGTATTCGAAGTAGGTGAGTGTAGAGATCTGAACATCTTTATTTCCCGGGACATCCAGGAAAAACCTGTTAATAGTATCCGGGTGGCTGAAACCGATGGGTAAGTCCGTTTGAGTCCTAAATTTCGGAATGACGTCACGCTTGAGGTGCTTCCAAAGCATTTTTGAGTTATTGCAGTTTCTGTTAATATTCTGCTCGAAATATGCCTTTTGTTCGTAAAATAATCCCATCCCACATTTACCATATGCTTAAGAGATTTATACTGTTCCTTATCCGAATCCAGTCCTGACTTACGAAACTTTATATGGGATTCATTTCGCAGTTCCATCATATAGCGTAGGTTACTAGTCAACCAGGGTTTAATTTTGTCCTTGATGTGCAGCTTACGAGTAGGGGCGTGGACATTGAAGAGACCAATCATTTTGCTGCTGAAACACTCTAATTTCCTATCAACGGAGTCATGATCAGTAAGCACCAGAGTCAAGCCGATCGAGTCGAGGTCCTGAGAAAAATTATTAATATCAATATTCCTTAATGGTCTACTGATAATCACCCTAGGCCTAGGTTTTGTAATCTTTACGTTAAGTATAGCCGAGACAAAGGCATGAGCTCCCAATTCAGGCACATAGTCCACATTAACGCTACGCAAATCAGAATCAGAACAGATCAAATCAATCGTAGTTGCGCTAGTTTTAGTGAAGTGTGTTGGCTCCAACACGTAATTACATAAGCCTGTACAATTTAAGAATTGCATAAGATGCTTGGTTTTATAATCATTTAAACTGCTTACGTCTATGTTAAAATCTCCGACCAGCAATAGACGGTCGAATTGGGAAAACGTGGCAATTGAGTCAGCGACGCAATCTAGAAACCTTTCAGTATCTACCCAATGCGGCCTGTATGCCGTCCCCACAATAAAGCGCATTGAGTTAACACTGAATCTCACCCATAATTGCTCAATATTCGGCCCAGGTGGATGTGCACACCGACGTACACTAATCTGACGTCTAACATAGAAGCCCACACCACCACCACACTTGCGAGCACCTAACAACCGCGGGGTATGTAGGAACTTATAGCCAGTGATATCCGGGGCGTGAGCATCTTCGCCAGCCTTCAACCAAGTTTCGTTAATGGCAAGCAGATCAGGAGATGTGCGGATAACTGTGGCAATCAGTTCACTTTGCTTTGTACCAAGCGATCCGGCATTGAACAGACCAATTTTAAAGTACTTTAACTTAATCATTTTTATATCCAGTTAATAAAAGAAATTTACTTACCCTTGCTGATCCACCATAAAAAAGAGACACAGTATAAGTAGCAGCTCTGCCAGGAAAATCCTGCGTGGGGACCCGCTCCATGTACTCAAACCACCAGTAAAACGGCATATTGTTCGGCCAATATGTCAAAGATAGTTGACCTCCAGTCTCAAATGCGTCTATGATGCCATTTACTAACACTACAGAAGAACAAAAGTATATAATTAGCAAACACAAAATAGCAACTACTAAAAGCACAAAAAGCACCACTACTTCCAGTATACTACATATATAAATATTTTTTCAACACATTTGCTCATAAAGTGGGTCTTATGTCATTGTTTTAAGGTTCATAATGATATGTATTACCCAGCCCGTGAGTAATAAAAATAAAGCACAAGTACGTAATGGTTTTTTTTTTCTAAATTTCAGCAAAGAGATCCGACCTTATTTTATATTTAAATTTAAGTGTAAATATCAAACTGTTTGTAAATAAAATAGTTTAATATTTACTAAATCATTAAAATTTAACAGAAAATTATCATTAATTTATGCTTAAACGTGAAAATATATAGTTAAGCATATTTTTATTATTTGGCTGTATGGCATACTAGTCAATGTGAATCTCATTTTGCGAGTGAAAAAAGAAAATAATTATCGCGCCTCTTTTCAGATATGTTTTCTCTTGGTTTTCACAAACGGTATTTGTATTCATCAGATTGTTATTTATTGTCAGAAATACAACACAAAAAATGTCTTCTTCAAGTGCAGAACAGGAAACCTACGTGGGTACACCGCCAGAAATACTTTCCGAGGCGCAACATGCAAGTGATAGCTTGTTGCCGTCAATATCAAAGAAAATTTTTATTTCTTTCTTTCCTCGCAAAAGTGTTGAAAAACGTCGTATGACACGCGTGCGCATTGGATATTACATTCTCGGCTCCATTGAGCCCTCGCCTTTGGCTCGGGCTCTAAACTCGCCTCTAATGTAATATCCAACTTAGCACACTTGTAGCATAATGTACTATTATGTAATAGTTGTGATGAGCATGTATATATATATTTCATATTTAATATAAAGCTTTGCATAAAGTAAACAAAAATAATATTATTATTATAAGATTTGTAAGCTCTGTCTACCCCAGCAGGATGCAGGGCTAGGCTAATGTGTATGTATTTGTAAGATTTGTATGAGATAATTACATGTATTAATGATTTAAGCAGAATGTTAGTAGAGTAAGTAAGAAATAAGGAAATAATAAAATTTAGCTTTGCCAGAATTACTACAATAAAAGCTTGCCAAACTACAAGAAACCAGAGATAGCTGCTACATTCTAGAAGAGTCATTACAGCTAAGACAAAATTCCCCTTCACTCCCATACACAGAAACAACATAATTTTACAACAACATAGACAACATATCTTTATCAAAATATATAATATGAGAGAACATACCGTTTTAATAAGTTTTATAAAAAGATTTACCCTGATTTGTATTTCTGAGTTTTTGTTCTGAGGTTTATAGAAAAACCTATGCAATAGGACTGTGATTAAATACTTATAAAATATCCAGGTTGAACAGACTATTTCATAACATGTAGGATTTTTAGAAAGTAGGATTTTATAATTTTCAATTTCATTGCTATTAAAATTTGAATTTGAACTGTAAGACAATATAAATAAAATAAAATACAACAAATCCTCATTTGATGCTTCTACACAATGCAAACATTTGCAATATCTAGTTTTTATATGAGTTTTGTTAATAATTTCTTCAAATTTTATGGCAAACTCAAGCTGTGGATGCGAGATGCATAAAAGGCTATACTGCATGGTTCTGACCAAATGTCCTAACCAGGTGATATCCACATATTTTATTGAATTAATACATTTAATAGAAATTAGAATTATTGGAATTTTAACACAAAGAAATAGACACAGAAATAGACACAAAAAGTAGACCAATTTATTTCCAAGACTAGGCAGTGGGTTTACTTTCATTGGAACCGAAAACCCGGAGTACATCTCTCTCAGTCCTTAGCAGGTGCACAGTAGTAGTTGTATCCCATCTCACGTAAGTGCGACCATCCTTACTCCACACATACTTCCAATTCTGCTGTCGGCCTGACTCACGAGCTTTGGCAAAGATCACTCGGTTTGCTCGAGTAAGTCTTTCATTTAGGTATAGACGATTATTTCCCAGGTGGTCAAAGCCAAGATCCTGCATTGTAATTCCACGACGTACACGGGCATTCTTAAGAATTTCATCACGGATAGCTCGACGAGCAAAACGAATAACTATAGGTCTCGGGCGTGCCCCCTGAACATCACCCCCAGCCTTTGAAACAGAAATGGTAGCCTCATGACGCTTAGGTCCAACTCGGTGCACATTAACCACATCACGATCCTCCACTAACATGCCCAACTTGTTGGCTAATGTTTTGACAATATGGGAGAGTGATTCACCTTCTGTCTCGGGGACACCAGTAAGCTCAACATCATTGATCAATAGTGATTGTTCTCTGTCATTCAGATCAGCCTTTAATTGGGAAATAGACTCTTGTAGTTTGCTCGCTTCAGATTCTGGAACTTGTTTCTTTTTTATAGACTCCAGCTCTGATCTTAACTTCACATTCTCCTCCTCTAGTACCTTGATTTTATTGCTATTCAAATGGAGATCCTTATCAAGGTCACTTATTTGTGACGCTAGAAAATCAGTTGTTACAGTAAAATCCTGTTTCAATCTCTCAATAGACGCATCAAACTCTCTTCTCACATCTATTGTCAGCTGGCTCAGGCGGGAATCAAGCAGCTCACGAAACTCATCTAGGGTTATGGTGCTTGTTGAATGACTAGGCTGTACCTGTGACTGCGGCTTGCTGCCCCTCACTTTATTTATTCACATTGCTGTCGGAGCACCTAGCATTTTCATCACAAGGCATGTTTACCTCCGGACATTGAAATTGGTTTTTGAAGTCGGTTAAAAAAAAGCTTATTAATTAATCGTGTGTGTGTGTGTGTGTGTGTGTGTGTTTGAGTGAGTGTATATTAGACAGCATATGATAATTTTGGTTTCTGTTGATATTTAATCGCATGCCAATAAACAATTTTGAAGTGGTACACATAATGTCACAATTATGAGAAAAGCTGTTTAAAATTAAATACAATTATTTAACGTAGGGAAAAAATCTAAATAACTATACTTAAACAAATAATTCTGTTGAAAATTTTAATTGCTAACAATTAAAACGTTCAAGGGCTGGCTTCCGCAACTCGACATTATCGTGCATCTATTTTGCGTGAGTGTTTTTTTTTTATGAGATGGGTTAACTCTAGACCCCAATCTTGACCAAGGTCATAGATGAGGTCGGCGAGTTAACCCATAAAATACCAATTAAGGCACTGGTTCTCCAACGCACCGACGGATAACAGCAAGCTGTTTGGCGTCAGACTTCGGTAGGAGGGTTGTCGCGAACCAGACGGCCCTTTACAGAGCCTACCACACCGCATGAGACCATAAGACGCCACCTCAGGTTGAAAACAAACTGAGGTATCGTTGCCTAAGATGGATTAGTAGAAGGCAGGTCTCATTTTTGTTTTCTTAGTCGCCTCTTACGACACCCACCCACATGATACCCACGGAAAGAGATGGGGTGGTGATAAGAATAATCTTAACCGATCAACACACGGCGAAAAACTTAAGATGTTAACTTAAGATGGCTGTTAGTCTGATCACCTAAGTTCGATCAGGAATTGCAATAGTCCTGTTTGGTCTTCTATCAAATTTTTAAAACGGTCCAGTAGTTTTTGAGATTATTCGTTACAAACATAGAAAAATACAAATCTTTACTTTAAATTAGTAAAAGTAGTGAATTACATGAATAAAGCACGGTTATAGCACATAACTATAAACTAGGTCGTAGTTACATAATATATACGTAAAACATCAAGTTGCACCTCTGCCTGAACATTTTATAACTGTACTGTTTACTCGTGTACCTCACACTAACTATTACGTAGCTCTACAGCTAAGAGTATTTACATCACAATGTGGATCCAACGGGAACCAAATAGCAACATTTTTAATTAATAAATTTTCTTAGCGTTAAAATGTAAGCCCTCAGTAATGTAAGCTTATACGCACAAATTTTGAAGAAAAAAATTTAAAGTACTTATTAAATTCACGAAGCAAAGTATGGCACTAATGTCTGTTACATCTTTAACGAAGCTTTGTCATTAAGAACGCAATTAACCTGCAGGTCAGACATCACGTAGATAAATAATCCCCGTAACTATAAGATGTTCCGAACTCGGAACAAATGTTTATCGGAGTTCCGTGGAGGAAAATGTCGAGTTATTTCTGATAATGCCGCCACGAGTATCATGGAACCCAATTACAAGTACTGCTACGGAAACTCACAACTTTAAAATCAAATTTAATGATAATCAGGACCCCTCTTCACTGTTCCTCATCGTCGTTTCTTTGAAGATAACTTGAAAAGCGGCAAAACAAAATTATGCTGACAGCATTTCTAGAAATAACTTCATACCTATAACATTCTATTCAACTACAGTTTACAATGCCTTTATAAAGAAACTTTGAAAAGAAAATAAACGTCTTGAAGAAAAAATAAACTAACATTAATAAAAGAAACGCAATCAGTCGCAGAACTATTCTCATAAACTTCTCTTAGAATTCCCGACATGAAATAGATATAGAAATAGCACAAAAGCTTTATAAACTTTCCACTTCTGAATCCCAAATTTAATTACTAAGTTGTATTATGAGAGAGATTGCTTAAAGTTAATTAAATGTGTAAAATACGAAGAGAATGGGTCGGGTGGAAGGCAAGATTCAATTTGGGGATGTGATTTCTTCGAAACACTCGGTAATTTAAAACGTTTTGGATAGTCTGAATCCGTAAAACTATTTGTAGATATTAGATGTTGAGAGTGGACACTCAAATCCCACAACATATAGGTCAGCTGTAAACAGTGTATAAAATGAGGTCCATACATACTTTGAAAGTAAGCTGCCTATTTTCTCTAATATGAGGAAGGGATCTTCTCTAGAGAAAATACTCTAATAGGCTTTCTTACAATTCCAAGCTTGTCACTCTTATAGGACTGGAATACAAATCTTCTTCTATATTTCCTTAAATTTTACCGTATGGTGGAATCTATCTGTAACTATGATCGCCTCCTACAAGTAATATTTTTCCGGAAACGTCACATTAAGGAGTTAGTTATTTATCTACTTCGGCCCTACATAATGTACCGCGACATCGCGGCCTATGCGAGGGTGGCGCATCGTTATGAGAATGCGATGTTATTGTTTTTTATTAAGAAACTAGCATTCCACCCGGGACTTCGTTCCCGTGGAAATTCGGGAAAATTAAGTAGCCTATGTCCAATTGTCCATCGGGGATAACGTAGCTTTCTAATGGTGAAAGAATTTTTTAAATCGGTCCAGTAGTTTCGGAGCCTATTCAATGCAAACAAACAAACGTCAAACAAACAAACAATCAAATCTTTTTCTCTTTATAATATGTATAGATTTAGTGTATATATATATATATATAAACTATACTATATTATAGTATAGTTTATGTAGGTATATTACGTATTTTGCACGCTCTATCTGCCTTTCCGATCAACTTTCCGTGGCTCGGGTTTGCTGGAAGAAATTTCTTTTTAGAGATAAGCTAACCTTTTGTGTCGTATTTCTGTTTGTGATTTTACATATATTTGTCATGTGTGCAAAGAACTGTAAATAAATAAATAAATTAGTTTTAAAGCATAAAATATTAAAAATCACGCTTTTTTGATGAAACTTGTACTGGAAAATCATTCAAAATAATGGTCTGCATTCAGGGTTTCAGTTTTTTCTTAGCTGGCCCTTTGCGCCCTAACCTTTTTGGATAGAGTTGAAACTTAATAGGTAGCCTGTCACCAGGCACCCTTCCGGAATTCAAAAGTTTTTTGGTATCGATAGATTTGCAGTTCCACCTGGTTTGGTTGGTTTGCAGTTCCAACAATTTTACTTGTTCCCCTTTTATCCGTTAGATAGTTAGAGGTAACTGCGTTATTGTAAACGTGATTACTTTGTACATAAGAGCGACATTTTATGCTTATGGCAACGTGTCGTCGTTAGCTAAATAGCCGTGTTAAAAAGGTATTTCCCTTTTAAGTTCTCTAAGATGCACGCATTACATGTATGAGGCAGATGCAAGTGAGGCGTAACTCGCCTCGTGAAATATGAAGGAGACCGTAATGAGCGCCCGCGATAAAGCTATGAAACGAGGTAAAAGGTTTCAAGTTACCTTAGAATTCTCGAATCAGAGAAAATTATCATTTTCGTCTTGAGCCCCTTTCAATACAACTTTTGACTTGGACAGATAATAGTTGGGTGTTATCTTTTTCTGATATTTTATAGGTTTTGTTTCCGCAAATTAATTTACAAAAAAATTCATTCATTCATTCATTATTATGATAGCGCGCACGGCAACTTTTGTGTCCGTGACAAAAACGTGCGGTGACAGTTTTGTCACTGTCATATCGTAACATGCGCGCATCTCCATTCATTTCATGGACTTCTTAAGAGTGACAAAACAGTCACGGACAAAAAAGTTGCCCGTGCGCCCTTAGTATTCATTTTAAGTTCATTGCAAAAAAAAATATTTGTGCAACCTAACAACCGTGTGGTGATCAGTTGAGAATAACACCACCCCTTCTCTTTCCGTGGGTGTCGTAAGGGGCGACTGAGGAAACACAAATGAGACCTGCCTACTAGTAATCCATCCCTGGCAACGACACTTCATTTTTTTCTAAATCTGATGTGTCGACCTATGGTCTCATGCGGTGCGGTAGGCTCTGTAAAGGGCCGTCTGGTTCGCAACTACCCTCCTACCGAATTTCGACGCCAAACAGCTTGATGTGTTCCGTCGATGCGTGGGAGTACCAGTGCTTTTATAGGCATTTTCTGGGTTAACTTGCTCCATCGTCGACCTCATCTTTGACCTTATGGTCAAGATTGAGGTTAAGAGCTAACCCATCTTATAATAAAAAATAAAAATAAAAACAAGCCTTATAGTTGACATACTTTCAGGTACTGTATGTAATAGTAAGCCAAGGATTTTTAACATTTTTCTTTGTTAAATTTCTAACAAGAGATTGACCACGTATTCAGGAACTAAGCTACTAGCTTTTAGGAGCACGTAATTATAATGAACAAGGGGCGGCTTGTTCGCCGCCACGCCAATAAAATTGGTAATAGCGAGTAAATGGAGTGTTTAATATTATGGATAAACAATATTGCGCACTCAACTTTCGTGCTTAATAAAGCCGTGGCACTTATTAAATCGGCGAGAGGTGAAATGAGCGGAATATTCTACGAACAGTGGTAGAAAGTGGCTTGATTTTTTAATTGCGTCTATATTTTCACTAGTAGCGTTTTCAAAAACAAATCAAAACAAATACTTATAGCGTGTATTGCCTGAATGGTTTCTGTTTTGGCAGTATTAGAGACTTAAAAACACACATTTGAAAATCAGAAAAAAAAATGTAATACTTTAAAATTGATTTTACATTTTATGCAATTGCTGTGATCTTCTTTTAGTTGTAAGAACACCTACCAGAAGGCCAGTCCACATTTAAATGGAAAACGGCCATAGAGAGGGTTAATTCTATGATCTTACCACATTGTTTTAACTATAGCCGTTGCATTGAATCGACAGCTAGCGTCATCAGTTTAGCATCACCACATCTTTTCCAGAGTAGATAAACAAAACACCGAAGTTAAGCACTGTGAACGCTAACCCTTCTGCCAAAAGTGGCTAAAACAACTGTTTGTACTGTGCTCACTTGAATGCGGTTTTCGTCCAGAAGTGAGATCTAGATAAGCTTTATCAGTGACTCTTTGTTCATATTCTCTAGTACAGAAATAATTCCAGTTGTTACAGAAGTTACATTTCCACCTCCTACACCTCTACTCGTATGAGCACGCGAACAAAGAAGTAATCCTACTTCAAAAGGGTTTGATTGTGTGTTTATTTTTACATTTTCTTCCTTCTCTTTACTTGGTGTAGAACTCCAGATCAATCTTCGTCTTTCCGGCTACCACCGAGCACTTTTACAATGTATACTTTTTCCTCGTTCGGTTGCCGTTTTCATTCAACAAGCAAAAGTACTTTTTCAAGGAAATACATTAGTTCTGTTGAACTTTATATAAAATGTGAGAGACAGAGGTTTTAGTGATTTATTGTGTCATTTAAATTGTGAATGTGTTTAGTGAAAGAAGAGAAAAGGCAAGAGATTGTCTAACGACTTTCCCAAAAATTCATTTTATAGTGAGAATTCATTATTATTTCTTTGTTACTGTTATTGTTACTTGATGTTCCACAAACTGATGTGAGTTTTATAGTCTCCAAGAAACGTTGTAAAGATTTTTGTATTTTGATGGTAAAGAAATAAATAATACCTAATCTTTGTAAGCTTTGACTCTACGACTGTGAGAAGTTGCCTTAATTGAGTTCTAAAACTACAACAATTTTTGGAGACATGCACGGTAAGTTAGAAAATAATTAACAGAAAATTAAAGTTCCACAAAAACAAATCAGAAAATTAAAGATAGATTCGATAAGATAAGATATACTTATTTAAGATTATTAAGATTAGATTAGATCAGATATACGAGTAATTCAGCTCATGTTATGATCGTCACAAAAAATAAGAATAAAATGCAATTAAAATATAGTACCTAAATATCAACAGTATGTAAATATTAAAAAATGTTAAAACAAATAAATTTAAATTATAAATTATATACATAAATATACTACCCCAGTTTGTAATGAAATTAAACAATTGTGATTCAATATTATTAAAAATATAAGTATACATTTTGAGATATTTCAAAATAATCAATGATGTATAGAAAAACTTTATTGCATACCTATCAATGGAAAAAACGGTACAAAGCAAACTTATAACAAAAAGTGTGCAAGGGCGGCCCAGATTTATGGCTAAATAACGATCTCTTCCAGGTAATAAAAGGCGAGAGAAACACCGGGAGTAGCGCACAAAAAGTGACACTCAATACACGCAAGCAAAGTCATAAGAGAAACTCTAAAATAGAACAGGGATTACATAACAAAGAAACTCTAATACTCCAATACCATGATCAAAACCATCCACGGTACTGAAAACATAATTTTACGATTCCCATCTGAAATCATAAGATACGTACCGATTTTATCTTTGACTTGAAGTAATGTAGCGTAGTTTGAAAGAAACCATTACACCTACTCTTACCGAGCCTGAATTTTTTGATATATCGGTACTATCGACCAATAAATTTTGGACGGAATATGCGTATTCACCATTAAGTATGATTTAAAGGCTCGTAACTCAGGTATGACATATAATCGATGGGCGGAAGCTACAAGGAAAGGACAGTCTACCCTACCTTGCCGTTACCCTATCTTGGAACAATTAACTTTCATACACCATTGGAATTTAAATTCAATTTATGAGCTAAGGAGAAAATTAACGTCGAATAATATGCGCTCAATGAAGATAGTAAAATGGGTCGGTATTTACATAAATTCAATTAATTTAGTTCCCATTTCAAAATGATATCGGGTTTTGATTTCCTTGGACTTTTGTTCACATGCAAAAGTAGACTATTGTTACCTAGCCGCCGAGGACTAATAGATCTGTTGCTATCGCTGTGGGAAAAAACCTTGCAAATCCGTTGCTTTTTGTGAGGAAAACTAACCTGACTGACAGCTCAGTCAGTAATGACTTATTGATCTGAAGGTTGCGAGTTTGATTCCTGATCAACACAAATATTTGAAAATCAAAGTTTCATGTATTTTTGAGGAGTCAGTCTAGGTGTTTTATTTTAACATAATATGTATGTATGTGTTTACAAAAAAAAAAGTATATCTAGAACCTAGCACCTGTCATCTAGTACCTGGGTGTACTAGTAACTGTGTGAATTATTGAAGAATATTATCACATCACACTAATATTATGAAGACGAATGTTTGTGAGAGTTGTGTTTGTATGTTAGTTACTACTTTACGAAAATACTACTGGTCGGATTTAAATGAAACTTTGCAATTAAACTGCTTAGGCCTTAGAATAACACATAGGCTACATAATTTTCCTGAATTCCCACGGGAAAAAGTCTGGCGAAAAGTAGTTATTAAAAGGAAAGTGTAAAAGTGAGTGCTATACACTACCAATGAAGGCGTGTCTCCTGCGCGTGTTTTTTCGAAATATTACACAAAAACATAGAAATATTGGCGCTTGGCTAAAAAAAATATATTACTATGTTTTTGTTTTTCAAGGCCGGCGGAAAAATGTTTTAGTTTCGCGTTTTCTGTGTAATGTTTTATAATAACACCGACAGAACTTTTGACAGACACAAGATCACAGCCGCCTTCGCATTCTTATGCCCGACGAATGTTAGTTTGAAAGACGAACCGTCTTTATAGTTGTTGATTTTCTTCCAAAAATCGTAAAATAAAAACCAAAAAACAATATATTTTTTTAAAGGTAGGTAAAGTGTGTTTGTTTGTCCTTAAGCGACATGCCTATTTCCTAGCATTTAATCCTGTTTAACTTTTCAGGATTTTGCAGATGAATTTCTGTTGAGCGATTTCCACTAAATCCCTTTAGTATTTACTATTCTTTGTTGACAGGGAAACCTTACCGAATTGGAGCATGGTTGCACAGACCTTATAATCGATGAGATTAAATACTTTACAACTCGTAAAGTAACCTCAATGCGTTAAAGGAAGTACGAAGTTGCATCTTCCTTTTCTGATTAAAACTTTTTCTGTTGGAAGGTAATTTAAAATAGCTTTTTCTGTGTCGGTCGGCAAGTTGTAGTTGAGTCTGAAACAACTACAGACAGCTAAAGAAATATTATAAACAGGAAAAGTAGATAAGTTTGTTTAAAATACAGGGCTCATAAATATTATTTGAAACATGACTGGGATTTCGCACGATAAGTAGCCCATTACACCCATGTGCGGTAACATTGAGTTAGTTTTAATTTATTAGTTTCACCATACGCCATCTTATAAATAAGCATAGCGCAAAAGTTCGACGCTTGTGACAAATTTATTATTTATGATGTAAACCTGTGTAGTTCTAAGTGAATTGAATTACATCGCATCTTTATTACATGTAACTTTCTCATACGAACTATACATACCCCAAAATACTTAATCAAATTTGTAAATAGTGTACAAAGCAGTCACATTTTAACTTAATCTGCCAAATCATAGATCAGGATGGCTATTTAATGAGTCAAACATAAGATGAATATGAAAGGTTATGTATTTCAGGGACTGTGCTCATGAGTTGCACGAGCTCATTCCGCCTGCCTCGTTCCACCGTACCGTACGTCCAGACGCATTGTTGGATACCATCCTTGGATCTGTATTGAGCGCTTCTCTTCATCTTATATATTGCGCACCGCTAAAGAATGGAATTCTCTGCCTGCGTCTGTATTCATCATCATCACATCATCATCATATCAGCCTATTGCAGTCCACTGCTGAACATAGGCCTCCCCCAAGGTGCGCCCTTGGGTAATTTTTTCACCAACTTGTCTACTCTTTTTCACATAGTATCGAAAACTAGACTACATTACAGACAGTTCTATCCAAACAAGGTTCGTGGAAAGCACCGTGTGGAACTGTTATTATGTAACTGTATTTAATGACACGTCGCTTTGTATTTGAAAGCTACCTTTAGAACACAGAGAAGCGGAAATTCAAATTTAAATAAGGTTTAAGTACTTTTTAGTACTATTTGCACATACACGTGTATTTAACTGTACAGTACTTTTACATGAAATTAAACTTGTGATGATATCACAAGTACTTACCGCGTGTTTCATTTATCACTACACGAGGTTTTAAATTATTTTCACCGCTGCATTATAATTTCCACCGACTTAATTTACATTTATAAATCAGCACTATGTATATGTATGGTATCATTTCATCGCTTTTTTTATTAACGAATGCGAGTCATTAAGCTCCGCGTCGAATGAATTAGAATGACTTAAGTATATAATTCCGCTTCTTTACTTAGGGGATAAGATGAAAAAAAATATTATATGTGTTTCACGTAAGTAATTCATAAAAAAGTTTTTATAGATTCTATAAGAAAAGCCAAAAACCTAATTCTTCACCCAGTGTTCATAGTCGCAATCCTATGTATTCTGAATATGTTAGTTTTTTATAATTTTTAAAGCCGTAAAAGTTTAAAAAACATATTTTAATACTTTACTCGAATCACATGCAACATAATATCTCAATGATACGATTTATTAAAAAAAACTTCCCAATAAATTGAATGGAAATATAATTCCAGACAAAAAATGGATCAAAAGTTTTATATTTACAAGTAAAAATTTTCAATCGTATTTTTAGATTGACTGACTGGCCTATTATATGTATATTTAAAACCTGAACCATCGCTATAGACCATTTGTAATATTTCAAAATAGAAATTCAGATAAGTTTAGTTCACTCGCTCCACGTCTCAACATACTAGAACCCATAGTTCATCACCTGGCGTGAAACGGAACATGCGTAGGTGACAGTGACAGCAGGCACTAAGCCACTGTCATTATTCATATTTCCCTTTGACGGTATCTCCAAGTTGCCGTGTAAGGGGGAGGGGGGGATTAAGTGTCGCCGTCTACAGCTGCGTCCTGTCGGATAAACATAATTTACCAACGACATCTGCCAACACTAACTTAATTATCTTAGCCTTGACGCTTCCCTACATATTTGCACAATAAAAGGTATCGAATTTTGTGTTTGGGAGGTCAAACTTTTTCTGCCCCTGCTCACTCAAATTGTTAAACGAACAAACATATTCCTAGGATTTAGCCATATTTTGGCTTTTTTAGTTGCCATCTGATGTTTGCAAAATAACGATTTTTGACATCATTTTCAAAAAAATATATATTTCCAGACAATTAAGTGTGATTTTTTTTTATATTAACGCGATATTTTGAGTTTCAATTTTTTGTAAAGTGAAAAAAAAACTTATAAAAAGTCATTTTCTCGTCGTAATGCGCAGCAATATGTGTAGTAGGTATTTTTTCCACTCGTTTGATTTGATTTTTGAAAGCGGCTTTAACAATTTTGTAATTCGATTTAACTAGCTAAAAGATCGGTTTTCACAAGACAGAATGAAATGGCGCACTTTTATGTCAGAGGCCCAAATCTACTTCGGGTCGTTGAGCCAGCTAATTAAGCAAGTAGTTATAGACCGGTGTTTGCAAATGAAATCAACACTTCATATTTTTATAGTAGATCAGGTAAGTGTAATACATATATTAATTTTGAAAAGTCTAAAGAAGCGTAAGTAAGCACTCTTCTCTCCCTAAAGATTTATAAACGTAAAATGAACTAATCCGCTGACGATGGGATCGCACGGAACACCTGCTGTCCGACAAATGGAAACAGTTTTTCGGACTCGTGTTTCCAAAATAAAAGGACCTCCATCGGAAACGAAAACTATCGCGCTTTGAAACGCGTCGATTGAAACTGCTTTTACTATTTTACCCAGGTTTTAACGTAATTGCTGTTTTTCTAAGTGAGTCCGAATAGAAATCTAAATGTTCAATTTTCCTTGTTCGGTTCGAAATTTAAAACACACGAGAGAGCTTTCACTGTTCGAATTTCGAATAGATAGTCTTTTATTTTTTCTGAAAACAGACTGTGCATATAAAGTCTATGACATTGTTATCTCTGAAGTTTTACACAGTGATTACTGTTTTCTTTTTCTTTAAGAGAACTCTTGTCTATTTAATAATCGTCATAAGTACATCTCAAGATAAACTTTTAGTCTTTCTTTAAGTGCAGACACTTCAATTACTTTCGTTGTCTTCTTATAAGAAGCCTAAACATTTTTAATATTTTGAGATTGTGTTTCTTATAAAAAGAACATTGTGAACAAAACTGCATTTATATTAGTGTAGAAGCAGAAAGAATATTAGGTAACTTTTAATAATTTAGCGAAAACTTAAAATGCGAATCAGCCCACTAAACTGAAAAACTTTTACCACGGAACAAAGATCGGAATAAGTATTTAAGAAAAAAAAAATTCTTCTTACAGTTTGAGCTATCAGCTGATTGCTTCAGTTATTTTACCATATGGAAACCATACTATTTCATATGGGTTACTTGGGAAAAGTTGTTCAGTTTCATGAGCAGAATTACCCCCTAAGTTTCGCTAAATATGCACATCAACACGGTCTAGGGATATTGCACGATTTTTCATACAAAAGAGGTCTGTTTGAGAAGCTATAAAAACAAACTCGAGATACATAGAGGGCTATAATTTTCAGACGACCAAGTGCTAAACTTGAATTTTCAATTCTAGTCAATAAATTTTGTTTTACTTGAAATTTGTGAAAACTAAAATTAAAATTAAAATTAAAATACACTTTTTGCCTGCTCTTTGTATGAAAATGGTCAAATTTGCACTTTTTTTTTTCGTCACGTTTTCACTATTTTCAAGTAAAAAAAATATATTGACTAGAATTGAAAATTCAGGTGGTTTAACACCTGTTCGTCTGAAAATAATAGCCCTCCATGTATCTCGAGGTATGTTATTATAGCTTCTCAAACAGACCTCTTTTGTATGAAAAATCGTGCAATATCCCTAGACCGTGTTGATGTGTATATTTTATAGTTCTCTATTTAAAAACATAAATTGAATGTCCCTATGTCAGTGACTCAACAACGCCCAGCCTTAAAATATGACACAAAGATTCCTTATACAACGTAGGACAGACAGACAGACAGACAAAGAATTTATTCATTGCTTTACAACATACACACAACATACAAAACAACCACAAGTTCTGTACTTGTCTATGATATTGTCAGGACAAAACACTGGTATTCTGCTACATATAACCTCATTAACGACAGTCACGAGTACTCAGCAGTGAAGATAAACACTAAAAGGAGAATGTAAAATATGATGAATAATATGTATTTATAACAATAAAATATATAAATATGTGAGTTATGTGTATCATAAGTAGGTATGTAGGAAAGGAATAAGGACGGATTTTATTCAATACTAGCATCCCGCTCGGGACTTCGTTTCCGTAGGAATTCGGGAAAATTATGTAGCCTATATTACTCAGGAATATACATTATTGCATGGTGAAAGAATTTTTGAAATCGGTCCAGTAGTTTCGGAGCCTATTCGTTACATACATACAAAAATACAAATCTTTCCTCTTTATAATATTAGTATAGATATAACAAAATTCTGTAGTCTTAAGTAACATTCTGAATGTTCTGTGTAATAAAGCTATTTTTTATTTTAACTTTGATATATTCTCTGTGAATGTTACATTTATATCGAACATATTCTCCTCAGGTTAAATCAAACGTGTGTCAATAACATTTTCGATTACAGAAGTGAGATCAAACAAAATAAAATGAATAAGACAAAACAGACCAAAGGAGAAAACTTGCCAGACACTCGTAGGCAATGCAAAATTTCAGAGAAAAACCTTTCCACAGTACTCTTTCGACTCCAACACTTGACTGTCTCTTCTGTTAATGAGCTCTAGGCGGCTGACCTCATATCCTGAACAATGCACTTGCTTGTTTCCACCACACCTATTTACATAAGAAGAAGCGAGATGAACGTATTATTATTATTCTCAAGTATACGGCCCGAAAACATAAACAACAGCTGCAACGTTCAGGCTGCACTGCACCTGCTAAAGAGCAACTTCATTAAGAAAGATAATAAAGACGAAGTGTTTGTTACATTCTTATTATATTTAAGAATGTGTTCATAGAGTTAAAAAAAGAAGTAAATGTAAGGTAACTTCACTACTGCCTTGAACCCCGATAGAGACTTTGGGTCCTCTAATTCTTTTGCTCGTACTTTAAAAAAGAGTAGGTACTTATGCAGGATTTATACATAGATATTTCCAAAATATTTAACTCTACGTTGGGCTTGGTTGTGATGGTGGGAGTGAAAGAAAACTTAAAATGTGCCAGCTGCCAACTTTTTTCAGGCATACAGTAAAAACCAAGCGAAAGGCTGACGCCTATTCCCACTATACTCATGTTCCATCTGTGTTAGAACCACATAACTTTTTGAGTTATTAAAGGAGTGCGCATAGAAGCGACACTGGCTCTTCAAATCATCTAACCTCTATTTTTCCCTATAATTGAAATGGAATTTTTAAATCATAAAATACTGACGATGACACATTTCTTTTTGTCTGAAAGACTGGGTATTTGCTAATTTGTTTAAGATGATTTTGATTTTGTATAAACAACTTACCACATAAGTGCGTTATGGGCAACTTACGTGTCACACCTAATACACTGAATTTTTTAATAAAAAATTTAAATGGGCACGTCCTTTTCCTAGCTACTAAATTGATTAAAGTGCACCTTAGGATTGATAAGAACAGAAAAACTTACCGTTCAAGCAATGCATTCACAAGTCAGCAAAAAGTCCTTTAAAAATACCCTTGCAGCATAAGCGTGCCTTGGGTTATAATGGTCATAGTTACCTACTTGAGTCGAAACGCATTCCGCCCGGACCACGTGCACCCAATGGCTTCCTGCAACGCTCACGAGGCCGTCAGTTCACTTAATGAAGGCTACTATACTTGACTTGCATTCGTGTAGTCAAGAGCATGTTGAGCGTAAGACATTATTCAGTTAGAGCATAGCATAATATAGCATAGTATTTATTTTACAATGATAATACAGAGGATAACAAGTTTACAGTAAAGAAAGCTTAAAAAGGCGGACCTATCCCACGAGGCGATATCTTCCAGAGAATAAAAATTTACGAGTAAATACCTTCCTACTACAATGCATCAGAGTATGCGCGGCTGAACTACGAGCTTGATTAACGTACTTAAGTATTAATAAATAACAATAAATCAAATAATAAATGTTCTTGGGCGGTGCCCACAGCACCATCTTCTATGTGCAAGAGCTAGACAACGAATTACTACTTATGTACCTACTTTTTGGTTGGTAAATTTAGACATATTGTACATAAACAGTAAAATTGGTTGGGAATCCAACCCACGAAATGTACCACGTGGGAATCCAACCCACGAACTAACATTTAGTTAAACTACAAAATCGGTGAAACTAGTAGAAATATAGTTTATTACATACGTCATTTTACTTTTCCAGTGAACGTACCTATAGTGAACGTAGCTACTTACCTACACTGAAGACGGCAATGTACAGAGCCCACATAAAGTCACCCAATTTTTTTTACAAAACCGTCCCCATAACTGAAACACATCTTTCGATTCCCACCAATATGTGTAATACTATATTCATATTTAACTAGCTTTCCGCCCGCGGTTCCGCCCGCGTCCTATTTTTTTTTTAAATAAAAAGTATCCTATAAACCTCACGGAGCCCGAGACCTTTCCAACGAATGCAAAACCGTGGAAATCGGTTCGTGCGTTCTGGAGTTATAGCGCCAGGAAGGAAAACCCGACTTATTTTTATATAGTAGATTAAATAAATAAAGTACCTATCTTTTCAAGGTTTTCATATTTAAAAATAGCTACATTGAATTTGAAGTGTTTTCCTTAACAAAAACGGTGTAGTTCGCTGATATTCAGTAACAAATGCCCCTCATGAATGCGGACCCAGCTCCCTGAGCACATTCCACAACTTTTATCCCTTCGAAGGATTAAGTAGCGTTTGTTCCCAAACAAATGCTCAGTTGTTTTAGTGGGGAATCTCCAAACATAAGATTAGCTGTTTCCGATCACTTGTTATTGTAACTAGACATGAAACTGCTAATAACATTTGATAAAGGTAAGTTCCTTGTTTTTTTTGGTTTTATTATTTGCAAACGTTTTTGCTATGATTTCTATTTATGTTATATAAATGACATTTTGGATTATACTTAGCTCTGAAATAAAATGAAACAGCTATAGAAAAAACATACAGTATATGTCGAGTTAGTTAGATGAAGATATTACTTAAGTGCATTGACTTATATATGCTTAAGTGATCTTATTTTAAAATTTTAATATTTGTTGTAGGTATACAGTGAAATAGTTAATTGTGTATTTTCCAAATGTGTGAGATTTAAAAATATTGTAGCATTGTTCGATCCCAATGCGATACGAGCTAATTTTAATTATTCGAATCTCAATTTTGACGAGGCACAGTTCGTCTTACGCATAATGACAGCCTCGTAGAAGTCTTACAAATCAAAGATCATTCATTTCCAAGACTTGTATAACACAATGATAGACATAAGGACCCAATCATAAAGTCAAAATCATCACATCATAAATCTAGAACATAGTTCTAGTTTGAAATAAAACTTGAACACAGACGTAGAAAAAATTAACGAGACACTTGTGTCGGCAAGGCTCTCGGGGCGTGTCACAAGTTCATGACAGTTGTGACTTGTCGTGACAAGTTGCTGGACACTTGTCACTGTCGACCGCGAGCCTCGAGGCCTCGACCACTGTTACTTGTGACCACACACTTGCTGTCACTGATAAGTATAAATTGTTTAAATTGCCCCTTCTACAAATTGAATAAGTGAATTGGCGTTGCGCGTTGGAAGAAATTTTGTCGAGAAAATGTACTGCAGTGCTTTTATTATTTGTTAGTGTTAAGTATAAAGATATGAGGAAAGAAAAAATATTCGTCTGTTATCCACACATCTCTTTAAATTACTTATTTTAGAAATGGGAAAATATTGAGACGCTACAGAACAGGAAAATAAATATATTCGCAAAAGGAATGAAGCAAGTAAGTGAGTAAGCAAGTAAGTTTAACATTTAAAATAATATGAAAATTGTGTATGGTTGTGTAAGATACTTCAAAATGCAAATACAAGATTCATAGTTATTTGTTCCCTAAAATTAAGCCTTGATAATTTTCCCCTCGATGGGGTTGTGTCGTCTTACTGAGTTCAATGACCGCCTTCCAGCTCCAGCATCAGATCAGCTCCATGTCATCATAATATTGCATCGTCACGTGATATACATATTATGCATGCAAAATTTCAGCTCAATTGGAAACCGGAAAGTGGGTCAAATTTAACTTGCAAGATTTCATTACAAACACCGGGACAGGTAAAAGTAAATAAAAGCTTGTAAAAAAATTTAATGGCTGACAAAACTAAATTTTTCGTCTTTTAGGCCGAAACCGAAATGAATATCTATCATATTTTATTTTATCAAGTAATTACTTACATACAAAATCTCATCGGGTATACCTGCCTTTATACTTCGCCAAAAAGGGCACCTTTTCCATTGTACAAATTCCATTTGGTATAAAAATTTGGTAGACGGGAGTTTTGATGGGCCGTCTTTGTGATTACTTTCTTAGAGTTATTTAACGATCATTAGAGGGTTTACTTCTCTGTGAAATTTAAACAAAGCCTTCCGAATAATGACCTCGGCTCGAGTTGTTTCGACGAAATCCAAATGTTTTCTTTAAAAGTTTGAAAAAGCAGTACCTACATTTGATACGTGAAATAAACAAGAGATTCTTGATTCAATTAGCTTGACCTAATTAGGTCAAGAATTATGATCTTATTTATAAGCATAGTTTGTTTGAAAGGTACGTCAGCTCATTGTTGTTGATTGATGACAGCAAGACAAGGTATACAATAGTTACAATATTAGAGCTTTGGTCGGATTCTTCTTCTTATCGTGTAGGTATAGTCAAGTGTGTGGCTAGCTTGGCTAACCCTGGAGTCAGAGTTTTCAAACCGTCAAATGGCTTCTGACCTGGTTGGTCGGATTAATTAATCCGAAAGGAATTATTGGCGTGACCCATACTGCATAAAAGTTTATTAACAACATCGTCAATAGTTTGTATACCATTGTCAGTCACGGGATTTTCGTAGAGGTGAATAAAATAGATCAGTCTATTCTGCACACCTGGCTGTAGTCAAGAACATTCAAGCTTAATAAACGCAAACTTCTTCCGTTCCGATAAGAACTTCAAGATCGATGTGTTTTTATTACTATACAACTGTGCAAAAACATGGCTTAAAATAAAACAGGAAAAATAAATTTTAAAAAAGAAAACTTTATCGGCGCGATAACCACAGAAAATGTTTCTGTCAGAAACTCTATTTAAAAATGCACAACTTTATGCTACAATTATAACTTAAAATTGTAGTTTGAAATTATTATTTTGCTCGTGTGTACCTACTATACTCGGAAAGTGACTGAAATTAAAAAAAATACTTCTCTACGTTTATTTGTGTGTTTATTACGTTTGCCTACGCATTTCAGATTTTGTTTGTTCAGAATTTGTGTTTTGGGAATAACAAACTCTACAGAAACATAATGAAATTGTACGGAAAGATATAAAATAATGTACCAAACGGTTTTTTTTACAGAAGTTAATCTGTAGGCTTACCATAAGGTACAGTAATGCTGCTCGTCGCTAGCGTTAGCGTTATGGATCAGCGTAAAATAAGCGTATGGAAAAGCGTACATTGTCACTGTTGGTGAGAAACGATCGCAACTTTCAATCTATCTATCCATATTTAAAATGTATGACGCTAAAGAGTATGTAACCGCATCTTACTATTAGAGAAACTACTGAAACTAATAAAAAAAAATTTAGTTCCCATACAAAATGCGCTAAATGCTGATGAAGTTTGTATGGGAACTCAAAATTTTTTTTTTCGTATTTTGACCTATTATTGGGGGAAAGTTGTTCAGTTTCATGGACCGATTAACCACCCAAGAGGTTGAAAGAGATTTATTTACCTAAAGCCCTGTATAGATTTCAATAAATTTCGTGAAAATGAAATGTATTTTTCGATAACTAAGTAATTTTAAATAACATAGTGAATATTAAAGCACTTTCTAACAAAGAACTAATTACGTAAAGGAATGTAATCAAATTTAGCCTTGACGAGCGCGAGCCTTGACTTTGGTATTACTTGAATATTAACAAAAATGTTGTTTAGAATGAGTTATTAATTTAAAGTAGAGAAATCAGATATGTTAGTAAAGCATCGAGATTCCGACCATTGCGGTTACGGGCTGGCGGTAAAATTAATAAATTCGAGTACTTCCGCTCGCAGTTAGAGCCAACTTTGTGAGTGCCCTGAATATTAATACAGGGGTCAGAGCGAAATTAATTTATACGAACCAACCTCTGTTTCACTGGAATTTTCTATTTCAAAATTCCTTTTGCGTCCAATTCCGAAATCACGACCATTCGGTATCTCTAATACTTACGGCAGAACACTTTTTCAGGTCGGCCTAATTAGCATCGGCACGTGGCATATTTTTTTAAATTACAATTATTACTGCTATGAAAAGTTCTTGCTTCTTATCTTCGTTATTTTTTCTTTCATAAACTAAGTCCTTCAACTAACCAAATACTGTAATCATAAACATATTGATTTCTATTGAGTAAAAACTTAGCTTCTTCAAACATCATATAACTTTTTGCATTCCATTAAGACTTTTAATTTATATTACTCAAAACATTTTAATCATAATGCAGACGTAGCTACGACATAATGAATGTTCTATAACACTAACTGTACCATATAGTTGCCAGCACAGCTGACATGACAATCAATTTGTAAGTCGGGCAGGTGAATAAATTTGAAACCAATTTTGAGAGGATTTATAATTTATCCACACATAGACCCTGCGTCTGACGTACTATCAATTAAAACCTGGTTGCAATCAGCTCCTGAATATAAGTTAATCTATTTTGGACAGCATGTCATGCCTATAGATGAAATGACCATTTAGTTTAGATTCACTTTATTCCCAATTTGTTCCAAACAAAATGAAGAAATGCAACACACGCAGATAACTCACAGAATACTAACAAAGCCGCTTGTTACATTTTACGTCAAAACAATCAATACGAAATTCCGTAAACTCAAAACAATCAAGGACGTAGAAATTACTTCCTAAAGTATTTTGGTAAAGTTTCAGTTTAATGAGTAAATTCTCCCCTTTGGCATGATTACATCTTTTGCGAAAACACCTCCTAATTGGCTCTTTGTGGCATTCTGTGTTTTCCAAGGCGAAGCTGTCAAAATTGATTGCTCCAATCACTTTCAGAGACCTGCCAACAACTTACGAACAAAGTTTGGTGCTCTAAGTACTAAGACAGTTGAAAAGGCTCTTGTAAGGCCAAAGTAGGTATTGACCGGTAAAATTATCCACAAATAGATTTAGAATCCCCTTGAAGGTCAGAACTGTGATTTAGGTATTTGGGGTTTCCGACAAACTCACTGTTTACAAAGGACGTCGAAGTCCAATTATCCATACATATGAAAAGCACTTGCTTTAATCCTGAATGTATCACAAGATTCCTCGAAAGTATAACATTTATGATTTGTAGTCAAATAGCATTACAAAGTTATATTACGTTCCAATTGTTTCAAACTCTATATTCAGCATACTTCCAGGTTTATTTTGGCTCAGTTCCACACAACGTTATTGCGTCTCCATTGTAATCGATAACTGGCCCACCAGCCAAAGATATTTATAAGGGAAATTTCATTTCACAGAATGTTTCAGAGTTAACTTTAGAATTACTCCTATAGCCTACCTACTTTGGCACTCTTCCATTGAACATTATAAAGAAAAATTGGTGCGCCCGTTTCGCGGCTATTATTTGTGTCGTTTATTCGAATTTTTTACATGAAATTAAACAAGTATGACACGTGACACTTTACAGAGGAGGGTGTTGAAAGGCTTTTATGCAGAATGAGGTAATGAGAACACATTATTCGACCATCAATCATGGGATCGAGCAGGTACGACATGTGGCCCCAGTCGGGCGACGACGACACGCGGCGGCGGGAGGTGGCAGCGGATCATATGCCATTATGTCACCTCGGTTACCTCACATCGTGGATCAATTGCGCCTGACCTACCCCGAACGAAGATGCAATACTGAATTTTGAGACGGTATGCTATTTCTGACTTAATATTCTTAAAATATCAAAGGTTACAATATTCTTGGCCGCTCTATTTTAGGTTTCTATGTTTATTATTTACTAGCATCCCGCTTTGGACTTCGTTCCCGTGGGAATTCGGGAAAATTATAAAGCCTATGTTCCTCAAAGATAATGTAGCATCCTAATGGTGAAAGAATTTTTGAAATCGGTCCAGTAGTTTCGGAGCCTATTCGTTACATAGTTACATAGTTCATATCGCATAAAAAGAGCGCGTCTCGCCATCAAACTGTTTAGTTTGGCGAGTAAATAAGACAAAACAAACTGTAACTTACCGTTGTACGAATAAATTAAAAAAAAAATACATTCAAAAATACAAATCTTTTCTCTTTTTAATATTAATTTAGAAGTACAGATTAGATTCACCGACAGTCACTACATCATCAAAACAATTTAGACACTTATGTATGTAACTTTATCTAAATACGTAACTAATTTAAGTTAAGCACAATAAGAACTATTATAAAATCTATTCTCTTTTTTCTGAACTGTAGTAGGGTAACAGATTAACGTCAACATCTTCAGAGCAAAGATTGTTCAGAATTTGCGTATTTTTACAGAGTACCATCGTTGGTGTACTCGCTCAAAGCGCTCACCGTCCGTCAGAAGAGATCTGAGCGTTCATTTGTTAGCCCAGTTCATCCGAGCAAACATCGACGATAATCAAAGCAGACGGGTGCACTAATGTTACTCAATATATAACTACCTATTGGGCCTTTTTATAATTCGAACAGCACGGCACGGCATTTCGAAATTTGAATAACCATTGCCTCCTATGTTCTCAGCTTCTAGTATTACTATTACATAGGAGGCAATGGTGATACAATTTTACCGTGCCGTTTTCGTATTATAAAAAGGCCCATTTACATCTTGCGTGATTTAAAAATATATAGAGTGCCCATGAAACTGAAACTGAACAACTTTCCTCAAGGAACCTATACCACGTTATTTTTAATCAGTACCCAAATTTTTTGTACAGTAGGGAACACAAGAGCGTACGCGGTAAAAATCAAAAACGGTGTACGAGGGGAAGGGGAGGGTGATACCATTGTATGCAGTGGAGAAACGACTTTAATGCATAGTAGACTCGGGAGAAGTATGACTGTTGGAGGAGTTCTAGGTTTTGCTATGTGACAATGAGTCCTCGATTCAAGCTCCTAACCTTAGGTCTCTGCGAATGCAGGTGTAAAAACTCTTTACTGTTAACCTGTAAGTTTACCTTGATTGTAGGTAGCAATGTCCATAACAGCAAATTGCTACAACATTAGAGCAACCGACCGTGACGGCGATAACGCCGTTATCGCTGAAGTTAAACGATATTTGTTTAAGTTTCTTCTGATTCAAATAGGTTATCGGGCTCAATTAACCGATATTATCCGGTCGGTGGAATTTATTAAATTATTTATAGTTCGGGAAAATAAAACAATATACCATTGTCCGATAAGGTTTGACGTCATACCTACGGTAAACCACAGCTACACTTATCAACGTATTGAAGTGTTCATTACCTAACGATGGTGTGAATGGATGTTTCAATATAAACTCAAGTCTCTCGAGTTTGCTTCGTAAACTTTTCTGAGGACATGAGTGCACGCTGCAACGCTCTAGTGGAATAGCTTGGCGTAACCAAACCTCCAGAGAACATCACACGGTCAAGTAAGACTGTAGGTCACGTACCAAGACTCCATGCATGCTCAGCAGTCACGGGCAGCTCCTGAATATTACCTACATACTTTTTTCTATATGGAGCATGATTGCGCAACCTAACAGGAAAGTTAACACAGTCTATGATATCACTCGCGAAATAAAATATAAAACTGTATGTATTATCCCCATCATTTTTCCTTTTTCAGTTATGAATAATTAATTGCTCCTTTCCTGAATTTTATGGAATTTCTATTGTTACTACGGTACATCATGCGGTCAGTGCGTTTTAATTATCCTCATTAAAGCGACGTAATTAAACCACAAATAAATTCCCTATCGTTATGGAATTCCAAGCAGTCCTTATTAGGTAGGTTTCTAATTAGTATAAATTGCGGGAAAGCCCTGTCCAACCAATCATTAGCTTATATATCCTCGACACAATCGCCAGGAGCTATATAGTCAATCAGCATACTATTGACCCTCGACATATCACCATGTGGGGAAACAATAATGGAGAAGCCGCTCGTCGAGCCGCCGAGGAACGTTGGGAGGACCAGAAAGCAGAGTGGAAAAGACAAGACGAGGAGCGTGAAGAAAGGAAGCGTCAGCGTGAAGAGCAGCAAAAACTTGAGGAGCACCTCTTGCGGTATGCAGAAGCTTTACGACGGCAGGCATCGTGGCGCGGGACACACAACAGGCCGAAGTAATACACGGCCAGACAACCTAACCTACTCGTAGATGTGATAATTTATAATAGTATTTATTCTTAAAAATAAAAAACTCGTTCCTCATACATGATTATTTCATTTCAAAGTGCATGTCAGCTCAGCAACGAATGCCAAGCTTGCGTGTACCTCCTCATAAATGTCAAGACTAGTCACTACACTTTGTAAGAGGATTGTAGGTGCACAGTGACATGCTATGCAGCGATAGGTAGGTACGGTGCACGTTACATAGTTTCTCGGTAAGGTATCTGTGATACTATAACTCTAACATTACAGGCAAAATAAAAAGGACACATATTTAGAATAATATTTGATTACACTATTATAGTCTAACAAATCCTGTAAGCTATGAAATGACAAATCTTAAATATAAGTAAGGTGTATGAATGTATTAAACATTTCGTTTTATCATACACGCCGCCACATGTTACTCGTCCAAGCCCACCTTAGCCAATATTTTGCAGTTGCCATCTCGCCGATTGAATAATAAAAGCCTGTTACTGCCCCGTGCACTTCGCTCACGCGGTACTCGTAGTGCTTCTTAGATTCTTTCAACAGAATCGCACGTTCCAGGTAGAAGTTCAGCCACTGATGGACGTGTCCCGCGCAGTAGTGATGCCAGTGATTATCTTGACAACGGTAGTCGGAATGCTCTTGGCCTGGCTCGATCTTCCGCCGACACGCGCAAGAAGCGTAGTCACCGTGTGTACAGTCATCCATGTTTATGAGCCGGATGAAATTGGTGAGCTTCGAGATATAGGTGAATTGAGGTATACCGGGAGGTGTGATACCTCCGAACAGTGGTACCAAGCTGTTGAGGCCTACTCGCAGACATTTTTCTCCCATAATTTCGGAATGGAAAAGGTACTCGATGCGCAACTTTTTTCCATTGTAGAATGTCGCTTCGAAAGTCTTCACGTTTAACTCTATCAACAATTGTGTGGAACGGCTTGCTTCTGCCGGTGCGGACATTGTTTTACGTTTATCTTTTCTTAGCTGAATAAAGACAGTACAGACGTAGACACGTTCGTAACGTTCAGCAAGCGAAAGTGATTTGTGACTGAAAATCCATTATGTTAAAAATGAATACTTATCTTGAAGCAAATATAGCGTTGGGTTTTCCTCAAGAATTTGTAGCTAGTGCCAACTGACCCTAGGTTATCGTAAGACGCTGAGCCCGACTAACTGTCTGGAGGCAGCGAATAATAATAGTTTGATAACGATCTCGTACTCGTCACATATTACCTATATTCTGAGTTATGAAACATGGTTTGTTCTATATTTAAACTAAAGTGTGCCACGTCTGGCAACGTATTATCGGTAAATCTATGTCTACATGTAGTTACACATAGAACGTTCATTGTCGCGGCTCTTTGCCGTAATACTGTTTGCGGCTTAAGCGTAGATACTACTCGTGAACCAAGTTAAGAAAAACGTTATTTAGACGTCTCACATTCCTGTATGGTCTGCTCCGCACCTAAACGTCGCAGGTACACGTACTCAGTAAGCAAATGCACGTTCAGGCCTTGCTCAAGACATATGACAAGCATTGTTTGTGATAGCGGAGCTTTGCATCCCATGTGCACGTAACTCTTATCATCACGCCTTGCAACTCAACTGTAAGTGATAGTGGTGTGACGTGCTATGCGGCCGCTAGTAGCACGTTACCTAGCCGTTACCTCTAGTGCCGTCCAAGCTTGACTTGATTGTATCTAACACAGAGTTGTCATGAGGGAAACTAAATTTGAACTTGGAGCAACCTAAGAGGGAACGGTCTCAATACCTTACCTGCACAACTCTCCATCATCCTACACTACTAATAGGAATAAAACAAATAAAAGTAGACATATTGAACACAACTATTTATTTCAATCTACGGTACTGTAGACTAATGCAGACTATTCACACTATTAACACTATTGAGATGCGGCTGCCCCAGAGCCGGAACCACCAATACCGCGAGCCGAGTCAAGCAACAATTGTGTGTCCGTACCGTCACCCGTGGAATAAAATTCCAAGATGGCTGGATCGTCTCGATGCACTTTTGCAATCATCGCATGGAACATCTCTTTAGATTCTTTAAGAAGAATCGCCGGCACCATATAATGGGTCAACCACGCAGAGACGTGCGCGGTGCAGAAATGATGCCAGTGGAGTTCGTTCGTGCACTCGCTTCCAGGAGATACCACTTCTTGTGGATTGTTGTCACAGGAGCAGGTTTCGCCGGCAACCGCCTTGCACTTCTGGAAACGAAGCTCTTCCTCGACGAACTTCAGTATCGCAGGCAGCCTTACAAAATCTCTTTCACCTGGCAGCTCCTTCCAAAATAGGGGCCGGAGACCGTCCCAATTTATCAGCAGGCGATATTCTTCTGGCCTCGTTGCATCGAAGCTGTAGTTGACGGGAAATTTTTTCCCATTAAGAAAAGTCATGTCCAGGTTTCGCATCGATCGAACGAACTTTGAATATGCAGTGTGAAAACGCCATAAATTCGTCAACGCTCAAAGGCGCCCCACAAAGTATATGCAGTGTGAAACGCCATAAATTCGTCAACGCTCAAAGGCGCCCCACAAGGTATAGCAGGCCCGCGGAACGTGAAGGTGTCCACCGGAAAAGTAAGTGCTCTGTCTTGATCTTCTTGGGACGTCATGTTGAGTTCTCGATGTCACGGGGCTTCTACGTCCAACAATAAGTAATGTTCCTTCGTAAACGTTCGCCGGTCAACGTGTAGCAATCGACTATGCGCAAGTCAACTTTTACGTACTGAGCAAGTAGATTAGCGTACAGGAAAAATGGAACGATAAAGGGATAACAAAGCAATTTGGGAATACCGCAAACTAACCCGCGGGTTATTCGCGGCAACGCTGATGTAATCGCTCGTAATATGAACAACTGAACAATAAAATATTCTCGTACCACTTCAGCCAAACTTGCATTGTTATAGAAATAGATGGGAATAAATGATCCTGCGCTCCCATACCTGAAGGTCGGGAATTTACGCTATCAATTCGGTACATCGTTAACAACGTTTAATTGCTGCTTAAACAACTAGTATGCGACCCTTGACCGAATGTACCGATGACACATAAACTATAAACAAAATTGATTGGGTTTTACCCAACAAAGTAGCCATCTGGTTACTGGGCGACTTTGAGATAAGCAAGCCACGTGGGAACTTGAACTTGTGTAAAGAACAATGCTGCGACCACGTCATCCCATGTCCCGGTTGCTGGCTGCAGGTGTAGGTATCATCACACTTTAGTAGTCCTGTTGAAAAATTAACTTCAATTCTAGCATCAGTGGGTCTTGTGAGTGCCCGCTATGAATGCGGCAATGTAGTCCATCGTCATGCATACATTGTGCAAAAGTGGCAAGCGGTGCATGGCTTACGAGATGCAGGTGAACGCTGCATATCAACGATAAGCAGATAATTCTACAAGGAGTATGGTTGTTCTAGGCGTTCTAAGTGTCGTTCTGTGAGAACGTGAGCTGTAGGTTTCTGATAATTCGGCCCCAGCTTGGATGCTGATGCTGCAGCCTTAGCAAGTCATGTTACCTGTTACTTCGACCCATATTCATAGCACCTGCAAGGTGGCACATGCATAACAGGTCGAAATTTTTGAAAATGCATTTGATCCCTATGCACTTTAATATCTTCATCACTGAATACGAAAATATCACCCTTGCCTTGCCTAGATGCTTAATTGTGAAGTTATAGAGCATACGCTCTCCTGTCACTGACTGTACGTAAACTTTATAAAAATTTAATAGACCCGTGTTTTTTTGTTTCATATAAAAATTTCAAACAAGATCGTCTGAAGCATGAAAACAAATAAAAAAAGTATGGAAAAAAAATTACATCGTCCAATTGACTTGAAACTTGGTAATAGTACTCTTCAACACAATATGTGACACCCGTGTTTCTGAGTTTTACAAAGTTCATCCTCTAAGACGTTAAAAAGGAGTATCAAAATCTGAAAATTTTGGAAAATAAAACATTTTCCTCCTTATTTACGTTCTATCAACTTTACTGGCATTGTAAGAAAAATTTGCGTTCTGATTAAAATATCAGCCTGTATAAAATTCTGAAATAAAAGTTTCAACTTCCCATATAAAGGAAAATCAGCTGATTGCTCACGTCAGAGGTGATTTTTTTTCATATTTCGACCTATGTATTTTGGGAAAAGTTGTTCAGTTTCGTGGGTTGATAAACATACTTAATTTTCGGTAACTAAATTAAAGTTTCCCAACATTTAATAAAACAAGAGAGTTCTTATATACATACATCTTTCCGTACTGCTCACTCTCATAGATTTTATTGTTTTCTTGGCCCTTTACTGTACAACCGTGTTAACTTTTATTTAGGAATATATTCTTTGAACCCTAAAGAATGTAAAAAGAGTGTACAGGACTGGTTAACAAGCACATCCTATGAAGACACGGAAAAACTATTGACTGTCATATTATAATTACCTAGTCTCTAGTATGTGTAAAAGAACCTGCAGCGTGAAGATATGCACGCAAAACTATTTGAACAAAAACAGCCAGTTGACAGCCAGTTGACTTTTATTGTTATTGTTAATTGTAAAGTAAGCACTAACATAATTTTATTGACTAAGATATTTTACCTAAGACACAAGTATTGTAATATACTTAGTTTAGGTATTATATTAATGAATTAATTTGCCCTACTAACATATATTTTATAAACAGTTTTATTTGTATTAGCGTTAATTGATTACTGTTCTTTTTATATAAGTATTTAGATAAATTTTACGTTATAGTTTTTATTGTAATCTAACTAAGCTATTTTTTTACACTGAAATAAATTTTATTTATTTATTTACATATACTCACGCCTATGTACTGTCGGGGTTGACAGAGCGACATGTGGTTTTAGAACCACTTGACACCACATTTGACACACGTTATAAGATAGATTAGGAGTATAACGGTGATAGGTTGTCGCCTTTCACCCACAATGCAGCAAAACCCTCGCATCCTACTGACTGGCTTCAACAGTATGCCTGAGAAGAATCGGCAGCTGGCACATTCTAAGTTTTTCTTTCACTCTAGTTCAACATGGAAGTAAAATGTGCTTTTTAAAAAAATAATCCTTACTTCCTACTAATATCATAAATGCGAAAGTAACTCTGTCTGTCTGTCCGTCTTTTACGCCTAAACTACTGAACCGATTTTTATGAAATTTAGTACAGAGATAGATTAGAGCCTGGGAAAGGACAAAGGCTATATTTTATCCCACAGTTGGGCACGATATAACCTGTAGTCCACGCAGGCGGAGCCGCGGGCGGAAAGTTAGTATCTAATAATGATACAAAATCACAAAAATATAAACACACTGAGGATGTGAATCAGCTCACTTAACTGTTACCATTAGTCGAAAAAAATTACTTAAATAAAACCTTGTCTATTTATATTAGGAATAGAAAATCTAAAAAAAAAATACATTTCTTTTGAGCAGTTGTTTAGATAGACGATACACGCTCAAAGGTCCATACTAAGGTTTTCTCTTGTGTCGTAGGTCTCTTGGAATATACACAAATACAGACCCGAACACCCATGGCCATGGCATCCGCTTTTTACATAAATATTTGCCCCAACTGAGAATCAAACCCAGGACCGGTTGATTAAGAGGCAACGTCACTACCGGTCGATCAAAAAGCAACGTCACTACCACTCGACCAAATTGACATAAGTCACCTCATAACATTCGTAATACCATATTTTAAAATAATCTATACGCAAAAGAAGGAAGAAGAAATAGATCTACAAGGAGGTAATTATTGTTACCAAAATATAAACATTGGAATTTTCCTTTATTGATAAAAATTTGACTGGAGTTTCCCCTCAAAAATATTGAAAATAACAAATAAATTCCACTCCGCTTAATCTAATTAACAACCTGTCTAAAACATTTCAGCACCATACTATTTAATGAAGTTATGTTTATATTAGAAACTTTTAGACTGTAAACAACACCGTCCGATTAAAACTGAAAATAGAAGTAATTTTCAGCTATATCATTTTTCCTTTAGCAGCTGCGAGAATATCGAATCTTGAGAATGTACGATTTTTAGTATATTGAATTATAAACCAAAGTCAAAATCTTAGATAAAATAGATAACAGCCTAATGAACCTTATTAACAATGCTTTCGAACAAATTTTGAATGAAACATCGTGACGAAACCCGCACGTTTAAGAAAATTCTTTTTCGAGCGGTTGCGGGCCACCAACCCGCATGGACCACCGTGGTGGACTTTGGTCTACTTCCCCTTAGGTGGGGACGTATATAAGTATGGGCTAAAAAAACTAGAAAACGGCAAAATGATAATAAGAATACGTAACATAAGCAAAACATTAGTAGGTTCATATTATTATGTAGCACCAGCGCAAGCAGCACGCTGATTTTATTATTATTTGCTCATGCACGAATATATGCTACGCCGTAGCGAGTATCTACGAAGCTACACCGAGGTTACAACATATTGCTACGAGTAGCAATATGTTGTAAAAAACGACTCACGCTTAATTTTACTATCGGAATAATTATCATCAAAATGTGGAAAGCAAAGTGAAATTAATCATTATAAATTCCAATAATTCGTAATTATATCAGAGCCTCTAATTAAACAGGTGAAATATCCGAATCAAAGAGTCTCAGGGGAAGTGGGGGTAATTGACAGTGGTTGTATCAGCGCTGCAAACTTTTTACGGCCTCATAAACACGAGATGAAATTATATCCTAACGGCCCAATAAACGGGAAAAACCTCCCCTCTCCCACCCTCCCGTTATTACGCGAACGGAAAGGTTTAACCCCGTATTTGCTCCGAGCTATGTTCGTATTTATGTTATTACCTACTAGACGTTACTAGCCACTTTACAAAGTCAAGGATAACAAGTGATGAAGGTTGAGTTTTATTATATTACTCGTATCATATTAACTTACAAGAGCAATTTATTAATCACACATCCTGACGCGAGGGTTTTGCTGTATTGTAGGCAAAATTAACCCTAAAATATTAACTAGACTGAGAGTGAAAGAAAAACATAGAAATCGCCAGCTGCCAACCCTTTTTAGGCATAATATAACTATATTATACCACAATATACTGTGTCATAATAATGGTAAAGGTTCATGAAGCCTAATAACGACTATCTTTATTATGTAATCATATACATATGTCTCTTTTCCTATCACCTCATTACGTGGTGTGGATCGTAACACCTACCTTTTCCCGTGAGCATCGTAAAAAGTGACAGTGAGCACAGCAAGTACGGTAGTACTATACTATTATACAGGATGAAAGGGACAGGTTAGCAAATACTCAAACCCTGAACGTAGACCATCATTTTGAATGATCTTCCAGTGAAAATTTCTTCAGGAAAATTTTCAACAATATTTAATTTTCATGTTTTTCAACAGTGTCTGCTTTAAAATTAAATTAGTTATTACAATACACATTCTCTATTAAAAAACAAAGATAACAAAAACCAGATAACATATCGCATTCTGTCAGCGGGGGGCGGGGCAAGGGGGACCACGCGCGGGGCGCGGTTTTGCGGTACATCGCGTAGCGGCAAAGTCGGTAAAAAACGAAATCTCCTTAACTTGTCTTTTCCAAGAAAAAAATATTTACTTTTAACCGATTATGGTTATGGGTACATACCACAATTTAAGTATTTGCTAAGCAGTCCCTTACAACCTGTATATTCTGTGCCGCTGGCACACTTTTTTGAGATTACACAGTTTTCCCAATAGTGGAATCCACGTGCAATTTATATGCACGCTCTGCCTACCCTACAAAACCATTTTCCAAAGTTGATCTACCCGCGCCAGAAAATCCCCCATTAGCATTTAATTTTTTTCTACGTCTCGATGGCTGGACAGAGACCCTCGTCAGCGCAGGCTTCGCTGGAATAACAAGAGCTTTGTTTATTTTCTTTATCTCCGCTCGCGGCGAAATGCAGCCACTAAAGCAACAATTACTCTCGGTAAATTAAAACCTGATCCTTAAAAACAACATGCTGTGCCTTATCTGCGGCGCAACCACGGAAAATCTACCTTAAACAATTTAAACATCATTCCAGTAATAATTAACTGGCGGATTAATTAAAAACACAAGCCCGTAAACGGCTTTGGAAATAATACTGCCTTCCTGGATTAAAGGAGTCGTTAGTCTTATTGGAAGTTAGAAGGCTGCAGATGATTGCGGCTTTCAGAGGTGGTGTTTGAGGTTTATTTATATTTCAGTGGTTGTGTGACCACTAAATCTAATCCGGTGGGTCTTAATTCAGTTTCCATCTAGGGTAAAAATTTGTGAAAATGTTTGTTATCGAAGGGTTGGTAGTTGTCGGTTTGTTTTGTCTCAAGAGATTTAAATACTATGGGTATTTTTTTAAATTTACTTATACTTACTTTATGACTTTATTATACAACCACAAATTACTTAATAGGTTCCTCAAAAAGAAAAATGCAGGACCGAAAAAAATCTGCAAAAGTGCTGCACGAAATATATACCTAAAACGTCTGGGTTATGACAGTATTTTCATTTAGAAATGATGAAATGGGCAGATTCTTGTACGATAAAAATTGATTGTATCTAACTACATACAAGTATCGGAAATATTGACAGGGACCATCACAATCTTACTTTACCAGCCTGCAAGGTTGACATCACTGAGAAACACTGAGTTATTCTATAGGATCCGAATCTAACACAACTAAAGTGTGGAAACTCTAGTTTTGAACATAAACAAGATTATATGGAAACTCCCATATTAAACTCAATTCTTGCTTTTGTAAAATTATAAAATACAAACCTCTAAGTTTGTTGTTTGAATTTGATTTTATCCTACTGAGTATGACTCGCGTAACAGCCTCTCAGATGGATTTTGAATTCTTGTCCGTCTTTGGAAGACAGTCCTACTTATTTGTAGTGTGTACTCGTACGACAATGCCATGGGGTCAAAACATTAAACCAGGGTACATGCTTTAGGTTGTAAAGATCTTGAAAATAATCTGGATATAGTAGAAAGGTATTGTAAGAACTAGTAGCTTTCTAGCAGCACGACGCGACGCCGGTCATCTAAATAGATATAATAAATGTTTCTGTGAATAATGATTGTTCTCCTCTGTTCTTAAGTAATTTTTTCTGTTTGTTTTTTTAATGAAGTGAAAATAAGGCTTTAGTTGTCTCAACTCAACATACGTGCCGCAAATTTATTTCGCTGACTCTAGCATCAACCAGCTTCTCTTCGCCGCAATCTGTCGTTGCCTTGGAAGACAAACTCGCTAACTAAACTCACACTGCAACTCTTTAAACGAACGTCTCTTCGTACAACTGCTCTACTTGACTCATGTTTGCCTAGTGATTTCTCCTTAAAGAAACTTTATAAGAAAACAGGATAGGATCTAACCAAACCAATCCGAAAATAATATTATTTCCTAAAATGAATTTCCTTTTTCATCAATATCGTTTGGAGGATTCCAAGAAAATTTCGTTCAGCTTATATTTAGTAAGTTGTACTAAACAAATCTTTATCTTCGTACTGTCTGGATTGATATGCTATGAAATAAAATCCCTATCCACTACAAATATAAGCTCTTTGGCTATCTACAAAAGAAATAGAGGTTTATGCCATTAAAGTTCTTATTCCAAGAAAATCATCGCTTCTTTCATTTGCTGAGTTCATTTTAACATGTAATAGCATAAATCAATTCTTTGCCATGGAAAGCTATTCAGTGTGAATACGAAATGATAAAGATAGGTTGATTAAAATTCATCGCAGCCCCACATTTCATTTAATTTTTATTGGCAAGTAAAAAAATTAAAAATGTATAAAAGCTATTGTGCTGACTGTATTTAAGTTTTTGAAATGCGCGCGGTCCACCAATTCACATTGGGCCAGAGTGGAGGACTATGGTCTAATCCCGGGAAGTATATGGGCTGTTGACGATGGTGGTATTTTAAAATGTAGAAAAAGCATGGTTTTAAGATCATCTATTAATAACTTTAATTATATCCTGCGATTCAAGGGTATTCAACGAAATGGGAAATTGTCGTAATGAATGTATAATGTATTAACAACTAGGCAAAAATTTGAACTTTAGGCCAATTCTGTGTAATTTAAAAAAAAGTATGAAAATTTAATTTTCAAATCATTGTTTACTTAGCCTTAGACTCTGGCATTTGTTTAACAATAATTATATATTTTTATGTGACTGTAGAGAGTTAAATCATTTATAATCAAAAGATTGACAGTACGTCTGTCCCATTTGTCGGACATTTGCAATATTAAATGCAACTATGAAGTGATAAAATTGTATCTAAAGAGGAAATTACCTACATTTTAAAGCAATTGGACAACTACTTGAATTTCTGCTCAGGCCACGACGTTCTCTGCGTTGGAGCGAAATTGAAAAATACTCGAGGCTAACGTGCTTCATTGTCTTGAAGTAATTTTCAATAAAATTCCGCGACTCAGTACCTGTCAGAATAAAATTAAGGCCACAATTAATTGGTTACAGACCACCAATCAGATTAAAATATTTATCGTCGTGAAAAGCAATTTACAGTGTTCGCCACAGCACAATACACGTCGGGAACAGCTTGGTATGCAATATCTGGCTGAGGTGAGCGCTGCATTTTCCCGCCAATATAATTCACTGACAAAACAATTCACTACAAAATAAATTTACCCTGTTTTCTCTTGATAAATAAATTGATTCGTGTCAGCAAGTCCAATGGTTCGCCACAGTACGATTATTAGGGGTAAATAAAATTAATTAATTAAAGTTTTTTTATATACTGAGGTTTACCAGATAAGTTATTAGGCTCGTATAGAATAACGAGCAACGCACTTCTGTCTTTGTATTAAACGACAAATATTGACATTATAATATAACAAATAAAAAAACATTTAGTGAAATTTTTATTCTACTAATTTAGACTTGAAATTAAAAAAATAATTATTCTTTGTTAATTAAATAGATACGACAGAAGATGTTTGTAATTAGTTGTACATAATTCACAAAGTTGATGTAATGAATAAGACCTCCCTAATATTAACGATAAATGGAAGACGGTAATTAAATTACATAAAGGAATCGAACCAGAAACAGGTCGTTCACATGAAAGAATACAAAATTAATTTTAAGAATTATAAAGACAATTTTTTTAGTCACTATAGTTATGAGTGAAAAAATATTTTGAAAATATTTGTCGAAGTGTTTTGTGAGTATTTGTATAAACAATAACTTTGCTCTGAATAGAGAGTAATCATTCTTACAACAAGCTAATGGAAAAATACATTTCTGTACAAAACAGAAAGAAACACTAGGTAAACTGCCTCTATTCATGGAACTAATGTCTAGCATTCACCATGTTTCCACATCTGTGAGCTAAGTGTGGATAATAAATGGCAGTTATTAGCGCGAGCCCGTGATATAGGGTGTAGATTTCAATCACACCTCTCGCCAACGCGTGCCAAGAACACCATGTATACTAATTCGAATTCAACCAAAGACACAAGCCGATGAAAGCCAAATCACCCTTTGACGAATTTACACCTTCAATTGCTTCTGAGGATCTCAAATAAGTCCATTTCAGTAAGGTGCTCTAAATTCCACCTCTTTGAATATTATCGCCGAGCCCCGGGCGATCACTTCTCACGTTTTACCTTTAATTCACTCGTGACAAGAAAGGAGTTATATGTTTGATTTATTACGCGTGATTTTACATGAGGAAAATCGGTGCATAAAGATGTTCTTCTGTTATAATAGACTTAATAGAAATCTGATATGGTGAGAGGAGAAGAAATAAATGACCCAAATGGTATCTGTCGATAAACCGAATAACTGTCAAAGTCGATTCTAATAAATGGAAAAACTCTACATATGAAATATAAAAAGGCGCTTTATAACCCATTCAAACTACTTCTTCGAGTGTTGTTACAAATAAACATGCTGGAATAGCCATAAAACGGACCTCGCCCTTGCACTATCAAACGCTCGATCGCCCGGCCGGAGTTAAATAGCTCCGACGGAGAAGTTCCGTCTAAGGATCCGTCTCATTTGCATTGATCGATTATAAATTGATTCATTTATAGAGAAGAGTGCTCTGTAGCTCTATTGTAACCCTATTAGGAACCCGAGAGATTTGCAAATAGCGCCAGGGGAGTGAATGGCGCAAAGGTGTTTGGAGACGCTCCTATTTATCTCGACTTAGATAATTCCCGCCAAACTGACGCGGGATGAGGGTAAACATCTTGACGTGATTAATAGTAATCCTCAGTAGTTTAATAGTGTAGGATTTACTTGGTTGAATAATATTATCTCAAACCGGAGCCTACTGCTTACGCGTAATACAGTTTAAGCTCAAACTTGAACAAAAGGATAGCATCATTTTTTAAAGTTGGAACTAATACTGCCACCGCCACAAGTATTGGTTAAACTAAAACAATGCGCTGGACTCCCGTTTCAAAGCTGGAAAATCCGTATTATTAAATATTTTCTAACAAAAGCACCTGCAGTGGACAACAGACCGACCGTGCACTCACTCCATGTACATAATTTTCAACACTATATAGTGAGTGCACCGCACTGGTTAAAATTGTGCACCGCTTTTTATTTTTCGCTGCACAATTATCATTATCCGTAACTAGCTTGTCAAGAAACTTGGACCGTAAAGCTTATTATAATAATTGTAAGAAATGTTTCACTGGTGCAAAGGTAAAGCAAATACGGCGAGTCCTTTATTTTTAAACAAACAATAAAAAATATTTTCTTAGGTATTTTATTTGTTTGATTCGAATTAATAATAAGGAGGGATACAGGGTATTGAACATAATGTGTTACATTATATACCCTTTATTAAAAATACTAAAAATATTAAAACTCGTGGACACGAGAATATCAACATCTAAATATATTTTAATTCTAATATAATTTCCGCTAAAACCTTCACGAAGGTTTCTCTATAGATAGCTACTTAAGTATTTATACCCTGAACATTACTTAGCAGCAAAGGTGTTGTAAAGTAGGCCAAACTAGTTTCATAACTTTTAATAAGTTGCCTGAAACTGACACTGTCGAAAAGTAACTACATTTTGTTCACTATTCAAACATCGTTTTCATAAAAATCGTCCACTCATTTATCTTACTGAGACAGTTTATGAAAAAACGAATAATATTGCTTTATTCGTTTTTTCGACGTCTAGGAAAATACTGTCAGATTGTGCACTGTAACAGCAAAATACTTTGAGCCATAGATGTATATACAGGGTGGAATTTTTTAATGCCACCTGAAGGGAAAGTACTTTAATACTGTAGATAGAAAGTTTTACTCAAAGAAAACATTCCTCTTTTTTTTTGAAAAGAAAGAAAGCTACCTTCAAGGATTTTCGAAATTCGCTTGCTTCACCCGGGAATCGAACCGACTAAAATCTGTAAGAACTATACCCTGTACTTTTATTGTATCGAATGTTAGGGTCAATTATAAGGGTGACATTTCTCTAACAAATTTGGTAAATTAAATGAAAGGAAAACTATGAAATCTTAAATTAAACCATTGAATTTAGCTTGTTGGTATTGACCCATTGAATTCATAAGTTTTCATGGTTTTCCTTTCATTTAATTCACCAAGTTTGTTAGAGAAATTTCATTCTTATAATTGACCCTGACGATCGATGCAATAAAAGAACTGGGTATTCTTTCAGATTTTAGTAGGTTCGATTCCCGGGAATGCCAAGCGAATTTTCGAAAATACTTGAATGCGGTTTTCTTTCTTTTTAAAAATAAAGGAATGTTTTCTTTGAGTGCAATTTTCTATCTACAGTATTAAGAGTACTTTCCCTTCAGGTGGCATTACAAAATTCCACCCTGATAGTTAACTGTTTATACATACACTCATTTTTCTCACTACTGAGCTAAAACTAAAAGAAAAAGTTACCATGTGCATTGCAATTGTGCAAGCTACTTCCCTTCCTAGACGTACTTTACTCGAAGATTTAGTTTGGCGAATTAACTGTACCAGCATATTCTCCCAAATAATTTATAAGAGGCCTTTCTCAGCAACATGGTGTCTATAGGTTATTAAGGTCTAGCTACCCTGAAAGATAAGTGTGAGTGTAATTCTGCCTCCTAGAGCTTTGTCCTACTTTACATGTATGGCTCTTTTCACTATTGGTTATGATCCAATTTTGGTACAGCGGAGTGACTAGGTACCATCTAAAACCTGTGACTCTAAATGTGTTTCCACATGATTCAGAGCGTCTCTTAGCTCAGTGATACTCGCTTATCTGAACAGAATAGGGAGGTTCCGCAACGTGCTCAGAGGCAAGGAACCTGATGGGTGAATAAAGTGGCAATTTATGACGAGCGTTCCCGTGCTTCGGAAGGAACGTTAAGCTGGCTGTTTCCGATTGACAACAGTCGTTAAAGTCAAGTCAAATGCCATTTGGTGGTTTGGGAATTCTGACTCCAGTATTAGTCAAGTGTACCACCACTACACATACACGATAAAAAGAAGACTGTCCTCTCTAACTTCCAGGAGACCTATGACACAGGTATACCTTAGTATAGGCTCCTTTCTCCAAATTAAATGTATAAACAAAATAAAATGGAATGTACAAATAGTTTGGGAGAAAATAAAAACAATTTTTTTTAGACCATAACTGTCATTTGGACATCAATTCTGTGAGTCTACGACCAAAGGCTACGAACGTAATATTAAACCTATTACCGACACTTCTGAATAAATAATTTCAGTACATCTGACGGCCGCCGGTTTGGGCGACTGGTAGTGGCGCTCGCTGCCTCTAGATCGACGGGTTCTGGGTTCGATTCCCAATCGGGGCAAATATTTGCGTAGACGCTATTGATTAGTGGAATAGCCTCCCAGTACTACACCACCATTAGTATCCTATTAAATAATAAATTAGAGTTTAGTGAAAAAATAAACCAAGTCATTTGTTTAGTAAAGACACACGCGAAACGCGCATTTGAATCCTATTATAAGAACGCTTATCTGTCAACACGAAGTCAGAACATGGGAACTGTCACAACATGTGGTGAATTAATAACATTCATAAAGAATTAGGCAAACCTACAAACATAATGTACTCATGTTTTTGATGTTTTCGTTAGTTTAATGTTCCGGTGTCATGGTCATCGGTCACCCTACAAACTAAGCTTAGAACCATCGTTGTATTGTATCCCAATTCCCAATGAGCAGTAGATCTCCAAAGTACTAAACAAAGCGAGTAATTTTCTAAGACAAACAATTTAGTTTGATTTGTATTTAAGAGATACATCAGTATCAGTTTTTTTCTTAAGAAAGGAAGAGTGCTTTGCCTACCCCGACAGCTAATATAGATGTGAGTGTATTTATAGAATTAGTTGAGTCTATAGAAAATCCGTAATTATTCAATCATATTCTCATCTATCTTATCCAAAGCGTGATGATTATAAAAATACAAACAAAGACACACACGCAAAGTCGTAGGTCCGACAACACATATCTACATTTTATGTTAGCCCCGACTGACCGGGAATCAAATACAGAAACTATTTTGAAACGGTATTAACCACTAAACTTGTGGCTTATGTCATATTCACCTTTTTCCAATAAGACTTCCACAGTTCCAAAGTCTTTAGGAGCTAAATTGTTTACAAAACAATTTCTTCAGGTGCCAAATTAAATCCGACGAGGTGATATACTGGGTGAACAGGTGTCGCTAGTCCAACCTGCCAACCGCAATAGGGGTCACCCGACCTCTCTCCTAATTACAAGTACACATCTACATGTAGCCGAGTATAAAGCCTCCAACGGACGCAACGCATTAACAACCTTATGTTTTTTAAAACATTAAATTTAATTTAGAACCATAAAATGCTTTTATTACTTGGCGTAATGACAAGAGTTTTGAATGTTAGCATTAAATGTGTGATCTTAGCGGAACTTACTATGCACGTTTGTAGAACTTTTGAATGCAATAAAATTTGTGTGTCTTCGTTGTTAAGGACACTTAAAATTTTAAAATGAATAAAATTTTATTAGTATTAATAAGGGAAAATTGTATATATCTCAAATAACACAAAACACAAATCTTCAATTATAAAAATCAGATAACTATAGGAAAAGACTCTAACCTTACTTGTCTTTGCTAATCATTATATATTTTTTTATCAAAAGAAGCAAACTGAACTTTACCTACTTTCAAAATATAAAATCAGTAAGTATCAAGGTAAATTTCATTTCAGACTTGGGATTTGTTACCAGCGTTCTTATATCCTCCGACATCCAATTTCTTCGTGGCCTAAAATGATAGAAAAAATCGAGATACAGGACGTGATCTAGCAGGATTTGCTGCAATATCTGTCTTATTTCTACTGTTACCGAAAAAACAGCAGACCCTCGTCAAGACGGATTTGTTAACTGAAAAAAGATGTACAATTTGGCTTTTATGTTTTGTTGCGTCACCTGATCAAGATACGAGAAAATCGCCAACGGGATATCTGCCACGTCGACATCTAATATAAACGGAAACAACATAATGTAATATCATTACCTACGTCTCTCCGTCTCCTTTTGTCATCTATCCAAAGGAATATACGTCATGTCACTCACTCGCATTTTGTCACCCAAAGCCCTTCAAATTTTAAGGCCACCCAAATCTACATAAACGAAGCTCAGTTTACTTTTAGCGAGCTGCAAAATTCCAGAACAAAATGTGTTTAGGGACCTTTATAAAGACATAGGGATAATTTTATAGTATTTTTTCCTGTTTTATCTTATCGGGGTTATGGAGACATTTACAATTTACGTTTACGCTGGAAGGGAAAAAAAATATTTATTTTATCCACGATAGGCCGGATAATCGCGGTTTTTGCAACGTGGTATAAAAATTAAGCAGTTGATTTAAAACTTATCTTTTGTACACAAATTTATCATCCTTCGCTAGTAATTTAAGCTTCAAATTAATGGGCTCAAATAAATAGTGTTATGTAACTATCATGATTGGCCATTTCATTAACTCGACAACTAAAAACGACAAGTAAAGGTCTGTTTTCCTTTGAAGCGTCATACTACCTTCAGATGACTTGTCAAAACACAAACCCAAATTAGAGGCTTTTTCGTTTACAAATCTCCCTTGACAAGGGTCGCCTTCCGGCAATACTAGAAATCTACATCAGTACACCCGTATAAAATACGCGATCTTAACCCTTTCTGGGAATGTCATGAAAAATACATACAGTGTAGATAAGGGTAGAAGTTGGAGTCTGTCATATTCGTATGAACAAAGGGAACAGATATGGAATTATGAACTCCGTCGCATTATATGATCTAGCCTTTAACCCTGACTTTTTGTTTGAAATAGGGGTTACTATCTATATTTCTCTTTTGTATGACCGTTAATGTTAGAAAATAGCACCAATCTATTTCTTTCCACGGGTATTAATCTACGAAATCACACAGAGTAGTGTATTTCCGAGTAGGTACTTCACTTTCAGATGCTTTTAGTTTAGTCAAAAGCTCACCGGCCAAACGTGGTCATTCTGACCACTTTGTGACTGCTGCTGGGTTCTTAAGGTGAAATAATAATGTAGCCTGTTTATTGACAAATCAGTGATTAGTCACGTAATTAAAGAGGAAGTCATATATATTTGGTTTCAAAAAACCCAAAAAAAAGGTAATTCCAAATTAATTAAAATTTAGCTTATTGCACAACTCTATTACAAATATGACAAGTATGTCATATTAATTATATGAAACTTTCATTTTGAAAGATGTCAAACCGTGCAACTGATTACTCGAGTTGCGACTATTTCACTTTCAAAATTAAATTTTGGAATTTCTTTTTTTGGGTTTTTTTGAAACAGCTTGTATAGGGTGGCTTTAAATTAAGTAGTTAGCGAAACTTTAGGGGCTGATTCTCCTCATGAAACTGAACAATTTTCTCAAGAACAACTTAATGAAATTTTTAATTTTTTTCTTGAATTCTCATAAAAAACTGATCGCACGAGTTGATGAAAAGGATTCATTTTAATATAAAAATATTTTCTTTTTCATATTTTGACCTATGTTTCTTGGGGAAAGTTGTTCAATTTAGTAGGCTAATTCATATCCTTAAGTTTCACTAACTAATTTAAAATCACTAAGAAACGATTCGTTAAGAAACGAATCTTACAAGTGAAACCAAGAAAGAATAAATAGAATTAAACTTTCTTTCAAAGTAATACTCACACAAAATAAAACCTTCAGCTCTTGATTACATGCCATGAATATCATACCTTTAACATCTACATAAAGCCCCTCATCTCCAATAGAAATAAACATATACACACATTATTACTTTTATATACTTCTGTTCCCAAAACTTCGCGAGTCGGATTCACAGGACGCTCAGTAATAACATTAAACAGAAGTTTAACTCTTGTCATAAAGTTGAAGACACGTGGAAATTTACATTCATACGCGCAAACATTTCAATAGACGTAAGAAGAAAATCAAGTACTTAATTTCAAACAAAAAGCTGAACTTACTCAAGTTTGTTGTTTTTCCTTTGAATTTGAAATCTAAAGTGTTCTGAAACTTAAGCTTTGAGTTAAATATACAAGTCAAATATTTTTAATGTTTTGGAGATACTTTATTATTATTTACAGGCTATTTTAATATGACTACAATTTCAAAGGGATTCCATTCTTCATTTGGAGAAATTATTTTGGGATCCAATCAATTAAGTTAACGGAGTCGATGTTAATTAAACCCGCCAAATCTGAAATAGAGCTTTAATGGGCCTTTTTATAATACGAAAATGGTACGGCAACATTGTATTACCATTGCCTCCTATGTAATAGTAATACTAGAAGCTGATAATATAGGGGGCAATGGTAATTGAAATTTTGAATTGCCGTGCCGTGCCGTTCGAATTATAAAAAGGCCCATGCGTACCGAGTCCTGGCCAAAATAATGATTAAAAAATAGAGCTTAAAGCGAATGACTTACAATACTACACTTTATAGCTCTAATCGCAAATAATGCAGTACATTACAGAATACGTATTTACTAAAAAATCCTACACTTTTGTTTCCACAAAAAAAAAACGTAATTCAGCAATTATATTTGTAATTCGTGTGAAATATTTTTAAAAACAGCGTGATAACTCTGGAAAATAAATAATATTTTTCACCAAACCACAACCTAAACAAACGCATCTGCAGTGCTACGTTAGAGTAAGTAGAAACGTCGGCGAATTACTCCACATTACTACGTGAAGCGTAGCCGTAACCCCAACCAACATAGTGCGTGTGATTACGGGAGCGCGTTACGCACGAAATATTTCGCAATGTCTCCACAAAGGCGCATAAACTTCGTCCTGAGGGCGATAAGAAAGTTGTGAGTGGGGCGTCTCTGCTCTGCGATAAACTCAGAATATCCATCATACTTAATTACCTTACTCTTTTAACAGTTTAGAAAGCTCGTCTGAGTAAAAATTAACGGCGTCTTAGCACCAGTGTGGATGATGAATATGTGTTATTATTGTTGTATTTTACAAGTTACAGGCATAATTATGACGTATGTGGGAGGAATTTCGCTTGAGAAGTTTGTGTGTTGCAAATCTGTTATGTTATGTTGGTCTTGCACTTGAATTTATTACCAAATATAAGAGGTAGAGGCCGGGGGTTATATGTTTGAATCCAGCACCTATTAATGGAATAAATATCTAATAGTTGTAAGATAATAAATCAACTTTTTTTTAACTGTAATTTACTCGGAATTACTTCATTATCAGCTTAATGAAAAAAGCTCGTTTACAGCACACGTATATTTTAAACACGATGACTATAAACATACATTTATTTTGAAGTCGGTATTTAGTACACAATTAGTTAGTATTATTTATTATTTTATACTAACATAAATCACTTGTTTTAAGTATTCATAAATATTTTAAATAGTGTTTTTTTTTTAAATGACAACAGAAAAATAAAAAAGCTTAGGTTTGGATCCGATTGGCGCAAGTAAAATATTTTATTTTTATTTCTCTGCAAATTAGGAAAAATATTACAATAGGTCCTCCACAATAGGTGCTATTATGTTTGCTTAACGTACCCAAACAGAAAATTATAGTAAAGGGTCAGGTCCCTTAGGGGTAATACAGATAGCCACTTAGGGTACGATTCAAGCAAACCTCTTGTTCTCCCTCTACTTCTACAAATTCGTGTCGTTCATGCGCTATGAGACTCCGTGATTCCAAAAAATGGTTTGTTTGGAACGTAGATAGTGGAAAAACTGGGATAATGATTCGTCGAAGGTCTACGAGGTACTCCCAGAGCCGCACTAGGGCAGGCGACCCCGTCCCGACTCGTGCCTGACACTAACGGGCACGGCCTGTTAAAGTGTGCGAGATAACGCCTTAATGAGCTATGCAAACAATCCACTTTTATATTTTCCAAACTGCAATTTAGCTTTCTTTTTTTATTGCTACGTTTGTTGTCATGAAAGTTTTGTGTTCGAATTGAGTTACTTGCCTAATATTTTTGTGTTAGTGTGCTCTGTGTTTATATTTTAGCTCTATCTAAGATCTTTAGAAGGATCTATTTGATGTATTTGACGTTCTTACTGATTTTTTCCTAAAATTCAATCTATTCAATCGAATTAGTCTATCTTTTGCAGTATGAGGAACTTTTCGTACTAACAGCTAAACGGTTTCCAAAGCATGTAGCTTCGCGGTTTCGTATCGAACTATTCTTAGATTAGATATTTGCTATAGTGTCTCTTATAGGTACACATGTATTTAAGCTTGGGCCCTTGACCAATTCTTTTCTTCTAGCGCATTGTCAGAGATTCTATTTACGCTGAACCATGATCACGAATTTGACAAATAAGACCTTATACAGCCATCTTTTAAAGCTATATTAAAAGAATGTTACTGATGGATTTAATAAAGCGTTATACCTTTTCTTGAAAGTACGTTGTCTCGTTTTCTTTTAAGATAAGGTCTGTTTAGTATTGTTTTAGAAGTTCTGGATTAAGAGAGCAATCTTGAAAAATATCATGACTTTTTATCTATGCAATGTGTACTTTATGAAGTCCAGATTCGTCCCTGAACCAGCGGTCCCAAGCGTTTTATGAGGGCATGAGCGGTTCCGTTAATCACATTCGGTTGATTCGGCCAGGTAATCCCGGGACACGCTACAAGATGGACGACATGTCCCGCGTTCGACAGCCGACATGCCAGGGTTACCAACGTCACATTATTAATAGCTGGATTTTTATTAGGTGACATTAAAAATCTGCCTATTGAGCGTCGCGTTGGTTGCGTGAGTCGCTGAATCGGAATTGGGAGCTTGATATACATTGGGAGCTAGATATACCGAGTTTAGTTTGTGTCTTACACTCAAGTGATCACTGCGGTGATAGTTGGTAATGAGCCAGACTTGTAACCGGAAGGTTGCGGGTTCAAATCCTGGTGCGGGCCTGTACCATTAAGTTCGTGTTTCCGAATTTTTGTATGGATTTTTCATTTATCATCACTTGCTCAGTTGTGAAGGAAAACATGATGATAAAATCCGCACGTCTAAGAAAATTCATTTTCGAATGGCGTGCGGTCCACCAACCTGCATTGGGCCAGCGTGGTAGACTATGACTTAAATCCCTTCGTGTTTCGAAGAGAGGCCCGTGGCCCATGATGGGGACGTATATAGACTGACAAAAAAAGACAACTCATACTATGTTAAGTCTCCCTATCAAACCACTTGACGCAACAATTTATAATTAATTTATTGTTGAAAAAAAATACTTAGATGGCAGATTTTCAGCTTTATCCTTGACTTCTTGATGGCGCAGGAAAATAACTTAATTAATCGCAATAATTACATAGGAAATGTTTGCGGAGAAAATTCTGTATCAGCATATATTCTATAACTAGCTTTTCGCCCGGGACTTCGTTCCCGTGGGAATTTTCCCGTCAATTTTCCAATGTTTTTAATAGTTATTCTGCTATTCGGGACGGAGAGAAATACAACAAATCAAAAACCATGGAAATCGGTCCAGCCGTTCTCGAGTTATAAGTGTTGTAACAAACACGACTTTCTTTTATATATATAGATATACAGAAAAGATCCGAAGGCTGCACAAATCTACAGTCTCTTATGCTATATAGACAGTGATAGGTATCGAACCTTCGATTCTCAGAAGTATCGGTCGCTGACCCACATTCAAGCAATATTAGAATACCAAAAACCGGTAGGTCCACGGGCCCGTAACGAAAATAATATCAATGTCAAATGAAGAATTGCGTCAAGAAGCAAAGTATTCATTAATGGAATAGAAACAGTTATCTACTAACCAGGTACGTAGTTATTATAGTTATTTCACCATCTGGTGTAAATCACAAAAGAAATAACAGCTACACAAACACCACAAGACAAGAATTAAAATCTAAAATAAATTAAGTGGAACTACCTATTAAATCTTCTAGAGCGCAAAAAGAAACTTTTATCTGTAGACTTATTTTAACAAGTTTTCTGAAGACCGACTCGTTTGTGCTATCTTTTAGCTTCTTGAAAGTTTAAAATTCTTTCTAAAAGAGTCGAGGGTTTTAATACAACTTTGAGTTTAGAGAGAACTGCTTGCCAATAAATCTTTTATATGCTACACACTACCTACCCATTCTTCGATTTATTTTTAATCCCCGACAAAAAAGAGGGGTGTTATAGGTTTGACGTGTGTATATGTGTCTGTGTATCTGTATGTGTGTCTGTGGCATCGTAGCTCCTAAACGAACGTACCGATTTCGATGCGGGTTTTTTGTTTGAAAGATGACTTAATCAAGATGGTTCTGACCTGGAGGTTTACCATGATCGCTTAGCGCGATCCAATTTAGGACCTAAATAAGTCTGCAACGCTTATCCGTACGATGATGGCTTATAAGCGATTCAATTTTGGCGCTGTTGCGATTCATGTAGACATTTAAAATGGACCATAGACAACCGAGCAGTTCAAAAGCAGCGCCATCATGGTACCATTTTAAAAAACATTCCAATTGCGAAGCAGTTCAAAGTTGGATCCTAAACAGAAATCGTGGTAAAACGTGGTAAGTGTTTTGTTCAGCCGTTTAAAAGCTACAAGCAATCGAATGTCTAAATTATCACACTTATATATAATTTGAAAGTGACTTTGCCCAAAATAAAAAGAGTAAGGTCCAATTTCACCATACTCTGTTAGTTAGTTAACCCACGATTAAGAAGTTAATCAGACAAAACGTCAAATAAAAAGTATCAAAATGACATTGTCAAATCTCGGGTTAGCTGCTAATCGTCTGTTAAATAACTAACAGAGTATGGTGAAATTGGGTCTAAGTATCTTTTTTAAACTTTGTGTCTATTTAGATAACGGACACATCGTACACACATGATCTCTAATGTCAAATATACAGACAGGGTTATTTGTAAAACACCAATAACCTCGTTTTACTACTTCTTATAATTCGTTATATTTTACTTACATTTAAAAAAACCGCTTTAAAGTATATTAATAGGTAACTCTATGGACAGCGCACGGGCAGCGCCGCTAAGGAGGTACTTACTAGTGCGTAAAACACAGATATTAAAAGTGTTAGATAGAGTAACAGAAACTTCAAAATTTGTTTTTTGTAAATGCATTATCTAAAATAAAAGTTGGTGTTACTAATTATAAGCATTCTAATCCTGCGATGTTATTCGTGTTTTATAAATAAAATAAATAAATACATACCTACATACATACAAATAACACTGTATAAGTATATGAATCTTTGATTTTAATGACTAATCGCACTACGAATAGGAACTAGAGTTAGATTGTGGCCATTTCACTTTTGAATTATTTTTTATTTATGAGATGGGTTAACTCTTGACCTCAATCTTGACCAAAGTCATAGATAAGTTCGACGATGGAACGAGTTAACCCAGAAAATGCCCATTAAGGCACTGGTACTCCTTCCTACGCACCGACGGAACACAGCAAGCTGTTTGGCGTCGGACTTCGGTAGGAGGGTGGTCGCGAACCAGACGGCCGCCCCCTACCCTCAGATTCAAAACAAACTGAGGTGTCATTGCCTAAGATGAATAAATTACATTTGTATTTTCTTTTGTTTTTATCACGTTCAGACAGACAGACAGAGACGGTGATGGACTTTGTTTTATAATCATTATTATTTATAATAAAACTAAGTTAGTAAAATGTGCGTGCCGATAAAACTTAAAAAGGAGTCCCAGCACGATAAAGGGACTCATATAGTGTGATAGCCCTTTATCCCCCCTCGAACAAGAAAGTTCCCGTTTTAACCTTAAGGGCTTTAAAGATATAAGGGCTTTTTTAACCCTTCAACTTGGAAATTAAGTGTAGTGGCGCCATCTGTTGTCGAGTATTTGAACTTCATTCAGAACAACGATTATTTGGGTTGCATTTCGAAAGGCGCTTAGAGCAATTGCAGCATGTGTAGAAATGTATTATATTATGCTGTAAGTTTTCCTAAATAAATAAATAAAATAAAATAAATCAATAAAGTGGCGCGAAATTAAAAATTTTTTGTTACTATAAGACAAACTGAACTAACACATAGTTTTCCCCAAATTCCTACGGGAACGAAGTCCCGGGCGGAATGCTAATATAATATAATGACTAACGTGTTTCAACATGGCCCACATTCTAGCCTTCAAGCATTCAGTAATTCAAGCAATATTTCACCAGAAAATCTTTAAAAATGTAAAATGTACACGTCCATGTAACAAAAAGCGTCAAATAAAAGCTATCCATACCAACACGTGCCTAAAACTACAGACTGAGGATAAAACTGGAACTAGTCGTTGCTAGATAGCTGGACTAGTTCCGGTTCAATACATTTTTCACTGGGAACAGCTGTCTACCATACCTGTATGAATCGACGGTTTGAATAAAATACTCACACTTTTTTAAATTTCGCGATTCGTAATAGAAAGAGGCATTCATTTAATTTTTCACGTATGAATAGCAAACATTAAGGTGGAACATGAAAAAATATTATTATGAAATTAGAATTGAAAAGATTCGCTGGTTTTAACTCCGTAGCACAGTTAGTTAAAACCAAAGCAAAACGGAACCGCATTGTAATGACTTGATGATTGACTTTTTCTTGTAATCAGGATTTCATTATAAAAACTTTGCAATTAAAGGAATCCTGGAAATATAAAATCTCCTGTTTTCATAATCTTTTTGGGGAACAATTATTTTTAAAAAAGCTTTCCATCGGCGACTTTAACAGTGGGAACTTCAAAAAATTATACATATGGCCTACGTGTTATTTAATTTATTATAAAAGAATAATAAACATTCATATCAACATCCATCTTCACAAGCACAAAACAATTAAATTATCGAAAAAAGTTAATTTTATAACTATTTTACAAATAAATAACCGCTACATACTCGAAGACTCGTGCTAAGGTTGTCCCTTGTGTCTTAGGCTCCTTAAAATATACACGAACATCCACGGATCGAGAATAAACATCTGATTTTTAACCGACTTCAAAAAAAGGAGGAAGTTCTCAATTCAGGTGATTTTTTTTATTTTTTTTTATGTTTGTTACCTCAAAACTCCGTCATTTGTAAACCGATTTCAATTATTTTTTTATTTCGGAAGCATCTACTTCCAGATTGGTCTCATAAAAAAATTATCGAAATCGCTTCAGTAGTTTAGGTCATAAATAAAAAAAACAGAAATTTACGGTCATATACATATGTGGATGATAATAGGTCATCAATATAAACGAAGCAAAAATGAAGTAATTCCCTGAGACTTTTAAGTTGTTTTTTGGGGCTCCTTTGTGGAGATCTACCGTTTAGTGACCGGTAGCGTATATTACCACCACACATCTTCCCTGCTGTCTGGTAATCGGTTGATAATATCACCCACCAACCCATAACTTTCATGCGTGGACTATAGGTTATATCGTGCCCAACTGTGGGATAAAATATAGCCTATGTCCTTTCCCAGGCTCTAATCTATCTCTGTACCAAATTTCATCAAAATCGATTCAGTAGTTTAGGCGTGAAAGACGGACAGACACACAGACAGAGTTACTTTCGCATTTATAATATTAGTATGGATCTACGAGGGAGTTATATGAATGATAAATGATAACCTTTAAAAAGAATAAAATAAAATATTTTTAACAAAAAATTGACCCGCCTTCAAAAAGGGTGAAATAATTGTTTAAAGCTATGTTCACGAGTAAGTAGTGGTTACGGGTAAAACAGTAAATAGGTGAATTCATAGCGGAATATGGTAAATAGAGAGGATTTTTTTTTGACGTCGGCGCCGAACAATTACTCGCAATTCGGTCAATTTTTTGTTAAAATATTTTATTACACAAATATTTGCCCCGATCGGAAATCTAACGCAGGATGCGTCCAGAGGAACCAGCCGTCAAAAAATGTGAAAAAAACTTTTTTTAGGGCGAAAATTTTTATCTATCAATTGTACACTTTGTACTCAGAAATTTAATAAGTGCGTGGGGCCCGTTTTCTTTGGTCACAGTCTTCGTTGACAAATTACAAAAAGTCCGCAGAAAAGAAACAAGGCGATATTAAAGCATCGGGTCATTCCCGACCGGAGGAACTTCAACAATCCATCAAGCGTAATTGCCACAGTTCCCGAGTGTCCATCTCTTCTGTTATTTGATTATAACTCATTCATTTTCTTTTTTCTTTATACTTGGAAACCTAATTACGAAAGTCTTCAGGAAAATTGCTCTCAACGAAAAGCAAGGCGACGCATTATTGATCATTTTTGACTGATTCTACGAATCTTCTGCCTTTGTTTCGTTTACTAAATATTAATTTCGTTAAGTTAAGTCCTAAGCGGTCATTAAATTAAAAACAGTATTCAAAGCATCGTGTTAAAATATGGGTATAATTGATTCAATCTTCGCTGCAAAATCGAACACAGTCACATGCAAAGTTGCAAATGGCAGAGCTAGAAAAATCCCGTGAGAAAAATCACAAACTCGGCGTACGAAAATCAGGATGTTGGACATCCGTCAGGCAAAAGGCACACAAACTTTGAGCGGGACTTTAACCGGATTGCCTAACGAGTCAGCGCGCGGGAGCAGCGCGGCGCGATCCCGGGGCTGCTTTTTACACCCTGCCAAAACACATCCTGCCTATGGACGGTTTTATTACTTCACTTTCACGCTTCCTTACTTTCGACCAAATTAACTCAACTCCCGTCTTCACTCACGACGATAAACAATGTTTGCTTCCAGTTTATGTGCCAATTTCACTCCAAAAATTGCGTCAGCGAATTTATAGCATTTTCTTTTTTGCGTACAAAATAAATTTTTGGATGCACGCCTCAGCAATGCTATACCGAGCTGCAGTAATAGCTGCATAACGAACTATGCGCCGGTAGAGCGGGCCGCCTGATTGAAATCCAACCACGTCCTCGACGCGGCCGCAAATCATTTTTGCACTATCAATTCCATGTCGAAACTAGTTCAACTTTCCCCCGCTGTTACTAAACCGAGGATAATTTAACAAACCGTTCTGGGAAAACGGAAATTGTATTCCGCGACATTTGTTTACTAAACCATAGCTCATGCCCGCAACTTTGGATCGTACATTCGCGAAAATAAAGTGCCTCTATAAATATATTCCTTCAAACAGGATTTCAGCTCAATTTCCACTTTCACGAAACTACCCTGTAAACGGTCGTGCTATAAAGTAACAGCGTTAAATTTGACTACACAGCCAAATTTATTTCAGTAAGTGAAAATCAGTATCTGTTAAAATATAAAATCGTTATTGTGTTATGTAAATATGAGTGTCATTTACACAGTCATACATAGACGTACGTACTTTGTACAAATATACAATAGTAATGTAACCCGGTAATGTAGCGCTGTGACAACACACGAGTAAACAGCAGCGGTGGTGCGGCGGCGCACGACCAATAGGGCTATTGTGTATTGTGTAACTGTATATTTGCGCAATCCGATGCGTTATCTGGCGCACGCAGCGGTGGTGGTTTAGGACTTAACGAATTATCACGCCAGCTGTCACTGCCCCATTGAAGCCAATTTTGAATAATGGGGTGCTGAATTTATAATCGTGTGTACAGAGCCGGATGATGGCGCCACCGTTCGAGGCTCCGCCTGAATCCGGGCCAAACAAACAACGCCATTCTGTAGAGTCGGCAACTCCCGTTCAAGTGATTATCCTGCAGCGTTGTTAACGTTACTGTTTGATATCAAAAGCGAAACAAATCGTTTTTAATTTGATTTCTTTGTAAAGCAGGTAATAGAATGCATCTTCATTCGATTATCCTTCAACTTAAAGTCAAATTAATGAAAAATCACTTTAGAACTTTCTTTTAGTATGTATACAGGTATGTACGCTGAGAATATATTACTTCTACTGTTTTAAAATTCACACTAACATACTTTTAAGAGGAAACAAACACAGTTTCGTAAGAGAGATAAGGGTTTAGACTTAGACAAGAGGCTTACGTCTTTCCATACACCACCGCATGCTAATCGTTATCCCAGCATGCACCTTTCAAACTTAGAAAACATTCCCCAAAGTTTGTTCTCAGCAACACCACCACAAACGCTGTAAAACACAGCTAGATTGTAGTAAAATAACAGGGGATCTGCAAAGCTTACAAACAGTGGCACTATTCGTAATCCAGCACTGGTGGACAGCCTATATAGCAGCGCCTCCCGGCCCATTGCCGTGACCACTACAAAGCACACCAGATTAGCACCATTGTTTGAGAGGGGATTTCGCAATATAATTTGAATTTACAATAAAGTCTACCAAATAGTCCTGGATGAACCTTTATTCATTATTTGCCCCTATTGTTTAATGGCTGTTTTATGTGACTATTGTACAGCCACTTGATTTAATGGAAAGGGATGTCAACATTGCTCAATTTTGGTTACGAGTGTTTGTGAATAATATCTGAATTATGCTATTTAGCAAATTTTAGAGTATGTAGTATTTTAAAATAAGGCCAAACATCACGTACCTGATTTAAAAATATCAAACATTCATCTGGATTTCAAACAAAGTTTGCCCAAGATTTGCCCCAAAATTCTGATCATGAATCGGAGTTTATACAGAGCTTTTCGTATGTTTCATATTTATTTTCATGTTGTCCCATCATAATGAAAGCAATGCATTCCCATTCAAAACCAATTTCAACTAAAAAAAATCCAACACGTACACAATCTAACTTTGTACAGCTTATCCTTTATATCAGCATTTTGAAATAAAACTTAAATAGAAAGAACTCGCATGGATCTCTTATCCCAATTTCTGAATCTTTCAATTTCGTTTTTCATCTGTGGAATCGGAGTTTTGTAAAGCCCTGTCTTATCCCTTGCCGGGGGCTTAAAAGTATTTTGAAGTTGGGTTCGAGAGGATATCATTACAGTAACATTCTTTATCTAATATTATGTTGCTAGTTGAACGCCAGTGGCTCCGTGGGCGACTCAACAAAACAAAACTTGCATAATATATTCTCTTTTACGAAACTAAAACTTAACAACACTTGGGGTCGGTTTATCCAACTTTACATTTGCATCTTTTAACTTTAGGAATACTATTACAATGTTAAAGGGACACTTTTTGGATGATTTTGAATAAGTAGCGATATTTTAAAATGTCGTCCGATTAAACGCTGGGTGAGCTTGCTACATCCTCGACCGCTGAGGTCTAAAGCAAACCTTAATAAAATAAGAAAGCAAATTTCACGTCATATATTTGCTTAACCAATTTAAAATCAATAATTGTAAGTATATTGTGTTTTACAGGGAGCCTCGGTGGAGACGTTTATAGGCTTAAAAAAAAGTATGTTGAACAACTCTCGCCACATCGTTTCTTTAATAGAACTTCGTCGCTTATTCCGATTAAAATTGTCTGCTTAATTTCAAAGTCTTTTCTGAGTACTACATAGTTTCTGTAATTGTTGTTCAAGCTTGTAAGCAGCTTATTTTGCTTTGAGTAGATTTATAGGTGAGTGGAATTTCATTTACTTTAAACGGTTTATAAACTCTTGTTGAAAACTATGTTTACAAGACCTGTCACTGGTTCAACACGCTTAACTTGAATATAATTTCACATGTATAATACAAAACATATTCTTCTTTTCGTGTAGGTATGGTCAAGTGTGTGGCGAACTTGACTAACCCTGGTGTCAGAATTTTCAAACCGCTAAATGTGGCCTCTGACTCGGTTTTAACTTTAACGACTGTAGGCACGGCAAGGCACTTTGAAATTTGAATTACCATTGCATAGGGGTTCTTAGCTTCTAGTATTACTATTACTCGTACATAAAAGGCCAATTTTGCCGTGCCGTTTTAGAATTATGCTTGTGACTGTTTTTTGATATCCAAAAACGGTTATCACAAAATGCGTGTGTAAAGTAGTGTTATAATTGCATATGTATATTTAAGGTATTATAACTTACTATGTAGCTTCTCGCCCGGGACTTAAACCTTCCTCTTGAATCACTACGTCTATTCGGAGAACCGCATGAAAATCAATTTAGTAGTTTTTGAGATTATCGCGTTCAGACAGACAGACAGGCGCGACGGGGAACTTTGTTTTTTTTTTATAATATAATAATGCTATGATATGATATGATAACGCTCACTTGATACTATTATCAAATTCGGCTGTGTCTCATTTGATAAACTTCCGTTCGCATTATAATAAACCCTAACACGACAGTTACATAAACTACTATTACACTATGTACTGGGAAAACATTGAACAAAAGAAGCTCGTAATGTTTACCTATTTGTATGAAATGTTGTATATGACGGCCGGTTTGGTCGAGTGGTAGTGACGCTGCCTCTTGATCGGCGGGTCCTGGGTTCGATCCCCAGTCGGGGCAAACATTTGTGTGAAAAGCAGATGTTTGTTCTCGGGTCATGGGTGTTTGTGTTTGTCTTTATGTGTGTTCCAAGGGACCCACGACACAAGGGAAAACCTTAGTGTGGGCCTTTGAGTGTGTAGCGTTTATTTATTATTATTTATTTATTTATTTATGCACGCTGTATTTATCTAAACATTATAGCTCTTAAAAAAATTGTATCGCCCCCGACGTTCATTGCTTAAAACTTTTAAATGGCAGAACCAATTTTTATTAAATATAGCTAAGAACTATTTCGATTACGTCAGTTTTCAAAACAAAAAACTGCATTAAAATCGTTCCATTCGTTTAGGAGTTACGATGCCACAGACAGACACATAGATACTTATACAGATACACTCGTCAAACTTATAACATACCTTTTTTGTCGGGGTTGAAAAATGTGATCCAACGAACTCCTAAAGCGTGCGTACACCACCAACAACGTTAGTTTTTGACGCTTCACCAACATAATAACCAATTAAGTTGGCACGCAGCGCCTCAGAATAAAGCAAGGTGTGTATAATATCCGCAAGCGAAAGCGTAGCCATAATAAATGACTAGATAGGGCTGGTCACGTGCAGGTCGTCCCATTTATGCTTCTTGTGAACACTGAAGGAAGTGGTGCAATTACCTGTGATGGATAGTGAGAGTTAGATGCCGCCGTAAGGGTCGCGTCCTCCATATAACTTTCTTATCTACCTCGAAGGGAAACTTTATGACATCTTTACGGGAATCGAAAAATATGGACGACCCTTTACATTAAAACGCTGAGCGTGTACGCAAATCCGCTCGCGCCGAGTTTTCAGGGCACAAGCACTTAACTAGATAGTCCACTACTTTTAGTCTGGTAGTAAGAAAATAATTTATATCCATATAAAACACAGAGGAGTCGTGAGCGCGCTTCGATGTTATCGCCCGCATTCCCCTAATACATTATTGTATGGCTTTGGTGTTGCAAATGCGGGCTCGTCTGCCCCTACGGCCTTTTGTGCAAAAAAGGTATTTCTTTATTCAAATAATACAAGGGCTACTTGTACATGTTCTTTTGTCAAAAATGGTATCTACTTTGGTCTTATGATAGAGTTTAATTTTGTAAAAATACTCATAATTCAAATGTTATATTTTACTAACTTTCCGCCCGGGTCTTCGATCCCGTGGAAATTTGGGGAAATTATGTAGCCTATGTGTTAATTCAGGGTGTCAGCTGACTCCATACCAAATTTCATCAAAATTGGTCCAGCCAAAATCAAACATTCATATATCCCTAAATAAAGAAAGAAAGACAAATGTATTATAACGGACATCACAACACATATAAGAGGCAAGATTAAACAGTAAAAGACGATCACGATACACTACATAAAGCTTAAGATCGCCATATGTAGATCCCTACATCCATCCCTCACAAACTTTCGCATTTATAATATTAGTAGGAAGGATAGGATAGTAAGAAGTAGGATAATTTGAAAGAAAGAAAGAAAATAATTTATTCATTGCCAACAATACATTATAGTTTGCTAAAAAAATCTAGTTTACTAGTATAAGCCTCATATTTCAAAAGGATATAGGGACATTTCCAGATGAGATGAACATAATATTGAAAGCTAAGTCGGTTATCGGTTATGTTTTGTGTTGACATATTTTAACAAACCCGTTTGGTCCCAACTCTGAAATGAACGATGTTATATACGTAAATAGGGAATGATTACTAAGTAATCCGGCTTCATACTTTCTAGAAAACTGGATAAGTTCGTAGAAGATCTCGGCTGACTAATTAAAAACTTGCATATAATTACGCCTTCAAACTGAAAGAAGCTGAAAACAAGTCTTCCTGCAAAGTTTTAACAAAATCATGTTACAAAGGTGAATCTGTTACAAAATAAGTAGGTACGAGGAATGTGTCTTAAAATTCTGAGAGAAAGGTCTCCGAGTAGGGATACCATGATTTCACAAACTTGTAAACACACATTTTCAGCAAATGGTTAGTAGTAAGGGATTCGAATATATAATGCGAGCGTGAGTCAATAAAGTGGCAAACACAACATTCAAAGCTAACAGGATACTTACTGTCAATCGTCGTAGAAATGTCAAACGTCGGCTCTCAGGAGGCTTACCATGATCTCTTATTGCGATTCATTTTAGGACCGAAACTGAACTGCCTCGCATTCGGATCGTTTCCTTAAAGTTCATGGTAAGCCTCTCTAGATGTTCTTGTTTTGTTAAAAGGCACACAATGTATTTTTTTTAATATATTTTTTGCATTCAGCAATGCATTCAGCAACGTCATTTTCTGAATTAATCCCTTTTCTTATGTTTACATTTCAAAACTGTGGCTCTAAATGAATTATCGAAGTCTGAATTTAAGTAAAAACATTTTCCAAAAAAGGATTTTAACTTTTTACTCTACTTTAAGAAATGGTCACCCTATCCTCGGTGGAGGAGGGATCATACCTCGATTCACAATCTGCGAAATTACATTCCTTTTCATGTTTCTGCGTGAATAAAATATCTGAGGCCTATTATTATTAAGACGGCAGTACAATCAAAGTAAATAATTTCATTTCAATGTGAAGCTGATTTCTAAATTTGCAGATCCAACTCGGATTCCGTGATTACGTTGATCACTTTATGGGAGATTAGGTCGGTTGATTTCGCGAATACTTAGGATTCACAGTCAGTGGAAAGGAGTTATGTTTGTAAATAATATGTAAACAGATGTCACTTGTCCTAAATTCCATAAGTAGGTTACTTTTCCACGCCAACGAAGTGGCGGGCAGAAAGCTAGCAAATATCTACCCCTGTACATTCTAGATCTGGTATACATTCACATTAGATCTGGTACTTACTTAATGTTTATATTGGGTATCTTTGAATAAAGGTAAGAATCAGCCCACTAAACCAAATAACGTTCCCCAAGAAATATGAAAAAGAAATTTCGCCGCTCAGTACCAGAGCGATTGCTTTAGGCTTTGGTTAATTAAATTTAGCGATTTATTTAGGTTTTGGATCGTATCTTCTGTAATTATTTAATGTTGTTTATATAACTATGTGTCAAAGTCAAGACAAAAGCTGCAAATACTCGCCAGCTTTAACAATATAACGTTCATTAACGAAGACGTAACGAACTAAACTCAATATATAATTACTGATACACGGCTCGTAGGCAAACGCACAATAACTGCGTACGACAGTGTAGGGTAGACAGAGAGAAAAACATCATCAATATTTCAAGCAGATTAGCGGACTTCTAACAGAAGACAGCATCTGAATATTGTAGACAGTGACGACAAGCGACATTCTGTTATTCTGTTTTGTATTCACCAACTAAGTACAAAACAGTCGGGTTCCTTTAATTGGTAGATCTTCACCAAAGATTTATCTGTGACCAAAGTGTCTTAAAATAAGAGGAAACTTTAGTTAGCGAAACTTTTTTGCTTCCCATATCGTGTAGGTAAAGTCAAGTGTGTGGCTAACTTGGCTAACCCAGTTTTTAAACCACACAATGGCCTCTGACTTAATCGACAATTTACCACATTTTATTTGTTGGTATTTATATTAACAAAATTATGTGTTTCTAAAAGACTAGTTACATTTACATTCATTGCTCGTGACTGCTACATAACTCATTATAGTGAATGAAAAACGCCTTCCCTTTAAAAGCGTTTATCCAACAGCGTAAAAACTACAGGGAATCACTAGATAAAATTCCCCCACTTTATGATCCACTTCTCTTTAACTTCAAGTTCCTTGTAGGTACAGTTTAATTCGCTAAAACACCTCACTAAGTATTTCGCTGAAGTGATAAGATCGCTTGCACGCTTTCACAGGAAAATGCCCGCGAAATTACAATTTGTGGCATGTAACGCTTTTATAGTTTTTGCACTACGGAAAAAAAATAAGTTTGAAAATACTTATCTTTAGTTTGACTTTTAATTAATTAGCGAAACTTTCACCCAGTTGCAGAGACGTCCATTAAAGTTGATGCTACTTTTGTTTCCGAACTCCGAAATGTTTTGTTTTTTCGGATCTTTAAAAGTAAGTCTAGGTATACTCCTTAATTTGAACAATAAATTTAAAAGTTCTGCTAATTCCAGTCTAAATTAATGATAAAACAAACTTTGTCAATGTTCTTTTTATCTTGAAAAAGTTGAAATGAAGCAAAAACCTTTTTTTGTAATGGTTCTGTGCTTTAATTACTAATTTTAATTTTCTAAAAATACATTTAACATAAACCTTTTTTTGGGTTCTTTAATATGAATTTCTGAGAATGAGGCATGTAGCACTCTAGCACTTCATTCTGATTTAAATATTATTTAGATATAGCCCAAAATCAGAAGGAACCTAAGAATCTCAATCGTCTCTTGCTGTTTCGCGCTTGTATTATATATGGATGACATGCTGAGAGTGACAGGTTTAAAAATAGTATTTGACAAACGAACGGTTTAGTCTGAAGGATTCCGTAAAAAGCGAGAAGATAAATTAAAACAAATTATCGAAGCACGATAAGCACACAAATCGTACCTTTTCCAAGAACCCGGTCCTTTGAAACGATTCTTAGGGAGCCTAATTTATTTATTTTATCAGAAGAAGTACGTTAAGATGTTTTAGATTACGTGCGAGGCTTCGCGAACAGACGCAGAAGACCCAAGATTCCTGACGAGCCGGGTATTCCGAGTAAATCAAACGTCTGTCAAGTAAGAAAAGCCACGCAAAGAGCGCGCTCGGCCGGATATTGCCCCCTGCTCAGATTGACGTGTTCCTTTCAACGCAGACATTGGCGAAAATCACAGGCTATGTGGTACTATAAAGCGGTATATTGAATTTCTTCGAAGATAAATTGTAATAATTTTGATCGGGATAAAATGTTTCCTTTTCATTGCAACTTCGATTGATTGGTTTTTGGTCGCTATCATTGCCTCATATCTGGTAGTGTAGTGGTGATAACAATATACATTTACGCAGCTTAGGAGGTGAGCTAAAGTGGTTTTTCAAACTGGTTATTCAAACATTCAAATTGTAAAGATAATATAGGTATTTATTATAATTAACGAACCCCACATACCCTATGTGTTACTCTTTGGTTTCAGTTTGCAGATTGGAAAGTATGAAAGCCATAATTGATAACAGAAACAATTTCGAACTTTATTTTGTTACATTAAAGTTCACAGGAATTATGCATTTATAGTTTTTTTCTGTCTAAACAAGTCATGAATAATTTTCCCAACCTTCCCAGAATTTAGGGAAAAGTAGTTTTAAGTAGATAACCCACGGATAAACTAAATCTACCATTCTTCAGTGACGAACGGATGGTCCTTGTGTGCACGGCCCCTGGAAAGATAGGTTTGAGAAATATTTTTTAATCGTGATCATAAATTGTCTTCGTTTCAGATCATCTTATCTAAAAACGATCAATAAATGCGGATATTTTCGTTTTCATTTCAGAGGTATGCGTAGGCATATTTTAATACGAGCTATTCACCCGAGACTTCCCTTCCGTCAGAATTTGGAAAAACTATGTAGCCTATGTATTATTCTAACGTCTAAGCTATATTAATTTGCGTGAAGGAGTGACAAACATCCATCGACTCCCTTACAAACTTTCGCATTTATAATTATTAGTAGTATTCAAATATCGTAAGCTGTAAAATTTTTGCTTATTCCTAGTGGAATGATAACTATATGAATGCTTCCTAAGCTACTTTTTCACTTGAATGAAATTGCAAAAAAAAACCTAATCACAATATTATTTAAAAAAAATTGCAAAAAAAAACCTAATCACAATATTATTTAAAAAAACAGAAAATGGTTCGTTACTCTATCTCATTTTAGTGAGTCTAATGTTTTGTAACATCGAGCAACACACACAAAGTTAATTCTTTAGTCGCAATTCAGTTTACACGTGGTCTCCCGGGCCCGCGCTAATTAGATCTGTCAGGGCTAATTCGACCTCTGCCGTGTCGGTAATTAGCTTCATCTGCACTCGAAACTCACAACTTGCGTCGCCAAAAGGTAACTTGCAATTCTCATTAGTTACGTCATTCGAATACGTGGAAAAGTTGGCTATCTTTGCAACTCGTGACTCCATTCATTTGTCTATTTCTGCTTCCCTACGCGATATGACTTCATCTTTTTGATGGAAGTTGTTTTTTGTCGCCAAAGGAGGTAATGAGATAAATTGAAAAGAAAATGTAATCCTGTCATGAAAAGAATAAAAACATTATTACTGCCTCTATTTTCTTCGTCTGTCAACCTTTCAACCTTCAACCCATAATAAGCCGGTTATTCTTAAACAGTTCATGAGTACTAATGACTTGAACAACCAAACCGCTGTAATATACCTGATTTGTACAGTAACATTTGTATTTTTAAGCTGCAAAGCAAAATTATATTAAAAGCCCGTTTTTTTAGACACTCGCATGTTAGTACACGTAGGGCTGAGTTTTTAAAATACCTAGAAACCCAGTGAAAGATCCTTTGAACTTACTCAGCCTGTGGGATAAGACGTCCATTGCAGTCGAGGCTCGCGACGAGGGCAATGTCTTCCTTAGACAGCTGGAAGTCGAAAACATTGAAGTTCTCCACAATACGCGCCTTCGTCGTGGATTTGGGGATCACAATGACTCCGCGGTCGATTTGGAACCTGAACGGAAACGAAGTAGAGTTCAAAGTCGTATTGAAAGTCCCATTTTTTTTAAAGGCTGCAGATATCCATGTGGTACTATCCAAGCAACCTCCAGCACTTGATTCCCCTCATTCGATTCATTTCATTATACACTTGTCGTGAGCGATTGCATGAAGCGAGTGTACTGCTGGTTAATTAATCGATAGAATGGGAAGACTGTGTCCTCCAAAACAAGAGTATTTTCAATTGTATTTTCAGTTGTAATTTTGTGATTATTGTCTGTGTTGTTTTGACAGAAATAAATTTTTAACTTTATTCTTTCCTTTTTTTAAAACAAGAGGATATAAGGCGCTTACACATAACTAGAGGGCGCCCGGGATCGGAACTTCGTTCCCATGGGCGTTTTGACTACGTCAAAAAGGAACTTCTGTTGCTTATCAGCCAATTAGGCTGAGGCTTGCTGAGTGAGTGACTCAGGGACTTTAATTTTTACGTATTACCTAGGTTTTACAAGGTCGAGTCTCTTTGCCTATTTTTGTTTTAATTTGAGACAGAGACGGTTTTATTTGTATTATGAAAGTGTCATTTCAAGTTGACTACTGTTACGTACCTGATCAGAATTTGAGCAGGAGTCTTCTTGTATTTAGCGGCCAGAGACTTGATTTTGGGGTCCTCCAAAAGGTCCGGGTCTCCAGGTTTGGCCCAAGGGCGGTTAGGGCTGCCCAGGGGACTGTATGCCGTCAGAGTGATGCCCCTAGCCTTGCAGAACTCAAACAATCGCGATTGAGTCAGATAGGGATGGCATTCTACCTGGAGTGTTCAGAATAAATAAGTTAAAGACTGTGGGTATCGCAAAAATTGTGCTTCTATTTCTATGTGTTTCTCTGTGGATGATTGGTAGGAGTTCTAAACATTAGTTCCCATTGACTTGATTACTAAGTTTTTGTGGTCATGTTCTTCTTGCTTATGGAAAGAGACAATCAACTAATTTCGGCTTCGTATATCTGTCACAAACTACCATGTTAGTCATTGTTCTAGAAGCCAAAATTAATCGAATGTTTTTTTTCTAAAGGCGATATTCAACTTTTATCGCCAGGTACTATAGCTTCTGCAGGCCGAGTACGATAGTGACAGCGCTGCGACAACACCGCGGTCCTATGTCAAAATGTCAACATTGACAACATTGACAACGCCGCCGTAGGGCGAGCAAGCCTTTCCGCGGGACCCTCGCACAATCAAAGTGAAGTTTCAGCGTGAGTCGAGCGAGAGTTTGTCGTTATCGTGCTAGAGATGCTGTACACTTTATGTTGTCAAGTAATTTAAGATTCTCTAAGATAAGGAACAGCCTTTCGCTGTTTACTCCTATACAAAATACACATTGCTCTTTAAAATGCCTTTCCCAAAATTGCCTTTAAAAAGGTTAAAAAAACAAATACTGGAAAATACTAAAACAAAGATAAGAGAAACACAGGGCTTTTAAAGTTAACCGTTCTATCGAGAAATGAAGCCAATCTATCTGTTCAGTATCCCTTTCTATTCGCTCTCGTGCCAACTCCTCCGTTCCACCTTTAGCCTCTTCCGTGATCGTGACCATTTAACTTAAGCTCAGACTTTGCTATTATAGGCTTTAAATTTACAATAATTTATTGGTATTACGGACATCGTTAGACATTGATTTTTAGGTCCGACTCTGATCTATACATTAGTAAGAGTCGTCTTTTTAATTTTTAACCGACTTCAAAAAAGGAGGAGGTTCTCAATTCGAATGTTTTTTTTTGTATATTTGTTACGCGATTACTCCGGCAATTATATACCGATTTGAATAATTCTTTTTTTATTTGGTAGGTCATACGTCAGAGGTGGTCCCATTGTCACTAGGTCAGGATCTGATGATGGGATCCTGGGGAAATCGAGGGAAACCCTCAAATTTTGTAGGCATATACACTGTTTATCAGAAATTATCTTAATCTATGTAGATTTTTGCATCTAATGGTCACCATCTGATGTTGCTGAGCTGATGATGAAGCTGATGATGAATGGTTTAGGAGTATGGGATCTCTGTAACAAAATTATTTGGGATTGAAGTCGGTGATTCTTACGTTTTTGACGTGGAAAATTATGATAGTGAGAGAAAGAGACAATCAATAAGACAAGAATCAATCAATCAAGTATATATCAAGACTTGAGTCTCCTCCTGTAGCACGGGCCTTACTTACTTACGTCTAGTATTCTACCACAGCGATAAGCGCTTTTGAATTTTTGATTGAAAAAATAATAAAAACGATAATTAATTAATTTTGAACTAGGCAGCCCATATCATTTTGAACATAGGCACTGAGCCAATTGGGTGCTGTGTGTGTTTTTATATTCCATTGCGTTGGATAAATAGTTTTACATCTAGTCAGCACACTTGTCATATATTTTATTTATATCTCATTGCATGTATTTTAATTATTATTATTAACTAATAGTAACTTTCATACTCCTGCCTTTTTAGTATACGTGTTACTGTACTGTTGGCTGTTCCGTTCCTGCGCTGGCTTTAGGCAGTAGCTGAAAATCAGCGATTTGCTTTTTAGCAATACAAACGCTGAGCTATGGCCTGTTTGCGCTGCTACAGCACACACATTTAACTTTTATTTTATTTTTCCTCTCTAATGTATGGTAACTTGCATTAAGTTTATGTACACTTCTGTTAATATGCACTTGGAATAATTGTGCATGTGTGTGACTGTGCAGACAAATAAACTTTTTATCTATCTATCTATCTATCATTCATCTCTATCATTCGGCCCGTATTACAGAAGGAAACTCAAGTCTTGATCTGTACTTAATTATTGATTATCTCTTTCTCTTACTATCAAAATGAAAAAGACGACTGCTACTTAAGTATACATCAGAGTCTGAGTCGCGTTCTATAATATACGGACCTAAATGAGTGTTTCGCCTGCAACGTGATAAGACTGTAACCAAAAACATAGGCGCAGACCCACCGCTACGCGGCGCATTTTAGCTGCGTGGATTATTAGATCAAAATCTAATTTGTGCATTAATCTCATACTCACTGAGTAGATAATCAACTGGCGTTTGGTCGTGTCGTGTTCGTGGGTTGCAGTGCACACAATCAAATACTTTTTTTGCAAAGCGAAGCTTAAGACACGTGCGTAGCCTCTTCGTGCGCCGCGGCGGGTCTGCAGCGTTATTGCAACTTTAGTCCTTCTTTTACCTGATTCGTGACTGGCTTAATTTTGGCGACCTTCAGCACCCTTTCGACTTGTTTGTGGTTGAAGTTGCTGAGGCCGATGCTCGTCACCAGGCCCTTCTCCACGAGTTTCTCCATAGCCGTCCAGGTATCCACATAGTCTACATCCGAGTAGATCACTTTCCCGGTCGCGTCTGACGGGAATGGATCACCTCCTTCCTGGAAATGATAGCTTATTTGTAAATCTTTTGTTCCTGCTTCGAGCTTCTTAGAAACGTGGAAAATTTACGTAGTTCTATAATTTCACAAAATTTTATACATACTTATCTACTTACCTATACTACTTAGGTGTGGTAGTTGGATCACATCTTAACAGCCAGCTAAATTAAGTTACTTACTGAAATAAGTAACAGTTATCATAACGAATTTAGTTAAGTTTGTTATTGTTAATTTATTTTCGTTCGTTTTCTCAATTTTAAGAAATTTAAAGTTACCATAAACATAATGGGTAGTTTATCAAACTCTGCAAACATAAACCTCCACAGTAATATTCGTAGTAGGTCAAGAACTCTCATGTTCTGTAAAAATATCAAACATTTTATCACCAGCTTCGTCTCCGCTGCGCTATAAAACGCAAGATGCACTGTAATATGTATTGCACAAAATATGTAGTACGTTACTAGAGCTTTAATAAACTTAGAACATAGTATTTTATACTCTTCCCAATTTTGTACGAACTACCTACCTACATTGCTACTTAGAAGTTTTAATGTAGAGTTTGACAGCTTAAAAAAACTTGAACTTTAGGTGTTTAACGTCAAATACGTGAGTACAATAGGTAATGTTTTTTTATGGTTAGTAAAAAAAAACTAAAATAAAAGAATAGTCTTCAAGCAAGTGCCGAATCACTTCAAGTACATTCTCATATCATATCATATAATCATATAGAATGCGCATTACTTGATAATCTCCAGCAGGCCGAGTACGATAGTGACAGCGCCGCGACAACACCGCGGTCCTATGTCAAAATGTCAAAATTGGCAACGCCATAGGGCGAGCAAGCCTTTGCGCGGGACCCTCGCGCAATCAAAGTGAAGTTTCAGCGTGAGCCGAGCGCGAGTTTGTCGTTATCGTGCTAGAGCTGCAGAGTGTCCAGAGGGTTTCATAGTCCTTCTCTTGTCAAAAGCGCCTAAATTTCAAAACATCTGTAGAATGATTAGAGCGATTTTACATTAGAACAGCGGATGTTTTGAAATTAAGGTAATTTTGGTATATTTCCTAAATATACCAAAAATAGCTATGATAATCTTATAATTACCTTGTATGCCATAGGCCAGTGTATGAGATACAAGTCCAGATAGTCCAAACCGAGAGCATCTAGGGACAGCTTTAAAGCCCCTTCCACCAAATCGGGGCGGTGATACGTGTTCCATATCTTGGATGTGATGAACAGGTCTTCCCTGTTCAATGGATAATTTTAACAGAATGAAATTAACACATACTAGACCCATACCAAGGTTTCTTTCAGTGTCGTTAATAATTATAAATACACCAAACAGAGAATATAAAAACTTTATACGAACTTTTATCCCGACCAGGAATCGAACCCAAGAATCGATTAGAGGCAGCGTTAGTTTGTTACTATTGAATCAAACCGATTTTAATATCACATTTTGATTATACTCACTGGAAAAGTACTTGTTCTTATCCTCCGTTCCCCATTTATACATTTTTAGGGGCGTTATTTTGGTAAATTCCTTTGAACGAAAAACTAATCTCGCTCCAAAAAAAATACTTTTTTACTTTTCATGTACTTAGTTTTTCCAGACGTGACTAGCCGGGCTAGTGCCTAACTATTTATTATTCTGTGATATACATTCTCAAGAACTTCGTTATAAATTATGGATATCGCCTCCCACGAAACCTAAACGGAAGAATCCTTATTTCCTTACTAGATATAGGGTCTTCTTATAATTCTAAAACGGCACGGCAAAATTGTATTACCATTGCCTCCTACGTAATAGTAATACTAGAAGCTGAGAACATAGGGAGCAATGGTGATTCAAATTTTGAATTGCCGTGCCGTGCCGTTCGAATTATAAAAAGGCCCATGCTATACTATATTAATATTATAAATGCGAAAGTAACTCTGTCTGTCTGTCTGACTGTCCGTCTTTCACGCCTAAACTACTGAACTGATTTTGATGAAATTTGGTACAGAGGTAGATTAGAGCCTGAGAAAGGACATAGGCTACATTTTATCCCACAGTTGGGCACGATATAACTTGTAGTCCATGCGGGCGGAGCCGCGGGCGGAAAGCTAGTTTTAAATAAAGTAGGTAAGAAGGTACAGAGGCCAGCGCATCAGGTTACTCCATTTTCGTTGAAACACCGCTCTTATCGCAACAGAGCAGAGTGCACGCATGTGGTGACCTAATATGCGGCCCTCCGTACTTAAAATAGAAGTGTGGAGCGCGTCGAATATGGATGATTTCTATATTAGGTAGATGATATAGTTGGCTATTATTTTTAATACTCAAGATGTCGAAACGAAACGTTGGACAAAATTATAGTTTCATGGATAATAAATACGTATACATATAAGTAACTTCATATTCTTTTAAATATTTAAATTGGGTGTTTACCTATAATTAGGCAATACCCCAGACAATCTGCACATCTGTACAATCGTATGAAACAAGAATTAAATATTTATGCGTTAACACTTTATATTCGTAAAAAAAATTGACTAATTGGCTTCCACTCAAGAAATACGAAGACATTGAATCAATTATTCAAACTATCGAGTAAATTAAACATACACACACACACCACTCACATGCATACACACCAACAAACACACTCACACACACACAAACTCACACACACTCACAAACACTCACACACACACACACACTCACACACACTCTCTCACACACACACACACACGCACTCACACACACACACACACACATTTATCATACCAAATAAATGGGCACAAAGTCTTATATAATATAGCTATTATTTTATTTCTTATGTTTATAGTTCTCGATTAATCTTTTGTTCTTGATTTTTGTTTTTGTTTTTAATTTTAATAACTTATGTCATGTAATGATATGGAAGAGCAGATTCTCCTATCACAAGTAATTTATTTTGCTTAAAAGGAGATTCCAACACCTTACACTATAAACATTGTAAGTTATTGAAATATTATTCTTTTCATTAGGGATTTTATATTACAGTCAAAAAAGATTAGTTTGTAGATTCTCAGAAAAAGGTTAAGAATGGAATAAGACATACCTAAGTCAATAGCGCTTAATAAAGTATAAGCAAATCTTTGTCATTTTTTCTCGACATCACAAGAGGATCATAAGAAGGGTTAGGGTTACGATGAGAGTACTTGTGAGTGAACGAAGGCGAGTGTGTAGAGGCACCTTTTGACGAAACCCTTGTTTGATCTTCTCGTAGACTGCTGGCCCACCTAATCTTTATATCCATACAGTTAGTAGAAGTAACGCTACCTTGTAATCCCAGAGCTTCGGGTTAGATTCCCGGTCGGGAAAAACGTTTTGTGTGAAAAGTTCTTGGTCGCAGTTCCAGCACTACGTACTAGCACTGTATATTATGGAACAAACTAGTTAAATTAGGTCTCTACGAAATATACGTGATTATTTACGTACTAGTCTATATCTATATCTATCTATCTATCTATCTATATCTGTACATATTAGGCTCCGAAACTACTGGACCAATTTGCAAAATTCTTTCACGATTAGAAAACTGTATTATCCCCGATGGACATAGGCTACAAAATTTTCCCGAATTCCCACGGGAACGAAGTCCCGGGCGGAATGCTAGTCTTGTATAAATTGGAAGATTAGTTTAACTAATAAAGGTTTCTTTTGATTTGGCAGGGTAATACGAACAGTATAATCCTCTGTGGTATTATACTGTTCGTATTTATTTAGTTCCCACTATTTCATAGTGTATGAGCTACTTTCTATTCTACCTCCTTATCTGACGTGCAGTATAAGACTGATCTACTCGTTCAGTCGATTCACCAACATCCATTTATGATGGATAAATTGTTATTTTTATGCCAGTCTCTTTGTACTTGTGTTAAATGTGTGTGACTGGGGACCAAGGGGCACAAAAAGAACTCTAACGTTACCTTTTAACTACGCCTTGTTTGATCTTCTCGCGGATTGCCTGGCCTACCTCTTTTTCGTTCCCGTAAAGGTACGCGCAGTCAATGTGTCTGTACCCCGTGTCGATCGCTACGCCCACCGCTTGAGCAACTAGGCCAGGTTCTGACTGAAAGAGTTATCGATAGCCAATAGAATATTATTCAGTTTGAAAGAAAGAAAAGAATTAATTATATTGCGGAGTTGTAAGAATACAGAGTAGATAGGTGTGAGTTAAATCTATAAATCCTCAAAAAAAATTTATTCTTAATCAAATTAATTAATTGAACTAACTGAGTTATTTTTATTACATAGTTTGGGGATAATCAACTCTTAAAGTTTCGCTAATCATTTATTGAAAGTCACTAATGCTATACTTATCTATAAATAAAGAGAACAAAATAAAACGAGCTCTACATTTTAGTTTTCTTAAATATTTAGTAGGTACCTCTACTTAATTGGTACATTAAAATAAAGATGTAATCAAATAAATTCCTTACCTGCCAAGTCCCCAATCCCAATATGGGAATAGATAATCCATTATTAAATTTAACGGAAGGCTCTTTAGCAGACATCGTGATTAAAAGACACCGCGGTAAATGGAGACTGCGAGAATTGCGTAACTATTCTCCAGCCTTATCATTGTTTATTTGGCATTGACCCTAGTCTCTAGTGATATTATAAAACTTTACATTTACAAATATGCTCTAAATTGTAAACATACCTACCTATCTTATTAAGTAGAAGTAGCTCTTATAACTTATGCTCTACATACCTCTATCTTATTGACTTCTAAAAAAGGGGTTATTAGGAAAAATAATAAAAAGGTATGCTTACCTTCTCCTAGATGTCCCTAGTTAGTTACCTACCTACGTTTAATGGAAGTAACCTTTTTATTACCCTTTTACGTTTAGTTATCTAATGCAAAATACACTTATAATACTTAATGACAGTGAACTAAGTATTACCTACTTAACTTAATCCATCATCATTAAGTATTAGGTATAGGTGTATTTTATTAAAGTTTTGTTTATTATTTGAATATATGTATTATTTGTTACCATCGCACATCACATCACACCACACCCAAGTTTGCCTAGCAGATAATGCGGGCTCTGCATTTTGTGCATAGGTAGTTAAATAAATTTCTCTATGAGAATGGGCAGGTACAGTCAAGAGCAGGTCACGCTTTACACTACCAGTTTAAGCTGAACTCTGATTGATACTGCGCGCCATACAATGCACGGCCGGTCCAAAGTCCAAAATGTCAAGCTTGACGTGCTCTTGAGTGTACACACGGTAGCACATCATACATGCATTTACACTAAAAAAGCCAGGGTAAGTGCTGTTGTCTGTACAAATATGCAATCTTAGCCATCGATCCATGTGGATAAGCAACGGGGACGAAACTTGGTGGGTTACCTTTAGTAGCATGTACCACCTCACGGTTACGAACACATTTCCGTGCTTTATTTTTTAATTTTTGGATATTCTCTTTATTGAGTATTTGTATGAATGTACGTATGTATGTAAATCCTTTATTGTAAAATAAACAATATTTATTATGAAATACCCTGAGGGCACGTTAAACCGTTGTCGGTTCCAACTGTTGTCATTATTAAGACCAAGTCGAGATCATCTGGCAGTTTGAAAACTGACACCTACGGGAATGAAAAAGAGGTGGGAAACGGAAACCTCGCGATAAATCATACGATGAGACCGTTATAGATTTAAATACCTATATACCCAGTAACTTTACCCTATCTTATGTTTATTGATTGATGTTGGGTTAATTAGGAAAGTAGCTACTTATTTAGTTTTACTGGATTTCAATTAAATTAAATACCTAGGTAGTTAACGCAAATTAAGGATGGATGTTATGTTAGGTAGCCCAATTAACTGAACTTAGTTGCAATGTAGGACTTTTCCTGAACTTAGGTCGAAAAAAGCTTGTACACGAAGAGTTCCGTACCATTATCTATAAAAAAGAGCAAAAAAATTACGTTTGTTGTATGGGAGTCCCCTATTTATTTTATTCTGTTTTTTAGCATTTGTTGTTATAGAGGCAACAGAAATAGGTACATCATCTGTGATTGTAACTGTCTATCACGGTTCACGATATACAGGCTGGTGACAGACGAACAGGCAGATAGACGGAGTTTGTAGGTAATAGGGTCCCGTTTTTTACCCTTTGGATATGAAACCCTAAAAAACGCCTCTTCATATAACTTTATCAGTTCTTACTATTGCCACCACAGAACACAATTGCCATGCTCAAACCACATCTTAAACCTACACCTACAATAAATAAGAAACAACCCAGTGTAGCGCCATCTAATGCATACCTACAGAAGCTAGTTAAGGACATAGCCAGATTAAGGCCAGAGTCCCCATTGCAATAGGACTCCAAGACGTACTGTGATGTGATAATACAAAGAAAGGCAATGTGACATAGGGGCTTGCAAACTCACGGGATGACGGGACTTTAACCCTTCGGTCTCACAAATAATACTTAGTAGGTAATAGTTTTTAGATTCTCTTTGTACCTCTGCTCTGTCTATCCCTATGGGACACAAGTGTGAGCTTTGATACACTTACTAATTATATGATTTAACAAGCCATATCAGTAAATTGATATTTTTCCCAAAATGAGTGTCATGTAATAGTTTATTAGTGTTGTAAACAAAATAAGTAATTGGCTATCAAGTCATCCTGATCATCAAACCTCCTGACAAAAATTAAATGCCTTTTAATTGAAGCGGCATGGTCCAGTTAGATATTCTGTGCGGGATATCACGAGGTCCCTCAGATACGCACTGAGCGCTATTCTTAATATTTTATATTGTGCACTGCCAAGGAGTGGAATTCTCTGCCGGTGTCTGTATTTCCGAGTTCATACAACCCGAATATCTTTAAAGTACGAGTGAATAGGCTTCTTCTGGGTGAGCTTGCTACATCCTCGACGGCATCTTTGCCCTAAGCTAGATTGTGCTCAAGAGCGAACACATTATTAATAAAATAAAATAAAAAGCAAGGTTCTAAGTATCACAAACCAACAATGCTGTTGAAAAAGTTTGCTTCCCATCTTCTTTCCATAGAAAACTATTCACATTAACTGCAATAATAATGTATGCAAACTAGTTTTATGTTCGCAGAATAGCCTCGTATTCATTGGACATTGGTTGGTTTGGAATGGATATTTAGGATATTAAACAATGACTACTTGGAATTAGTGCTCATAGCATTGCATTATAGGGTTCTTTTAAAATTCTAAACAACAAACATGTACTTTATCTAATGCTAGCTAGAGTTAGCTTCAATGAGAGCTAGGGTTGACTAAATTATAGATATAAGTACATTTTAAAAATAATTTACTTACTAAAACAACAGTATATTAAAATTATACAGATACTACTTAAAATTAACACAAGCTATTGCAGCTATGACTAGTTAACATCATTCCAATGCTAAATTCTCTGAGGATCCTTCTGCTAGTAGTTCTTGCGCAGCAGCCAGCTTTTTTGCTTCGATCTCTGGTTTGACGTACTTATAATATTTATAGAAATGGTCCCCAAGTAACAAGGAACCATACAGTGTTAAACCAATACAAACTAGTACTCCACCTTTGTGAAGCCTGTCATATAACACGGTACGCGCATATTTCTTCATGGTTTCTGTAAAAAGGAAATATAAAAATGTTTACAATGTAAGAAATCTGACGAAAACATTGAACTTTTTCCGCTGAAGTCGCAAGTTTCCATGGTCACCACTAAGATATTTAGATAAGGGCTGATGAGGATTACCTTTTACTTAATTAAGATACGAATTTGATGCGGAATTTAATAAACAATATTAATTTTTCCAATGAAGGTGATCAAAATATCATTTTTTTTTTAAATTAAACCTAACCTCTAAACACGGACTTTGCTTTCACAATTTTAGTGTCATACTTTTAGAGAAAAGAAAACAAAAACTGTTCAATAGTAGAGCGTTGTCTGCCTCGTTTTTGTTAATGATAACTGTATTTGTTAAAAAAAACTGTTACCGTGAGAGCTTGCTTGTAAATAAACTCTATTGCTTGTAAATAAAATTGAAAATCGATTGAAGAAATTTGTCAGTTTTGGATAGCATGATATGCTGCCTGCTGTATTGTGTGAAGTTGTTTGTTTGTGCTGTGTTTGTGCTGTTCTGTATTGTGTGATTTGTGTATTGTGTGAAGTTGTTTGTTTTATGTAAGTTGCTGGTCATTGAATAAACGTACCTATTATCTATCTATCTATCTGCTGTCCCTGTACATACTCTTTGCGATACTAGTGACGGTCGGACGGAAGTCGTGTCGCTTGTTGGTAATGCTTTCAGTGTACAAGGACCTTAACTTTGACATTAGTAGGTGGTGTCCTCTCTATCTAGTCTCTGCCCATCTTAATTTTGTCATATTTTGACATTTTGTTGTGGTTAAGTTGTTATAAACTTTAAAAATTAAAATTATCCTTCAAAAACAAATTAAATATTTCTCGATCGATCGTCATAATTATGAACTGTAGACTTATCTTATTAAATTATTCTAGAATTAAAGCAGTTCAACTTTTGTTTAGAGGTTATAATTCGAAAGTTCCATCTGTACCTACGGTTACAACAAGAAAAGATCAAGGAAAGAGAGTGAATATTGATAGAAATACCATAGCATTATTGGAAAGACTGTCTCTAGTGAAGTTTGATAGTGCTGAAGGTGTTAAAGTATTGGAAGACTCGATAACTTTCGCTGACAAAGTTCTTCACATTAACACTGAGGGTGTTGAACCATTATATTCAGTTTTGGAGGAGGAGTAAGTTGAAATTATGGTTACCTATTTTAATTCTTGCTCTACACCAATATTGTATCCTTATAAGAGTAGCCTTTGTACTTTTCATACGCTAATTATTCCTGTTATTTTGCTTTGCATAGAATTTACTGATGTATGATGTGATGTGTGTGATGAGAATTTGCTGGTGTATGGTGTTGAAGTACCCATAAAATCATAAATTTTTAGGATTAATTTTCTCTTTTTATTTTCAGAAACCTAAGCCTAAGACCAGACAAAATTACACAAGGAAACTGTCAAAAGGATATTCTCAAAAATGCGGAACTTGTAGAAGATGATTACTTTGTCGCACCCCCTGGTAACATACCATTACATGAAGTTGAAACTGAAAACCAAGAAAAAGAAAAACATAAAATAAAAAGCAATGAAAATGGAAATCCAAAAAATACTAAATTTAAAACAGTTCTTCAAGATTGTACAAGCAAATGATGAATTTGTAAAATATAGCTTAGAAAAAGCTAGTAAAATTCTAATCCAGAATATTCACTCAAACTGGCTTCAGTCAATTTATTTGAAAACTCAGAAAAACTTACCTGTATATGTCAAAAGCAATGTTGAATTTCCTAAACAAGACAAGTTACCATTTGGTTTCATAAATTATGAATCGAAGCCAAAAGAAAATTTAATTTTTGAACAAAGTATCAATGAATATGCTCCCAAAGAAAAATCCAGGATGGTGTTTAATCTTATTGTACCTGACCAAGACAGCATGCAATATTTTATTCAGTGGCAGAGATATAGAAAATATTGGTGGAGTTCGGTTAGTATTATCTTTCATAGAGCTAGTTTTATAATGAAAGGTTTTTCTTATACAAGGTGATGATGATGATGTAATCCTGATAACCCTCATCAGGGACATAGGGCACTCAGAAAGGATTTCCAATCTTCTCTGGTTTGGGCGGCAGCTTAGATATCCTATCAACCGAAACCAGTTGATGCAGCCTCTTTGTCAACTGACCGTCTCCAGGTGGTACGAGGACAGCCCGGCTTTCTTGTGCAACAAGCTTGCCATATAAGGCTTTATTTGGCCAGATGGTAATTCGGTCTCCTCAAGATGTGCCCAATCCAGCGCCATTTTCTTATAAGAATCTCCTTGCTCATTAGTTTTTGGTCAGTTAACTCCCACAGTCTTGCATTAGAGATGGTTCGTGGCCAACAGATTCCCAGGATGTGGCGTAAACAAGGTAACAATTTTATGTCAAAAATTTATTCACTGGCAAAGAATTAAAAAAGAAACAAAAACCAAGAAGAAACTTGCACATCTTTACAAAAACATATTTCATTCGCAAACAGAATGGCCGTTTGTACATATAGCAGCACATTAGGCTATACAAAATATGAATCTGAACCTGAATCTACAATGTTGACCTGGACGTCGCCATATCTCGCTCGTCCTTATAGTCGGCTTTCATTGTGCCTGACATGCTGCTGTTTACGTACAGTACAAAGAATTTATGTTTCCTTATGCTTTTCATTAAGGTTTCATTCCAAACTTTTCGTATTTTGCAGGTAACAACAACACCAAGTCTTTTTGCCATAGATGACATAAAACATGGAGAAAAAGAAGCTTATGTAAACATCGTCGCCAAATTTCCATCTGGCAATCAAATTGTTGAAACTTTGGCTATAAACTCTGAAAATAAAGTAAGTTTTGGAAAAACTAAATACATTATAGTATTACTGTTATTGTTATACTGTTGAATTAATTATTTAAATTTTCTTTGTTAGTGGCAGACCTTGTTGATAAGCCAAGTTGCAGTCTTTAATGTTTTCAGTATTTAATCTTTTTTTAAGTAATTTAATTACCTTGTTTCTATTCTATTGCATTTTATTGACACTTGTACTTGTCTTTTGTGTAATCTTAGCATAATCTTAGCAAAAATTTACTGAAAAGTAAGTAGATTTGACATTTGAGATTGACATTCCCAAATTGTGTTATTTTATTCATTCATTTTATTACATAGCTTATTATGATTTGTGTTATTTTCTTTACAGATCTTGAAAAATACTTCGCACCTAAGCTGTTCAATCAGTTTAGAAAATGCCATATTTATACTGCTACTGGATGGTTTAACCAGCTGTACTGAAGAAGGTTACCTCAGGCTACATAGAAAAATAGCACCATACAAATTTTCCTTTGCTGTAGAAAAAGGTATCTTGCCCTTTAATCCTCCTTAAAATGTTAACTGTTTCCCTGAGGAAAGATGGAATTTAAAAAAAACTTTCTATATGAGAGGCATCATCTGAACGCACTAGTTAGGAAACTCAATTCTTTGAAATATGGCATCCACAGTGTTGTAATTTTGCCAATGTCTGAGTATTTTAATCAAAATTGAAATATAGAATGGCGAAGTCGCCAATATCAAGTAGAGAGACCCTTTACGGGTTGTAGTACGTCACTCAGTCTTCTAAGCTGATTTTCCAAAGGAATTTGGACATTTTAGTATGAAACTCAGCTATACCTACTTTTCTTCAGTCAAATATATTTTTTGATCATTATTAAAGTAAACCTAAAAAAATCAACAGAAGTCATTATAACAAACATAAAATATGAAGGTCCGGTTCTAACAAGGTTCTCAAAGCTGTTCATAAGGCTTAACAGATGTAAATATGTCAATAACTTAAACTACGTAATATATTCTGTGCTTAAACCTTTTTTTTTTAAATACTATTAAATTATTTCGTAGGTTCAGAAAACAAGAGTACATTAGAGGAGTTGAGTGCTCTACTACACGGCCGCCTTTCTAACAGACGAATATCTTCGCTCCTACCAGATTTTACTACCGATATTGGCAAACAGGTATTTTTAACCACACTTCATACTAATATTATAAAGGCGAAAAGTGAGGTGTGTGTTGATATGTTTTTTATTTCTTCACGCTAAAACGTCTGGACCTGTGGGTCTATCTGTGGCACTTGATAGGGGCTCCCATTTCCGCATTTAGGCTGTCTGTGGCTTCCAAACGAATGGACCGATTTCGATGCGGTTTTTTTGTTTAAAAGCTGACGTAATCGAGATGGTTCAAAGCTATATATTTCATAAAAATTGGTTCATCCGTTTAAAATTTATAAGCAATCGAATGTCGGGGCGATACAATTTTTAAAATTTTAGAATTATATTTTTTTGTGCTAAGGCCCTAAAAGGGGTTATTCTAATTTCTGTTGTTACAGATAAAATCAAGCTTAGAAATAGGCGTAGCATATACAGCAATATTGGGGGACAAAACTCTATCAGATGGGATTTTTCATTTGCTAAACAGCAGCACTATGTTGAAGGTAAGTTTGATGTCATTAATAGTAGCAACCTTTCCTCCTAATATGTCTTTTCTAGGTTCGATTTCCGATCCGACAAAATTTTTTTTTGAACAGCTGATAGGTATTTGTCTTCGGGTTGATCTAGCCAGTATCCAAGGGATCACAACACACTTTCATATTTTATGATATTAGTAAGGATTTTCCTGGGTTGTTGTTTTATTTATTATATCATTGATTTGAAATCATCAGCAATATAGTCGCTCTTGTGAATCTTGCTGTTTTACAGGCTGTATAAAAAGCTGAACAAAAATACCTACCTAGAAAACTGTAATGTTTCTCAGAGGTTCCTTTTATGCTGTAAACAAAGAATTATATAAATATTTACGACTATTTAATGCGATCACTGAATTTCCGTGTCGTATCGCGTCAGGTCCATTCAGTATGACATACTCATTAATATTTGTTTATAATTTTAATATAATTTATTTTCAGGAACAAATTCACATTGCAGACTTCGATTGTTACGCGTCGTTAATATGCGGAAAGTAGATTGTTTTATTTAATAGATCTCTAGTTATGTGCTTAAGTAAAAATATACTTACCTATAAATATTGTTGAAAACATCTTTTATTATATCCTTAGCTATAAATGTCGCGCTTACTGAGTATTCAATTTACTATATAACGTTGGCGTAGGTATGTACATACGTATACCTTTTATTCTGCGTTATCGGTGTGTGTTAAATTAATGCTCGAACGGTTTATTTTTACTCAGCTTAAATTATAAAGCAGCATCATTTATAAACAAGACAAATCTAAACTTGAATTTCATAAATTGATAAATGGTTTCTTTAAGTAACTTTTTTCTACATGACTACTTAGGGTTGGGCTTCCGCCAATTTAATTTAGCAAGACAACAATATCAAAATCAGAGTTGAGTATTCTTAAAACGGTTTTGTATTAAGTTTGCTTGTTCTTAAATCAGCCTACGAGATATCTTGAAATCAGTGTTTTATAGAGTTCTCTGAACCTTTATTCTTAACCCATTTTGGACTACAGATGCCAAACGGCACCCAAATTTATATGTGCAAATTTTCGCGCATATATTTTTTGTCTATGAATTATTTCGATAGGTTTTTGTTTTAAAAGATAGTGCGTGAAAGTGAAAAGGACCGTAAGCCACGGCCATCGAGATTAGTTTGCGCATTGCGCAGTTGTAGAAATTTTGCCGCGAATTTAGACATTTCATAAAAGTGATAACAATGGACGCCGTATTTAAGTAAGTGATCAATTTTTATTTTATGTTCGTAATTTAGAAAGCTATATGTATATTTTCCAGTATGTAATTAAACAATAAGTCACCTAAAATAGATGTGATGATCTGAATTAGTATATTTACTCAAATATTATACGTTTTATTTGCAAGGTGCCATACGGCACCCGTAAACTTTTATGTTAGCTTTTTAAAAAATATTTATTTTATCATCTATGCGGCTTTAAAAGCGTTATTATTCATGTATTTAGGTTGTTTGGCATTGCAAAAATACAGATTGATTTTTATATAATTGAGGTTTTAGTATTTTGCTAATTTTTTTTATTAAATCTGTCAATAATTCATTTTTTTCTTACTTATAGAGGCTGTACAATCCACGATGCTTTGGCTATCCTTGAAAATGACGATGACGTGACGCCACGATGTCTATATATCGAGCCTCCAGATCCTGCAGTCCATACTGACGAGGACTCAGGTAATGAAGATGAAGGTGGACTCGTAAATAACTTATTTGGTCGTCAATTGAATGCGCGATGTGAACTATCGGTGTCCACAACGGCCCGAACTTTGCGAACGAGAAAACGATGCCGAAGTCCTATTCCTGAATCTAATTCTGAAGACGATTCCGGGTCAGAAACCATTTGCTCTGGTCAAGTTGTATCTCGTGGGCGCGGCTCTTCTCGTGGTCGCGGCTCTTCTCGCAGTCGTGGGTCTACTCGAAGCTGTGGAGCTTCACGCGGCGTAACTCGAGGTCGTGGTGCTTTACGCGGACGAGGTGGTAAAGGACGTAATATTCCTGAACATATTGATTTATCTATGGAAGACAGCTCTGGTGACGATGACGAAAATGAGGAACCTGTAAGCAAGAGGTCAAAGTCGTCTCATAAATGGATAACTGAAGACTTACCTTATGATGCTTTGATTTTCCCGGAGTGCGACTATTCTGCTTATAGAGGTAAATCTCCAACAGAGATGTTTGAATTGTTTATTGATGACTGGGTTATCAAATTGTTGGTTCAAGAATCTACAAAGTACGCAGCTTTTTTGAATTGCCCTAATCCTAAAATCACAGATGATGAAATGCGTGCCTTTTTAGCCATACTGATACTATCTGGTTACAACCCTGTCCCATCAAAAATCCTGTACTGGGACCAGCACGACGACGTGAGAAATGTGATGGTTTATAATGCTATGCGTAGAGATAGGTTCAAAACAATAATGCGATTTCTGCACTTTGCTGATAATACCTCACCAAATATGAATGACAAGATGTGGAAAATGAGACAATTGATAGATATTCTGAAAAATAAATTTCATGAACATTACGTCCCTGTACCCACACTAAATTATGACGAGTCCATGATCGAATATTTTGGCAAACACGGTTGCAAACAATTTATTCGAGGTAAACCCATCCGCTTCGGCTTCAAGAACTGGTGTTTGAATACACCTAAAGGTTACCTTGTGGATTTTGAAATATACCAGGGAAAAAGTGTAGTGGAAAATCCAGAATATGATAAGAAGTTCGGAAAAGCGGCCGCTCCACTCATGAAAATGATCGACAATATGCCATCTACCGTGCAAATGTTGCCAATGCGTTTTTATTTCGACAACCTCTTCACAAGTTTTCAGTTGTTGACTAATTTGAAGGAACGCGGATACCAAGGTACTGGTACGGTTAGGGAAAACCGTCTTCCAAAAGATATTCCACTTCAAGGAAGCAAATCAATGCTAAAAACTGCACAACGTGGGGACAGCTGCTTTACCCAAAGCGAGGAACAAAAAATTATTGTTGTACGTTGGAAGGATAACTCGGTCGTTACTGCAATGTCCACAGTACACGGCGTGAGCCCAGCTGCGAATGTGTCAAGATATTCTGCAACTGAAAAGAAGGTTGTTCAAGTTCCGCGGCCTGCAATCTTTACACAATATAATCAGTTTATGGGCGGAACAGATTTGATGGACCAGAATGTAAATACCTACAGAATCAGTATACGAGGAAAAAAGTGGTGGTGGTGTATCTTTAGCTATTTAATCGACGTTTCGATTTGCAACGCGTGGGTACTGACTCGTCAAGCTGGAGATGATATAAATCAACTTGATTTTCGCAGACAAATTGTACAAACTTATCTCACTCGATACCGAAACATGCCTAGAGGAGCCGGGCGAACTGCTGCTTCCAAACAGTCCAGAACTGGAAATCGAGTATCGGATGATATACGATATGATGGGCGCAATCACCTTCTTATACCTTGCCGTGAAGGAGTGAGAAGAAAATGTGCTGCCGAGTTCTGCAAAAGCCAAACACGACTTCAATGTCTAAAATGTGATGTTGGGCTTTGTGCTAGCTGCAATTACAATTTTCATACATAAATTTTACTTATTTGTTTTTAAGTATTTAACTTCTGTATTTTTTTAATAAATGTTTAAAATATTTTAAAATATGTTTAATGTCATAAGTATCAAGTCCAGTGTTCCAGTAGAATCTCTAAGTTAAATTTTAATTGTTCACAGTGGGCTGCTAACATAGGAGTCTAGAGGTGCAATTTGGCACCCGATCATATTTCCAAAACTGTAATATTTGTTAAAGATTTACTGGCTGAAAATTGGTCCATATACAGGCCAAATCATTATATTAAAAATTTAAAAAGATTTGGGTATATAAAAGAATTCAGTCCATAATGGGTTAAATAGGCCTAAGGTCTGCCCAAAGGACAGACTACTCTTTCTAAATTTAATTCTGTGCCCATTTTTACTAAACCGTGTCTTATAGCTTTCCTTAAGGATATCTTGAGGAATGTAATCGTTTTGGCCAAGGCAACGACTGAAATTATCCTTGCCGTAAAGATAGCTGCAACAGCTTTTTAAATCATTCGTTTGCCTCTAGGGTTTTGCTGTGTACATACTCTTAAAAACTCTTACCTAATAAAAAACAAATTTATCACTTTCAAAATTTTATTCACGAATTCTTATTGCATGACATTAAATTCTTAATGGCTATGTAAAAAACATAATTTTTGATCTAACATACATTACTTGTTTGTATTACAAAATTTCAACTGAATATCTGACAGCAAAGCCTAAGGTTTACACCACGAATATTGTAAGACTGCGGGCACGAGGCTTTAAAAGGCTGCCGTTGTCTTATTAAATGTCTCATGTATCCGCCAAGACTTAAGCAGCCCATAAAGAACGAAAAGCGTCAAGGCCTTATAGACAAGGGCATCATTTAATTTAGGAAGACAAAGCTTAATGGGACCATGGTATAATTTTCGAGGCGGGGCGTTGCTCGGCGCGGACTAGTTATGAAAGACTCTCGAGTCCTTTAGAATAAGACTGGCCTCTTTTTACACGACTTTGCCACAGTATTACAATATTTCCCCTACAGTAGTGAAACGAATGTACTTGCGCAGCGCAACGAAGGGGAACTCGCGGGGAAGCGGGCCGGCGCTGGCAAACTCGCGGAGTTTGCAGTCCTCCGCGAGCAGGGGTAACGCCACAACGCTACCCCTGTAAAGTTTTACGTAAATATCTGGCAGTAGAACATTTGTAAATGTAACATGTTGATTAAATGATCACTTTACAATCACAATATTTTATTTTATTTCCCGTTTCGTGGCAACCCTGGCATATTTGCTTGGTAATTATCGCGCGACATCAAAAGTGTTTCACTACTGTAGAGAAATTATTGTAATACTGTAACTTTGCTCTAAAATTAAAACTTAAGCTGTTAGTCTTAAATAATTTGACTTAGTCGGTTAACGTTTAAGACTTAGGCTTAAACGACTGCAGTCCTTTACAAAAGAACTAGCTTTTGAGTAAAGCGTGATAACAATTGTAATTACTTTTAAAACGATTACTTTTGTTGCCGGGAGAATACTTATTCTCCAGGCGGTATTACAAACACTAGTTGCATCAACACACGACTTACGACTTCTCAGACGAAGACCGGCGATGAGTCACCAGTCTTTTAAGTCCTTTAAGCTGTTTAAGTAACAGCTCAGTTGTTTACGTTAAAAGACTTTAGACTAAAAAGGCTAGTCTTATGACTTAAGGTTGGGGACTAAAAGACTGAGTGAGTCAGAAATAAGGCGAGTCTTTATTAAAAGCCTTAAAAGACGGAGTCTCTCAATCACCAGCGCGGACCACACTGAATTCAAAAAAGGCGATGTATGAAAGTGTTTACAGAGAAGCAATTTACGCGGGTTTGTTTTATATGTGTAGCCCCCGGCATCTCCCAAAACAGGGCTTGAAAACGGCTAAGGTACGTATAACGGTATGGTACAGGTTTAAAATTTCAATACCGTATCAATTTAAAGGTAGAGTCAAAACGGTTACGAATTACGGTTACGCTACCGGTATAAAAAACGATACCTTTATCATTTTACAGTAATATTAGCGGTAGAGTGTAAAGAAAACTTTTATTTAATCATTTATGTGTGTACCACAAAAAATAACGATACCGTTACTTAGCGCTACCGAATAATTTCGCTACCAAAATTTTTAGCTACCGGAAAATAACAAAATTTAAAGGTATGACGTCATACCGCTAACCGTTTTAACCGATATTTTTTCGGTTATTTAAGCCCTGTCCCAAAACGAGCCCTCAGGTAATGAAAGGTATTTTTTTTATATAGAGAATGGGTTTGCTCTTAACCACAATCTAGCCGAGGGGCGAAGATGTGGTCGAGGATGTAGCAAGCTCACCCAGCAGATGGCCTTTTAACTCGAACTTTAGGCAATCGGGATATATGAGGCCGGAAATACAGACGCAGGCAGAAAACTCCATTCCTAAGCGATACGCAATATAAAAGATAACACATCGCCAGCTTACGTCACCGTGCGAGAAGACGGTGACGTAAGCAGACGGCAGTCTAGGGAAGACATATCTCGGCCCACGTTCTTTTGGTAGAGTAGTTCAGTTTAGTGGGTTACTTCACTTTCTTAATTTTTACTAATTTAAAGTTACCCAATATAGATTCGTTATAAGTAAGTATAAGAAAGGTAAGAAATAGTTTATTTATTATTTTAAGGCATTAACACAAGAGCTGCCTTTTTCGTATCATTGCAACAAGAAAACTACTTTAATACCACGTGTCCACTTGTCTATTTCTAATCGTTCTTGCAATTTTATAATCCCGTACTGAATAATTAAAGTCACATAAAACGTCTGTCATATCATAATTATATGTTATAATAATTTTGCTAAATTGCAATAGCTTGCCTTAATTGGCTAAATGCTATAAAATAAAATTTCGTGAAAAAAGTATTTTCTAATAACATGTAAAGAAATTGTGTGACAATGTATGGAAGGATGTATGGAGACGTCCCATACATTGATGTGACAACAAAATTGTCAGTCATACACACAAAAATGCATAATAACTCTATTACAAATTATTTTAAACCAACTTTTAATACATAAATGTAAGTATATTATCTAATTTTCAAGAAGAAACTTGCATTTCAATGTTTCAAGATTTTCTATTATCTATCACGTTACAAGTAATACCTTTGCATTCGTTTGAATTGATATTAAATTAAAAATTGCACAATATATGTCAGTAACTTTAAGGTTTAATTATTATTTAAGTTACATACAAGTCATCACACAAAATTGCCTTTAGTAATTCACATTTTCACACTGTACAGACAGCTGTTAAACTAGTTCTTAGGTAATATTATTGGCTTATAAAATATCATTAAGACATTTTAGTCAAAGATTGTAAAGCGCGAACCTGAGTCCCCGCGCCTCTAAGCCGGCAACTGCAACTTCTTTCCTTTAAGAACTGTAAAGAAAAAATATTTTTTGAAATATAACGGTTTTCTGTAAAAGTGGGGTGACCTAATGCGCTGCCTTCTGTTATCTCCATTTCAATTTTGTACACATACATAGACGCGCACATACATTACACTCACTCATGCACCTTACGCATGCATCCACGCCCACGCTCGCACATACACGCATTACGTACATACAAATGTTAAATCTAGTCGATATGTATAACATTTAATTTTTCTTTGTTTTGTTTCATTTTTAATTGACATGTGATCTCTTTTAGATAAAACTACCACAATATAAAAAACGTCTACGAAATATTTTCGTGTAGAACCTAACATAACGTAGTCAGTTTTAAGACCACCATAAAGGCTTTTAACTCTGTATGACAAAAGTGTAGTCAATTAACAATAGCGGGGACCGACCGTTTAAGGTACCCTTAGAAGCTCGTGCGTGACAATTAAGACTACGGTTACCCATCAAGGTGCACCGCTTTGTATACCGGTCGATCATCGGGAATCCTCAATGAGCGCCACTCAAAAATTCAAATTTTTTTTTTTTAAGCATGAGAATGCCTGTCCCGGAAAGCTACGCTCTTCTGTTACTTGGCCACTGCGTTATTAAAGTTGATATTTTGTTTTAAAAAAACAATTCTGACATACCCTTCGTGTTTCGAATTTCGAAGGGAGGCCTGGTAAAAAAAAATCTTACCTTTCGTAATGTACAGGTAGAAGAAGTCACAATAGAGCACAGTCTGTACGACTCCGGCGCCGATCGCGATCAACTCGTAGTGATCTTCAACCACGTAGCGGTATACCTGGAAACAAGAAAATAATTTAAATTAGAAGTAAGAATTTTTATATGATTGTCGTCTGAATAAAGTTTTACTGACATCCCATGCTCCGAATCGTAGGCTAAAATGGGATCTAATCTTAAAATCTGCCACTGACCGTTAAAAATTGTCACTATCTGTCATTTCATCTTTATACTTAGCGTAAGAGTTTACTGACTTCCGATACTCCGAAGTATCGGTCGTAGAGATACATAATGGACGCACTAGTTTTTGTCAAGCCAGACTATTAATGTCATCAGTCATCACGGGTTTTTTTTATTATTATTATAAGATGGGTCAAAGACCATCAAGGTCAAAGATGAGGTCGACGATGGAGCGAGTTAACCCAGAAAATGATTATAAAGGCACTGGTACTCCCACGCACCGACGGAACACAGCAAGCTGTTTGGCGTCGGACTTCGGTAGGAGGGTGGTCGCGAACCAGACGGCCCTTTACAGAGCCTACCACACCGCATGAGACCATAGGACGACACCTCAGATTCAGAAAAAAAACCGGCCAAGAGCGTGTCGGGACACGCGCATTGTAGGGTTCCGTAGCAGCATGGTTCAAATATGCAGCTGGCTTCTTAATTCTACGAGCATATGGACGGTTAAATCGCTAATAATGTATAATAAAAACGAGGTCACAAAGAAAGAAGGTAACTAAAGGAGAAATGTAGATTCCAGCGCCACAAGGAAAATGAAAAAAAAATCATCTGTTTAATAACCACCTCGCGTGGATGCAAATGGTTGTATAAAAATTATTTACATAACGTATTCATTTAAAACTATCGTTACGGTCGTAGTTAGAGATGAAAGAGACTGTCTTTTAAGGCTTATTAAAAAGACTTGCCTCCATCTTACAGGACTAGACTCTAAAATTAAGACTGAAAGTTCGAGTTTTTATTAATAAGACTTAGTAGTTTATTAAAAGATTAAAAACTGAAACGACTCGAGTTGTTTTCAAAATACTAAAAGACTTAAACGACTCAAGTTCTTTTATGTAAAAGGGATCGCACCGCAGTTTGTGTGTGATATTAAATATTCCTTTTGTAACCTATCAACCAAAAGGAATAATTCACGCCTAAACCACTAAATACATTTTGATAACATTTGACAAGGAGATAAAATGAGATATTTACATTCTATCAACACATACCTTACGACTGTCGACTTCCCAGATAATGAGTCGCCAGTCTTTTAAGTCCGTTAAGCTGTTTAAGTAACAGCTCAGTTTTTTACGTTAAAAGACTTCAACTACAAAAGCTAGTCTTATGACTAAAGGTTGGGAACTAAAAGACTGAATCAGTCGCGAGGCGTCAAAAATAAGGTGAGTTTTTATTAAAAGCCTTAAAAGACTGAGTATCTTCCATCACTAGTCATAGTCGATGTTAAAATCTCCAAATACTATAGTATAAAAAACAAATGTATTAAGGAGTTTGTAGTTTCAGAAATAACTTTAGTTTTGGTCTAAACACAACATGAAATTATAAAATTCGCAAGCGAAGCAAGCGAAAATTTATTTTTTAAACTCTTTTTTTTTTTTGCGACAATATTATTAGAAATAATATAGACCTGCTGATAAAATAACCTCGCCTCTCTTTTAGTATTGAACCTTGTAAACATATTCTTATTAATTCCAAAAACGTTTGGCACTTGGTCGACTATCACTCGCAAACTTGAAAGGCGAACTTATGTGTGATAGTTTTTCTTTTAATTTCGTTGTATATTCTACCAACGAGAATTTTTTCTCATTTTTAGAAACAACCGTTTAGCTGGTAGATGGGGGGGGGACACTAACTTTGGTTTAGGGCTAAATACAACAGAATGGAAGTATTTAATCCGCGAGCGAAGCGAGCGCGAATTTTTTTAGCAACAAAAGTATTGTTAGGAATAATTTCGAGCTGGTGCTAAAGAGCAGGTCGCATGGCGATTGTGTATAATTTTGATGTCATTTTCGTAATTAACACCCCCAAAAACCTATAAAGACACATGAAATGTCAATATGGTACAGCTTGGCTTTCAATCTTGCCTCACTTTTAGCGTGGAACTTTGTATGGCAGTTGTTTTGGATTAGGTTGAACTTCGTCGTAAATGCTAAATGCTCGTCAAATATTTTTCATTTTTTTTCATTTTAAAAATTAATTTTTCGCAAACGGACTGCTGAATCGAAAAACGTTCGTAGTAAACCCCTTCTATCTTTTAAAAAACTATCCTATGACATCCCACTCGATGATATCGGCGGGAAAAAAAAAACCATCGCCCTTTCACATGTACGGGAAACACCCGAAAAAATTTTTTTTACAAAATTTTATTTTTTCTATTTGTCGGCGCAATTAATATGTATGAACATGCCAAATTGCAGCTCTGTAGTACCAAGGATCTAATATTAGTAAATATATTCTTATTAATCCCAATAATGTTTGGCACTTGGTTTACCATTACTCGCAAACTTGAAGGGCCAACTTATGTTTTATAGTTTTCCTTTTAAATTTGATGTATATTCTACCTCTGTGAATTTTTCCACATTTTTAGAAACAACCGTTTAGCTGGTAGAGGGGGGGGGGGTCACTTGTGTTTGACAATAATTTTCACTTTAAAAATTTATGATTCGCAAACGGAGCGCTAAATCGAAAAACGTTCTTAGTAAACCCCTTCTATCTTTTAAAAAGCTATTCTTCGACACCCCACTCGATGATATTGGCGAGAAAAAAAAAAATTCATCGCCCTTTCACGTCTATGGGAGACACCCGAAAAAATTTTTTTTCTAAGGTTTTACTCTACAGTTCTGTCGGCGTGATTAATATGTATAATCATGCCAAATTTCAGCTCTCTAGTACCAAGGGTTTCTTAGAAAACCCGCGGACAGACGGACATGGCGAAACTATAAGGGTTCGTAGATTACTACGGAACCCTAAAAATGAAGTGTCGTTGCCTGCGATGGATTACTAGGAGGCAGGTCTCATTTGTGTTTCCTTAGTCGCCTCTTACGACACCCACGGAAAGAGATGGGTGTTATTCTTAACCGATCACCACACGGCAAAAAAAAACGGGTAATCTTGAAAGGTGGTATATTACATGTTATATTACATTGGAGTTCCAAAAGTCGAAATTTTGTGTTACGTAATACATGGACGGCCCCTTGTATTTTCTTTCATTGGGTAGAATTCATTATATTTTATACTATCTTTCGGCCCGCGTGGACTACAGGTTATATCGTGCCCAACTGTGGGATAAAATGTAGCCTATGTCCTTTCCCAGGCTCTAATCTATCTCTGTACCAACATCAAAATCGGTTCAGTACTTTAGGCGTGAAAGACGGACAGACAGACAGACAGAGTTACTTTCGCATTTCTAATATTAGTAAGGATAATTAATGAAGAGTATGAAGGACGTAACACAAAGAGGTGAACTTGACTCTTCTTTTTTTATATTGATTGATGAATACTTCATTAATAATTGTTTTGTTTTACAGTTCTATGTAGTCACCTTGACATTCATTTATCATTTGTACACTCACGCATTTAATCATGGGCGTAGCCAGCCATGGGCTCAGGGTGGGGCAGCATATGTAACTAGCAATCTATACCCGCGGTCTTAGCCCGGTAAATTTTTTCGCTTTTTGTGTCGACTGTCGAGTGTGAACTTTCTTACGGATATTAAGTATTGTAGTTAGTACCTGGATAATTTATTTTTTTAGGTTTGGTTAGGTACCTTACAGATCAGAGTCATGGTAGGGCAAGCGCCCCACCCTGCCCCACCGTGGCTACGCCCATGTCTGTAATCTAAAGTCATATCATAAGATGAAACACGAGTGTAATGGCATTGGGTATTCAGCCTTTCACGCACAATACAGCAAAACCTTCAAGGCCTATCAACTCGATATACTCAATTCTGTAATATCGATACGGATGCCGATATGCACTGCACTATTAGCTTAACAAGGATTGCAATGAAGCGGCGCCTGGCAGTATTAAATTCTAGGCATTTATTTGTAAGTGCAGCGACTCGCTTAGTTGCCTTATGCCTTCCACCTTGATTTATCTACACATCTGATAAGAATGTCGATTGCCGCGAAGTAATTGTTTAAATTAAACAATTATTTTGCTTACTACTTACCTACGTTCGTATTACATTGAATCCTTCGTAATTTCATAACTAGCTTTCCGCCCGAAATTTCGTTTCCGTGGGAAACGAAGCCCGTATAACAGAAGGAGACTCAAGGTTTGATCTATACTTAAGTATTGCTTGTTTCTTTCTCTCACTGTCACTGTATCTCTAATACAATAATTAGCTTAGGTTTTGCCGAGGCATCGGAAGTGTTTTCCTTCGAAGTTTACAATACAAATATCTCGAGGCTATTATGTGATGCAGTTTGCTACGGATATTAACACTGACGCAGTGTGACTATCTTGGCAATTCTTATAACTGCCATGGTACCTCGCGGTACCTACTTAAGCAACCATTAATTAGGCAGTACCTATGCGATCCCAAAAAATTGTAAAAGAAACCGCAAAAGTTTTTTAATGTTCTGACAGTTAGTCAAAGTCAAAAGTAGCTTTATTTCATAAGACATTAGACAAATTGGTGAATTACATTAGCATTTTTGACTTTGCGCCTATTTGCAAAGGTTCAGTCTGCCTAAAAGAAGAATAGGCAAGAAACTCCGTGGGTTGCTCTTTTAACTCAATCATACAAACCTTATTTTCTAATTTGAATTGACTTAATATCTGAAGTAATAAATCTGGAACTAAACAATTAATTCCCGCATCGACAAAAACAAACTCGCGTCTTCACGGGACTCCCGCCTCATGTTAGCGTCTCAATTTGGAGCGCGCGCGATTTGGGTTTTTCAGGATTTGCCTCAGAGCCGCGTCAGATTTGTGCGAAAGGGACAATTGCTTCCTTTATTGATTTATTTCCAAAATTATAAGTTTAGGAGTCTTTAAATTCCTACCCCAAAAACTTAATGACATTGTCTCTATCGATTCGTACGAGGTAAGTATGTTTTACTTTTTCCAGAATTGTTTTTAGTTTTCCGATAGTCACCTCTTAAATGTTGAGAATTTTTTTTTGCGAAAAATGCTGACTTTTAGTCTTTGTCTACTAAAAATATCAAGAAAATTAAAACGTACGGAACCGGAAACACTCCTGATACTATTTCAAAATTTCACAGAGATCAGTTGACATTTAGGGGATGGAATCCATTGACGCCGTTTGTATGGAAAAAAAATCTTAATTCTTGCAAAGCCGCTCGTTCATGTATAGATGTAGACTAATACCTAACCACGGGATAACTTAAAAGGTATGTCAGTGTGACCAATAGAAAAACCATCCATAAATAGAATCTATTTATCAACATTTTTCGAACGAATGAGGTCTAGATAGAAACTAGTTAAACAAATACGGAAAAGCAACTTTTCAATGGTATTTCAAACTGGCTATTTTTATCAAGAGAATTTATGTTTAGCCATAGTGTAAGCATTAGTTATGTTATCAATTCTACATTCTACAATAAGGTTATTAACCGCAGCCGACCTCTTGATTAACTGAATGAATTTACAGTGTACAGATTTTAACTACGGTAATAGAATACGCTTGTAAGAACGATATACTGAATGATAGTTAAAATAATGTTTAGTATTTAAATCTAACTGCCTTAGTATACAGTGCTTTAGGTATCTCTCTTTCAACCTCTCGGGTGGTTAATTAGTCCATGAAACTGAACATCATCCCTAAGGGACATAGGTCAAAATACGAAAAAAAATAGTTTGATCTCCCATACAAAATGTACTCTATGCTGATGAATATGTATGGGAACTCAAAATGTTTTTTTCGTATTTTGACCTATCTATGTTCCCTGGGAAAGTTGTTCAGTTTCATGGACTGATTAATCATCCGAGAGGTTGAAAGAGAGATACCTAAAGCCCTGTATATATTTATTGCAGACTAAAAATCTAAACTTTGATGTAAAGATATTTTTGGCTTGTTTCTACTTGTAAGCTTCATAGCGCATATGCATTTCTCTTGTACAGAGGCCAGCGCATCAGGTTACTCCATTTTCATTGCAAAACCGCTCTTATCACAACAGCAAAGAGCGCTCGCGTGTGGTAGCCTGAGTTGCGGCCGTCCGTACTACATATATAGACGACTGTGACAGGTGATGAATCTATTTTAAGGCTCAAAATTGTTGTCTCGATTTAGAGAAAATTTCTGAGAAAAACATAGAAAAAAGCGAGCGCGACTTCGTCTCGTATCCACAGCAATTTCTCTACAAATCAAGCTTAATCTAAATGATAAGCGGGTCGCTAGTAGGGATCTTCCATTAAATACGTGAGGCTCGAAAGGGGGGAGGAGTTTTGTAAAAAATCACAAATGTCACATATGGGGGTGTAGTTAGTTTTAATTTTTCGTTGAATGTGCGATTTTTTTATTTCTGCCTGGACTTTGTCACATGTTTAACATTCATATTAAAGAAATAAAACTAAGTAATAAAGAGGAAAGATTTGTATTTTTTTAACAAATAACCTCAAAAACTACTGGACTGATTTCAAAAATTCTTTCACCATTAGAATGCTACACTATCCCCGAATAACATAGGAATAAAATTAATAAAATTATGAGATAAAAGCTGTATTGAAGATAATATTCTGGAAATTTTTAAGATACCTTGTACAAACTAAAAACTACACACGATTTTGTGTAAGTTTTGTAAAAAATCACAAATGTCACATATGGGGGTGTAGTTAGTTTTAATTTTTCGTTGAATGTGCGATTTTTTTATTTCTGCCTGGACTTTGTCACATGTTTAACATTCATATTAAAGAAATAAAACTAAGTAATAAAGAGGAAAGATTTGTATTTTTTTAACAAATAACCTCAAAAACTACTGGACTGATTTCAAAAATTCTTTCACCATTAGAATGCTACACTATCCCCGAATAACATAGGAATAAAATTAATAAAATTATGAGATAAAAGCTATATTGAAGATAATATTCTGGAAATTTTTAAGATACCTTGTACAAACTAAAAATTACACACGATTTTGGGTAGGCAGGGAGCTTAGCATAAATAATCATAGCTTCACCACATACCACAAGGGGAGTGGGAGGTTTGAAAGATGCAAAAAAACTAACTAATGGACTATTAAATAAATCTACAGAAACTTACCCAATTCAAGAGGTACAAGGCTCTGTACGACCCAAGCGCAAACAAGTAATGCGATGTGATACTCTCAGCTTCACCAGTCTTGGATACGAGGAACAACTGCGGCAGGATCGCAACCGACTCCAAATAGATTGAGAATGTCCACAGAACCTGAAAATTTGTAAATATAAATAAATTTAGTGAATGAATGGTCACAGGCCGTCCAGGATTGCCAGTGCATGACCAGCCTCCTTTCCTGATAAAGATCCTTATATAGGATCGAAATTATATGTCAATATTCACTCTTCAATTATAAACGGTGAATAAAACAGTTTATAACTGAGGAGTGAACATTGATATTGTGCTGACTATAGAGTGGGTAATAAATGGTTTCCCAATAAAGTCAGTAAAATTCTCAAGAGCTTTCTATCTTAGCTTCTTCTAGTCAGTGCCACTTTTGGACACAACTTTGCAGTTAAACTGTCTACCACAAGCTTTCCTTGAGTGTATCAGGCTATACGTGTTGACCTTGACGTCGCCCTTATCTCGCTCGCAATAAAGGGTAACCTGACGTGCTGCTGTCTGAACATACTACTATTTATCGTGATTATGTGTCATGAAAACATTTAAGTAGTATGTAAAACATTAAGTAATATTGAAAATGATTGCAAAAAAATTTTTGCCATTATTTTAGTAATTGATTTAAAGATACAAATACAATAAATGTAATACATAGATAAGAAATTTATTTCCAAATATAGGTAAAAAAAAAATGCTAATGTGATTCACTATTTTGCTCATTGATTTACATTGATTTTGCTATTGTATTTTTATGACGTTTTCAAGAAACACTTTGTATGTTCTATGAAAATAAAGTATTTTTGATTTGTTTTGATTTGGTAGGATTTACTATTTATACTACATATTATATTGTACAGTCAAGCTTGACACTTTGGACTTTGGACCGGCCCTGCATTGTATGGAGCGCGGTATAAATAAGAGCTCAGCTTAAACTGGTAGTTTCAAGTGTGACATGCTCTTTATTGTACATAAATATAATAAGCTAAGAAAATATTGGTGATTTGAGATAAGTTAAGCAGCTTTAAGTAATTCAGTTAATAACTTAAGTACTTAATTTTATTTATAGTAATTAAATATTAAGTAATCAATTTAAATTGTTATATTATTATTTGTTATTTTATTTGTATGCTGTAGCATATTGTAAAATTGTAGTGATACTGATACTTTAAAACACTAACCATCTAGCTAGTGCTTCTATATTATTAATATCTCTGGGCAAACAGTGTTCTTCTCATTTTTGTGTTTTGAAATTCAATCTACTTATTGGAAATACCAAATCTGAAAGACTAGCCTACATTATGACCAAGTTGGTTCTAATTTGAACCCTATTACCTAGTGCTGCAAAGGATTTTAGGCTTTTAGCCCATATTTTAAGACTAGACTGTTAAATAAAAAGCCTAGTAGGCTAAAAACCTATAAAGCCATTTATTACTTGCGGCTAGGCTAGGGTTAAGCCTATTCAAGCCTTTTGGTTATAAGCCTAAAGGCCTTAAAAAGGTCTAACCTTGTTTAAGACTAATTTAATAAAATAAGACGCTCAAAAAGCCCAATTCCCTTCCCGTGAGTGTTGTAAGAGGCGACTAAGGGACTACTACAGTGATACACAATTTCAGACAGACCCTCAATATTTGTTGAACGTGGCGAAATCAACCGTTTTTTATAGCCGATATCATGTATGAATTTTATGTAGTTCCAATAATATTACATACATACATATTGAATTGATAACCTCCTTTTTTGAAGTAGGTAAAAAGGCTTTTACTGAAAAAAATTATTAAAGACTCCAGTCCCAAAAAGCCTACTACTTTAAAAAAAGCCTATAGGTTTTTTTAAAGCCTACAACTTTAAAAAAGGCTATCAGTTTTTTAAAATGACGAAGCTATTAAAGCCCTATTTTACTGGTTTAGTCCCAAAAAGGACTCGATAGGCTGAAATTTAGGGCTAAAAGCCTAAAGTCCTTTGCAGCATTAATATTACCAGCAGACAAGGAACCCTGGTTCATTTTGGACACTATTCATTTGTAATAATACATATGTATATGAAACCTATGGATACAATAAAATATTAAGTTTTGAACTTGGATGGAACTTTATTAAAGGTATAGTCACGAGCAGCAATATAAATACATATACTTTGTAACATTTTTTTTTCTAAAATATCTTATCCCTAACCATTCAAACAATATTACCTAGATAAGTTACCAAAATCTAATGTTGTTAAGTCAATTTCTGTAATATTTATGTTATTTTTTATTATTCAAAGTCTATTCTTGTTTTTAAATGTTTAATTTTAGTAATTTTTCAAAAACCTAGGTATAACTTTTATGTTAAGATTTAGTCTGTAAATGTAAGTTGGTTGTAAATAAATTTGAATTTTAAGGGTATTTCTATGTTATTGCTCGGGACTGTACTGTGACTGAAAACAAAAGGATGAAATGAAAAGTAAAATTTAGTTTCACACAACAAACCATGCTATTGTAGGTAAATAATATTTGTTTATCAAGTTTATTTTAACAGCTGCTTTTCAGATAAGTTGTTAATGTATAGGTCAAGTAATACAGGCATGATGGTTTTGCAATTTGTAAAACAATTTACATCACTTTTTGACTTTTGTTTTGTTAAAAGTGCATTTTTACATTTTAATCATCATTTTTTAATATTCTGATTATTATTCCGACATTGAAAAGATATGGTAGAACTATTTCACATTAAAAGCAGTTAAAAAACTTTTTGTCGTAAAATCAATTCTTACTTATCTACACTAATATTATAATGAGGAAAGACTTGTATTTTTGTATGTAACAAATAAACTTAAAAACTACTGGACTGATTTCAAAAATTCTTTCACCATTTGGATGCTAAATTATCCCTGAGTAACATAGGCTACATAATTTTCTCAAATTCCCACGGGAACGAAGTCCCGAGCGGAATGCTAGTATAGGTATAATTATCAAATATGTGCTTAATTAAATGCTCATGTTAAATTGCCAGTTTGGTCACCCATCAGGTTCCCTACCTGTGTATGCTACTTAACCTAAACTGATCAGTTCAGATCAGCGAGGGCCACTGGACTACCAGTGTTTTGAAAAACAATAAATTAAAATGAAAGCTTATTCAAAAACCAACTGCTGAAATATTTTACTACTTACATTAATTTGCCCAGTGAGCATCTTGCAAAAATATTTTTACCAAACTGAGATAAACAGACTTATAAATTTTGCTACACATTTACGTAAAAATATTTTTCAAAGTAATTTAATTTCTATAAATATTTAAAAAGTGTTATTCGCCCCCTCCCTCAGGATCTATTACCACATAATGGCTAAACAAATTTGAATGTAATCAATCTGGTACCTCTTATCAGGGTGTAAATTAAAGTCTACTAAGAAATTTAAATATAAATAAGAACTTGGGTAAAAAGGGTACTAACCTCCATAACTGTGAACTCATGATTAATAAGTAGAGCCAGTATGATGCATGGGATTAGCAGAAACTCAATCCTGAAGGTGTCGTGGTTGTGGTCGTAAGTTGCCTTAAACTTCACATACATCAGATACACAGTGGCCAGCGACGCAACGATGAACACCAACTTCATAACAGTATTATACGTAGATATATATGTCGTCAACAAATCAAGGTACCGCGTCGTGTACACTATAGAGAAGAGGATCTGCGACTTTCCTGATATACCTGAAAGAAGACCAAAGCCCAATTAACACGAATACAACACCTGTTTTAATAATACAACCCCACGAACATGCCGGCTGTTAATCGAAGTTTTAGTCAAAAAAACACCCACCTGCACATGATCTCGTCTTCCAGATTTTGAGCAATAATATTATAATAGCTAAAAGATGAGATAGGTCACCAAGTAAACGGAATATGTTCATGTTTTATTAATTTACAGATCAATTTATCAGTAAGATACGCCGCGTATACTTCTCATTCAAGCAAAAATGACGTGGCTGAGTGACACAAATACCTAGTGTTGCCATAAATGATTAAAATAAAGGGGCAGCACAATAAAACTTGTTACGCAGACCAACCGATACAACATATCCAACCAATCCAACAAGTCGAACGTGTTAAAGCACCATAAATCACCTGTTTTTGACGTTTAAAATTTGAGGTTACTTTTGAAGTTGAAGTGAGTGCGGTTATGTGTACACGCGTGAAAGTTCTATCTAACTATTTTTCAGTGTTAAAGCGAGTTCCATAATTAAAACAATGGTGCGACACAATAATCAATTGCCTAATAACTTGACACAGTTGCAAAATTTGATTAAAAGAGATCCTGAATCGTATAAAGAAGAGTTCCATCAACAACTTGCTCATTTCGATACTACGTTGGAGATTTTTAACCTAAATCCTACTCAGTATAATAAGAAATTAGACGAACAGTCAATGTTTTTAGCTCAAGTTGCACAATGCTATTTAAATGAAATGAAATCGTTTCCGCAGAAAATTGTAGATATCTTGAAAACTCATAACACAACTCTACATAATGATATGAGATTGGCACTTTGCAAATGTCTAATTCTATTGAGGAACAAGAACTTCATCACCCCATTTGACTTACTAGAATTATTCTTTACACTTCTGAAATGTCAGGACAAAAGTTTGAGAGAGTTTTTGAAGACCCATATTATTACAGACATCAAAAACATGAATGCGAAACATAAGGATATGAAATTCAATTCCACTTTGCAAAATTTCATGTTTTCCATGTTGCGTGATACAAACGCCAAAGCAGCAAAATTGTCTGTTGATATTCTAATTGAACTTTATCACAAAAATATATGGAATGACCATAAGACTGTTAATATTATTGCTGATGTAGGGTGTTTCTCCAAAATAACAAAAGTCATGGTGGCATCTCTAAAATTTTTCTTGGGACAAGATGAAGAAGAGAAGAAAGACGATGATGACAGTGATGAAGATGTTGATCCCCGAGATACTATGATATCTAACAAGTTCAACAAGAAAACTAGAAAAAGAGAAAAAATGGTTGACAAAGTAAAGAAAATTGCCAAGAAAATTAAAAAGAAGAAAGAAAAAGCACCAGCCTTCAGTTTTTCAGCTTTACATTTAATTAACAATCCTCAAGGTTTTGCTGAAAAACTCTTCAAGCAGATTGAATCTTCAAATGAAAGGTTTGAAGTGAAATTGATGACCTTGGATGTCATTTCACGATTGATTGGGTTACATAATCTTTTTCTATTCAATTACTACCCATTCATAGCAAGGTTGCTCATGCCCCACCAGAGAGAGGTTACCAGGATTCTTCAGTTTGCAGCACAAGCATCTCATGAGCTAGTACCTCCTGAAGTAATCGAACCAGTCATGAAAGCAATTGCAAACAACTTCATAACGGAAAGAAATTCCACTGATGTAATGGCAGTTGGTCTCAATGCTGTCAGAGAAATCTGCACAAGATGTCCTCTGGCCATAAATGAAGATCTTCTTAGGGATCTAGTACAATATAAGAGTTACAAAGAAAAATCTGTGATGATGGCTGCAAGGTCTCTTATACAGTTGTACAGACAATCAATGCCTAATCTTCTACATAAGAAAGATAGAGGAAGACCTACAGAAGCATCTTTAGAACTTAAAACCAAAAAATATGGTGAAATGGAAATTAAGAACTATATTCCTGGCTCTGAAGTGTTGTTAGAAAAAGAAGAAATAGTTGAAAAAGATAAGCAAGGAAAGATCAAAAAAGGGAAAAAGAAGAATAAGAACAATGATGATTCAGATAGTGACGATTGGGTTGATGTGGCTTCATCAGACGATGAAATTAACATATCTGACAGTGAAAATGAAGATACTGATGATCAAGATAGTGACAGTGATGAAAAAACTGAAGAAGAAGATGATGACACAAATAAAGATAAGGACCAACAGAAAGAGGGCCAAGATGAAAGCCAAAAAGATAATATTCAGGACAGAAAAATACTAAAGGCTAAGCGAAAGGATATTAAAAAACAAGATATAGAAGATAAAATTAAAACAGCAAGAGAAATTGCAATGGACACTATATTTACCGATGAAGACTTTAAGCGTATTGAGAAAGCACAATTAAAGAAACATGTAAGTGGAGTGAAAAGGAAGAGCACAGCATTAGAAGAAGAGGAAGATGAGACTGGAGAACTAGTCAAACTTTCTGCTATCGAAAACATTCATAAAAAGAGAAAACATGATAAAAATGCACGACTTGAAACTGTTATGAAAGGCAGAGAAGAAAGAGACAAGTTTGGATATAAAGACCGCAGGAAGAACATTCATTGCTCTAAAACGAATAGGGAAAAAAGGAAAACGAAAAGCTATCAAATGGTCAAACATAAAGCTAAAGGCAAAGTGAAGCGATCATTCAAGGATAAACAAATTGCTTTCAGAAATTATTTGATTAAACAAAAGAAAATGCGTTAATGTAAAATGTATTTTTTTAGAACAAAAGAATAATTACCTATTATAGAAAATTGGTTTCTTTTTTCTTCTTTTTAATCTTTGTTGCATATTGAAAGGAAATATTTCCTTACTAGATTTATGGAAAACAAGTTATCTTCAGAATTAAAATTGATTTCTGTGCCAAATATTACAAGGGGATCTTCAGTTTTTTAAGTTTTGGTAAAAAGCATTAAGCTAAAATCGGTTTTAGTAAAATGTTAATAATCTTTAGTAAATCATTATTAATCATCGAAGAAAATGCAAACGTTTAAGATCGAAACTGCTGTCGTCAACGCCACTGACGATTATTTTGAACAAAAACTGCAGACCAGTATTGCAATCAATAGTAGAAAGTATCGATATCGATACTATCGTAACCTTGAAAAACAGTAAGAATATTGATTGTTATGCAGACCAAGTATCCTACACCATAAAACATTTAAGAAAACAAAATGTCAATGTCATATGAGTCAGTCAATCAAAACAAAATTTTCGACAATTGGAGTTGATACTCCAATTGTATTACGTTACACTAACATTTCTAACCTGTGTTGTGTTGTCCTGTGATGTCTTATGTGTTTGTGTTGTGTTACTTTCAGATCTCTCTGGATGCAACTAAACAAATCAAAACGTAACCAAACCAATCATCTCTAATGTGTATCCTCTTTGCTACGTGATACTGGCGGAATCGTGACTACGCGGAGAGCCATTAATAAAACATTGAATTGAATTGAGTTGATACGGATTGGATAATATTTATTCCTAAAGCTAATTAAACAATTATTACCTTGTGTTGGACAAGCATTTTTTTGCAATGTTGAAACCTAAAGCCTTAACGCAAGTTCTTAGTCAAGCAAACACTGGGGGCGTAGAAAATACTTTGTAAGTATCGCACAGTTTTGTTTTGCGATTGAGTTGATGTAGGTGTATGATTTCACTTCGCGTACTTCCTATACCCAAGTCATATTTTATGGCTTTACCATTGTAATTTATTTGCAGGTTATTAAATCACCAAGGCGCGCTTTTAGCTTATTCTGGATTTAACGATAAAGATGCTAGAGTGACCGCAGCAATAGCCAGTAACGTATGGTCTGCTTATGAGAAACAAGGAAGAAATGTCTTCAAAGACGACAGACTCCATCTAATACTTGTAGATTGTATGAATGGTAAAATTGCTGTGACTCAAGTAGCTAACTTGTTGCTGTGTCTATATGCAAAAGAATCTGTAGGATTTGGTATACTGAAAGAGAAAATAAACGCTATAGCACAGTATTTGGAAGGACCCCTTAAACAAGTGGCTAGTTCTTAAGTGTATTTTATTGGTAAAGTATTTATTATTTATAAGTATACTGCTCTATGGAGATAATAACAAGCATAAGCATAGAAAGCCTTGATATCAAGCTGGGAATACATGAAGACTACACATAAATAAAATGAATAATTTAACAATCCAAATATTTTTCCTGGTGTATGTGAGTGTTTCCTCACTGCTTGATTTGAAATGCTGATAGTTTAAATTCTATATTAGTTGTAAAATACTTGCTAATAAAATATGTATATCAAAATTTAATATTTTTCAATAAAAAAGTTGATACCTACTGTAATTTTGTTATTTAATTTTACCTACATCATACCTAAATAAAACTTGATAAATATTGAATGCAATTTTGATAAGTGCAATAAAATCCTTCACAGACTACTTAGAAGATACTACTTATTAATGGCTACCTACATATTTGGCCAGAAATAATCATGGCTTAAAATGCTTTGCTTCCAGAGTCATAAATAAATAAAAATGTAAAGAGTAGTGATGTGTTCTTACTTCGAAAAAGGTTGTTCAAAGCTAATATCCGTTTCTTATAAATGCAATTTATTTTGAGATGGAAAATTATTACTAATAACAAAAATGACTGAACAAATCAACAAAATTAGTTTCGATTCGATTCAAAAATATTATGATTTGGTCTTGTTTGAGCTTTTAGCTCGACCTTTGAGGATCTTCTAAAGCGCCTTATACACTATTCAATATGATAGTCTATCCGACAGTGACGGAGCTATATCAAAAAACGAGACAGACTTTAAGTCTCTCGTTTCCTAGTAAAGCTCTGTCTCTCTCTGATGGTCCAGCAAGATGGACAATGAATAAGGGAATCTCTGGTAGTGACGTACGTTGTTATCCGATGGAGCGGAGATCTTGCTCTGCCTATGTCTCTGTCTGTCTGTCCGAGTCCGAGATCGCGAACCGAACTGAACTGTCAAATTGCCGCAAGTCCTCTTGTTTGTATGATGTTGAATTAGATTTTACTTTATTATTGTTTTGCTTTGGTGATAAAACTAACGATAAATCTTTACAATGAATTTGTCTGAAGAAAACAATTTCGGAAATGGCTTGCTGTATGTTGGATTTAACCAGGATCAAGGTACGAATTGCGATGGTATCTGCGGCATACCTACAATGGAGCTGTTTCTGTTTATTGTTATACAATTTGTTTCGCAATTTCTTCAGGTTGTTTTGCTTGCGGCACGGAGAATGGATTTCGAGTATTCAACAGTGACCCTCTTAAAGAGAAAGAAAGGCAGAATTTTGCAAGCGGAGGGTTGTCTTACGTAGAAATGTTGTTTCGTTGTAACTATATGGCGTTGGTTGGTGGGGGAAAGACTCCGGTGTACCCTCCAAATAGGGTTATAATCTGGGATGACTTGAAGAAGGATTCAGCTATATCTCTCGACTTCAACAGTCCTGTGAAGGCAGTCAAGTTGAGGAGGGACAGAATTGTTGTTGTGTTGGGTAAGTTTCTTATCAGACAGTGCTACAATTTTTCCAGAAATATTGTGAATATTTTTTTCCTACTTTCCTTACCTTATTATTTATTATATATATTATATATTTATTATTATTATTTATTATATTATTAAAATGATTGTGCCCAAAAGTTTATAAACTGTATTTTAGTTTGATTGTCCACTTGTGGTACAAGTTGTAAGTTTTTTTTTAATCCTCTTATAATTCATGATTTGTATTGCACGCGCTGTAAACAAGCGCACGACGGGTTAAATTAATTATACTGCAGGCAAACTATAGCCCAAATCCCCTTCGCGAGGGAAGCTTGTGGCCGGCCCTACTTGTGAATGTATATGGGCTGATAAAAAAAAAGAATGCAATAAAAAATGTATGATTGTTCAGATAACATAATTTAAAACACATTATCAGATGTTGTATTAAGAAAGTACAATTTTTTTTTCAGAGAATTTAATAAAGGTGTACACTTTTACGGCTCAGCCGCAGCTGTTGCACGTGTTTGAAACTTGTCAGAATCCCCGTGGACTATGTGTAGTTTGTCCAAATAGCAATAACGCATTATTGGCATATCCTAGCCGTAAAACTGGGCATGTCCAGGTGAGTAGAATCTTTTCCTATTATACAATATAAAACAATATACTTTATTGCATTCCAACACAGGTACAGTTACATTTTAATACAGGAAATAATAATTGTATAATTGTATCTATTTTAATAATTGTATATATTTTAATCAAAGACAGTTTTTAACTAAATTGGTCCAAATCAATTCAGCTGTTTATTTGTTGATGAGTCACAATAATTGTCACAAAAATTCACATTTGTATCACATAGGTTCAGATAAGTAGTGCTAAAAGACTTTTTAGTCACAAAAAAAGGTGTCTTCAAGCAACTGCTTAAATAGTCTGTTAAAGACTTCCAAGGCCAATGATGATAATTGAAGAATCTAGGTATTATATGTATTTGTAAATGAAATTTAAATATTATGTTATTTTTATTGGTTATTTTGATTTGGTGTTTTGCCTTTTTAGAAGTAGGTATTAATTTCATAATTATGAACAAAGAAAGAACTTGCCTTGCTATGAAGTACCATTTCGCTCTAACTAGTTTTTATCATAATCATAAACAGTTTATGGTCCATGTAAGTTTTAAATATGAATTACAAATTAATAAGCTCCTTTAATTTTACGAATTTATAAGAACTTATTTTTTTTTTTGAAACTTACAATACAATTGTCATTTATAAATAATTCATTTTTGTTTTAGTTAGTTGAATTGACAAGCCACGCAGGCACAAGTTCAGCACCAGAGGGCCACCTAATTTCAGCCCATGAAGCCCCTTTAAGCTGTCTAGCTCTCAATGTAGGAGGCACTAGACTGGCCACAGCATCCACAAAAGGCACACTTATCAGAGTCTTCGATACTGCTACAGGACAGAAGTTAGCTGAACTAAGGAGAGGTGCTCATCAGGTATGTGGTTTTGTATGGAAACGACATGAAAACGTCTTTAAATTTTCTTCCAGAGTGGCTGGCAATAAAAAAACTGATGATAACAAAATCGGGAGAAACAGTGTTGTGTATCAACTACATGCCTATATAACCAAAATTAAATGAAACCACTAGATAGCTAAATGATCATACAATTTGTTATATTGTGTTAAGATTGTGTCTGACTTGCCATTTTGATCAGACCAGCGGTTCTCGAATTCTTTTGGCTACGGAACCTTTTTTGGTTCACCGTTTTTAGGTGGAACCCTAGCTTAAGTAAGAATTTAACCAACTGTAACATTGTTTTTTTTAACATGAAATCACACCATACTGAGACTTTGTGGCTAGGTGTTCACATCTTGTAAATATAGTTTGACTTTAAATGAAGGACTTTTTAAGATAAATACCTAAATATATCAAAGATGAAGCGATTTACAAATATAGCTAGACTAGAAAGAAAACATCGAAATCTTGAATTTTCGCGTAACCCCTGAGACTGAGAGCCTCTTACGAAACCCCAGGATTCCGCGGAACACCATTCAGGAATCGATGGTTCAGTCTATGTATTAATTGTTTGTATAATTTCTGATGTATTCATGTACTGACAATTTAGTATAGAATGTTCTATTATTTAAAATACCCAGTAAAATCATTTTCTATCTTCATACATGTGTTATAAATTGCACCACTATCAAGGAAACTTGCATTTCTTCAAAGCATTTAGTCTGTATAACTAATAAAAAAATATACTGTGCCATTGTTTGCTTACTTAAATAAACTTATTTACTTACAGGCAACCATTTACTGCATAAACTTCAACCACACAAGTACCAACTTATGTGTGACCTCTGACCATGGGACGGTACACATCTTTAGCCTAGAAGATGACAAGCTTAACAAACAATCAAGTTTGGCAACAGTCAACTTTCTTCCCAAATACTTCTCAAGTAACTGGAGTTTCTGCAAATTCACTATACCAAATGGACCACCGTGTATTTGTGCTTTCGGCGTGGATAAGAGTTCTATTATTGGTGAGTAGGAACTTTAAATACATTGCCTTAATTTTACCTATGACTAGAGTAAAAAATTGCATAACAATGTAAACTTTTACTACTTCAAGCTTTTGTTGTTGCTTAATATCTAAAAAGCTTGAAAAACAATTCTGTAGCTGATATGTAACTCATACATAAGATAAAACTAAAGTATCACATATGAAAGAATTTAATTTGAAAGTTATTTATTTATTTTATTATTTAAGACCTGTGTGAGAATAAAATAATCTTTTATTTTTTTATTTCTTATGACAATGATAAGAGTAATCTTTCTTAATTAGCTGTTTTGTCTTAAGTTTATTAGGTAACATTATTATACATAAAGCCTTTTACCAACCTTTTATCGAAATCCATTACGTCGTTGAGGCGTGAAAGGAGCGCATATGTTATATTACTGAGATTCGATTATTGAAATTGTGTAGTGACTTTTTGTAATTATATGCAAACATTGTTTCAGTGATATGCGCAGATGGTTCTTACTATAAATACAAGTTTAATGAAAAGGGAGAATGCACGAGAGATGTATACGCCCAGTTCTTAGAGACATCCGAGGATAGATAAGTATCGATTCTATTGGTTAAGTGCTGATTTTCTTCAATACGATTGGTCTGGATTTAGTCTCGACAACTTTGCAGGGACCCCTATAAGTTCTAATCCAAATCTTGATCGATTTCTTGCGATGTTTCCTTATTAAACTTGAATAGGTCCAGTGTTAAGGGGGGACCCCTTAACATTTAAACGTGCTTTTTTGAAGCAAAAATAAGTCGTGCTGTAGGTATTTGTTCTATTTATCTAACTACTACTCGACCAATATAATTGTATGAATGCGTCACTTTTTTTTCTCATGGCCGTGCTCTAAACCCACAGCCACTTATTAATCGAAAGAGACAGCTATATTGACTTTTAGCGTCAAAATGACAAAGACAGATTTATCCTGGCTGTGATCATTGATAAATAGCGGTCTCTAAGGGTGGTATTCCACTGGTCAAAGATCTTTGCTCAATTTCTTTGATTAAATTTGATTTGATGGATGGCCTGTTTTGGTGTTCAATTCGATTCTTGATAAAATGGCGTCCGTGATTCTGCGATTTCTCCAATGTCGGAGTATTTTAATGAGTTCCTTTTAAAATAGAGAACGGCGATGCCGCCAGTATCTAAAAAACCCTTTAAGGGTCGTAATTCGCCAGAGCTTCGTCTGTTGATCAGCAGGGTGCACCGCCATCAGACGAACAAGTCCAGTCAAGAGCAGGTCACACTTTACACTACCAGTTTAAGTTGAGCTCTGATTTATACTGCGCGCCATACAATGCCGGGCCGGTTCAAAGTGTCAAGCTTGACGTGCTCTTGAGTGTTCAAAGAACTACTTAAGATGTTATGACCCCACACACCCATATTTCGGTGTTGCTAGTATGTATGTATGTATGTATGTATGTAAATTCTTTATTGCTCAAAAACAGTGTTATACAAAACATTTTATAGGTAATTCAATAGCAAAGGCGGACTTATCCCTGGAGGGATCTCTTCCAGTCTACCTTAGAGTAGTTGAGAGGAGACACAGGTGACGCGGGACCAGCTAGTAATATATTGGACCATCTTTGATGAATTGAATACCACCATAAGTTGCACAATTATTTTTTCACATTCAGCTTATTATTTTGGTCGAGTTTTTTAGTCTTGCCTTTAATTACGATTGTGGAGTTGGCATTGCGCGACATACTACAAATTCTGTAGACATCGACATAATCAACAATCAATCTTAAGGCTCCTACACACTATGCCGGCGGGTATTTGAGCTGCCGGCAATGCCGCACAAACGAGTCGCCGGCATGGCCGCCGGGGAGTACCGGCGGGTTGCGCGGGAAGCGGCGGCCGTTCGTTCCCAGCATTCGATTGAAAGTGTTGTGTGTGCGAGCGGTTCGCAAAATGATGCTCTGTGGCCTCCAGCGGCAAATGCCGGCGGACTAAATAACCCGGCGGCATACCCGCGCGGCAAAAAACCGCCGGCCGTGCCGCCGGCATAGTGTGTAGGAGCCTTTACGTATCGTAGAGCGTTGTCCCGCTTTTGCGTAGAGCTTTGTCTCTGTCTTGATAAAATTGTAAGTGTTTTGTGCGATGTCATTATTAAAAATTTCCCTGTACGGTCGCCAAAGAAAATGGTCTATCAGTTTTCACAGAACTTCCCGTGTAATGTAACCAAAATATCGCTAAGGTTCACAATGTAACAAAGAAAGAGATAGAATGATGATTTATTATGATGCAATTATGAGATGACGTTTAAAGTTAAAACCACTCAAAACTGTCATTGTCAGTTTTATGTCACGCAAACGAATTTCAACCATAGGGTGGTAGACCACATTTTTGGCCGACTGTACCTAGTACGTACGCCCCAACTACACAATCAAAATGTTCGCAAGTACTTACAGCCAATACCGACAGAATAAAGCAACTTAGTGCATTGCCCTAACTTCTCTCTTGTTGAGTATTTCTAATCTTAAAAATAAGGCCTTTATAAAATAAAATATGTATAAATACTACAACAAAAAATATTTGTACGTTACGATTATTAGGTACGTTATAAATAAAATGTGATGAAACAAATTTTACAACTTTATAAAGTTATCTAGATAAAATGAAAATAAATATAGTTGTGTAATATCCTCATAATTTCGCTTGCGTAGACTTTCCATTTTATGAAAAGGATCTTAAAACGATCTCTGACTATTGATTTATTTAAATCACAAAGGTATCATAAAAAACATTTTTATGTGCAGAAAAGACAAGTAAGTTAAATATGTTTGTACAATTTAGTTTGTGACAATCAATATCTTTATAATTATACCCATATATTTTATGGAATCATCAGTACATTTTGTAAAAAAAGCCCAGTTTCCTATATTGCACTAGTATACATTTCATAACATGATGTATTGTATAGCTATAGATTTAATTGTCACATGTCATTACTTTTTAACGTTGAAATGTTTAGATACCCGAATTTAAATTGTTTCCCACTTTATTTTGTCACAAAGATATGTATTTTTATACCCCTTTGTATTTTTTAGGCCAAACAATAAAAAAGTGTAAAATTACCAAAGAATATCATATCAGCTTTTACTACTTCTTGACTTCAGTTGTGACTATCAGATGATTGATATTTGATTATAAACGTATTTTTTATGCTGGGATAAATAGTTAATCTGTCGGGCTAATATAGACGCGTGACATAATTTTGTCACGTCGGTATCGTTCTCTGTTCCGTACCGACATTTTGCGATGCATTGAGAGGGTTTACTACCTACTTGCAAACAGCGGTTGTGATAATACAACATAAGGAAAAAACCATGAAAGTTAGAGCACTATATGATAGTGGATTACAACACACATTTGAAAGAAGATATCGCAGAGAAGCTCCACTCCATCTTAAACCATCCGGAACATGTACTTTAAGCCATTGTTTGTTCGGAGGTATAACAACAAATTCAACATCTCACAAAGTGTATAACATAATTGTCAAAGATTTAATGAATACTTTTGCAATTGATATGGAGGCCTTAAGCCAAAAACAAATATGTAAAAAAATTCCTAAGGTTAACTTGTCAAATAACAAAAAATTGACAAACGTTTTAAATCAGCATAAATACAGACGCGAAATACATACAACCAAATTGAGTCACGCATCTGATACCTATGCTTGGTATGAATAAAACTATCTATTTAGGCTCTAAATTGAAGGAAAATAGTACCCGCATTTTGATTTCTTTAAATAATAATTACTTACAACCCGTACGAATGAACTTGAGACTCCGCTGGAATGCGACCCCCTTCCCGACTCCCCGCGCCGCGTCCAGCGCTGGCCTTGCGCGCTCTGTACGGATAGCATCTTTGTTACGGATACGCGGCTCGACTCTCATTCGATATTTTATCATTTTGCACACCGTACCTTAAAAATGACGTCATCGGCCCAGATCTCAAGATACTTTATACGGGTTGTATTTACTTTTCCAAGGAGTAAGTAATTGCGTTGTAATTTTCTTATTTTATAACTAACTTTGAAGTCTGAATGTTTGTAATACTAACATACGGCCCTCCTAAGGGAACTCAAAAGACTGAAAATATTGATCGCTAGACTTCAAAGATGTATTCAAATCAGACAAGACAATTCAAACGTGACGCTTATATTTCGTTTGATAATATTCTATTATAATTGCATATCATCACTATTATTATCCATAATTAATAATTAGACAAACTCATTACTTAGACTTAAACTGCCTTACTACAAAAAAAAATTGACGGGGTTTTATACGAAAGTTAATTTTTTTTATTGAAAAAAAAAACATTTAAACTAGAGTTAGACAAGTGGTATTACAACTTTTTGTGGCAAGACCCCAAATTTGTAAGTCAATAGGCAAACAATACCACGCAAATGTATAGTTAAGTAAAATACAAAGACGAATTCTCATTGAGAAATCATTCCCATTTGTTATTCTTTTACTTGAGATTGTTGATCGCGTAATTGGTTTTATTTTATAAGAGTATTTTAGAAATTGTATAAAGAATGTTGATTACTTGCTTTATATTTAATTTTCTTATTTTGTGATGTTAACCATGCAATGACCCTATAACCCGCATTTTATAAATAAATAAGGTATATTTTCTTTGTGCGTATTATTTACACTTACTTACTTAGTTATTAATAATTGTTGTTATATTACCAATTCTAACTTACTAAATCGTAAAAGAAGTCTTATAATTATAACACTGTGAATAGGCTATGTCGTGAAAGTACTGAATACCAAGACTTAAGGCTTTAGACCCAATTTCTCCTTTAATTACTCTGTCAGTTATCAAACGATTAAGTCAATGTCACATTTTGTCTTAATTGTGGATTAACTAACTAACAGAGAATGGTGAAATTGGGCCTTAAGGTAAGTTAAGAGTAGCGCCATCTATCGACAGAACGAGAACATTCGGCAGTTAATCAATTATTATTTGGTCGCAGCAAGCCCTGTTGGGCGCATTTTTTAATAATCTATTGGGCTGCTAACTAGGGACAAAAATAAAATAAAAAAATTATTAAAAAAATAAAAATAATTTACTATCTCTTCAAAACATCAATGAATGTATCCCTCGGAATCTTAATGTTAGCAACACTCCTCATTTTCTTTTTTCCTTCAGCTTGCTGCTTCAATAACTTCTTTCTTCGTGTCACATCGCCACCATACTGTAAAATAATAAGCAATAAAATTAATCAATGTTCAATTTTGAGACGTATAAACAAAGGGCTAAGGTTTGTTTTTGGTCTAAGAAGTTCTTACTCACCAGTTTAGCAGTCACGTCTTTTCTATAGGCTTTTATGGTTTCTCTGGCGCATACTTTACCGCCAACAACCGCTTGAATCGCCACCTAAATTCAAAGATATGATTAATAAAAATAATAAACGTAAAAGGTAATAAATAGAACATGTTAATTTTTCGAGAGCTTTCCGCCCGCAGCTCCTCCCGCCTGGACTACAGGCTATATTGTGGAATAAAATGTAGCCTATAGCATTTCTCAAGGTCTAAGGCGTGGAAGCGTAACAAACAAACAAACTTACATTCACATTTATAATATTAGTAAGGATAAGTTGGTAGTTGGTATCCCTGGTATGTTTTGCCTTTTTTAAAAGGCGAAAACTAGAGATTTTAACAACTTCGAAATGAGTAAACATTGACAGTACAGTCAAGAGCAGGTCACGCTTTACATTACCAGTTTAAGCTGAGCTCTGATTTATACTGCGCGCCATACAATGCAGGGCCGGTCCAAAGTGTCAAGCTTGACGTGCTCTTGAGTGTACCCAACAGTGTTATTTAATATATGGGTTAATGATGGAAAAAAATTCTTACCTGAACCATTTGACGAGGTATCATTTCCTTGAGTTTCTCAGTCAACCTTCTAGCACTATACTCGAGGCGACTAACGTGTACTATGGTGGATAACTCTTCAACTAATGTACCATTTAGTAGAATATCCATCTGAAAATATTTAAACAAGGTTGTATTTCAGAGTTTCTGTAACTTAGATCCTTATACTGTCAGTGCCCGCTGTTGTCGATTAATTACAGTCAAGAAACCATTTGGTGGTTCGAAAACCTGCTATCTCAGTCGAACGACAATAAAAAAAATTGAGAACGCTACAAATAACTCCACATGACAACCATACCTTTGTACTGAATAGGACAGTTTAGTTCCACATTTTTCCGCAATATGGCGAGGTATTTTGTGTTTTAGTATGCATAGCCTGCAGACACATTTGACAGACTTAGATCCGTATTACAGAATGCGACTCAGACTCTAATCTATGCTTAAGTAGCAGTCGTCTTTGTAATTTTGATAGTAAGAGAAAGAGACAATCAATATTCAAGACTTGAGTCTCCTGTACCTAATACGGGCCTTAGACAGGTGACCAGCACTTTATCTGTTAGTCCATCTCTTTTACATCCCGCATTTATGACTGAGACTGATAGACGAAATGGCGGCCGACGGTCTCAATGAACGTCAAATTTGGCAGCGTACTATACGTGCTGGCTTACAGCCCGCGAGGCCTAAGCTGAGCTTTGCATTTGTGTGAGTGTTCATAGATATTGTAGGTTTGACTTCGGCCTAGAGCGCGGCGCGTCCCTTGGTTGGCGTAAACCGGTTTATGCTGGTTTTTGGCAACCGGCCTGAGTCGCGGTACGTCCCTAGCGTACTACTTTAAGTGATCACTAACACAAATGCAAAGCTCAGCTTAGGCCTTGCGGACTGTAGTAAAATGTCTATAGTTTTCTACTTACTCGAACTAGAGGACTAGGGTGAAAACCGTGATCTTGATAATCAAAAGTAGCAAATCCCGAAGTGATACTCTTAAGTGTATCGTGGAAATCAACTACGACTTCCGAAAGTGGCAGTATAAATTGCAGCATGGTCATTTTGTCGTCTATAGCGTTTGATGGAAGAGGAGTTCCTCGTCTATCCATACAAAGGGAGGTTACAGGACCGATGTATTCCACTGGTGTTATTATGGTTCCTGAAGAAAATCAAACTCATTTAAATACTGATAAAAGTGCGAAAATCATCAATTTTGCCGCGGGAAAGATAATAAGCTAACTAGCGATGTTACGATCTTACGGTGACATAAAACTACGCATTCACTCATGCATACAAAAACCACGCACACTACTCTGAGAGAGAGAGAGAGGGGGGGGGGCTCTCTCTCACACACACACACACACACACACACACACACACACACACACATACACACACTGCATTCGTTTAATTTTTTTCATGTAAAGAGGCCAGAGTCAGCGTACAGAGGTCAGCGCATCAGGTTACTTCATTTTAACTGCAAAACCGCTCTTATCGCAACAGCACAGAGTACACGCGCGTGGTAAACTGATGTGCGGCCCTCCGTAACTACTGTAGCATTCGCTGAAGTACTTCATGTACACTACTGGACAGTAGAAGCGCGACTTCTCTTACTCTTACAAAATAAAAACTATACAAAGGTCCAATGTACCAGGCTTTAAGTGCTTTTGCTTATATTTAAATATTGTATTCAACAAAATAATATTGTGTATGAGTATGGAAGAACGTGGCCTTCTGACATAGGTGTTCTTATACTTAAAAGAAGGTCACAGCAACTACATTAAATGTGAACTCAATTGTTGAAGTAATATTTTTTTTTTCATTTCATAGTCTGTGTAAACTTGTCAAGGTATACTGATGGTTCAAATCTTACCTACGACGAATGGCTCGTAAAATTCGACTATATTATTAGAATCCGGTAGTTGTACAGGATTTGTGATGAGAACTTCGTCACTTTTGTAATGTTTGATCAATTTTGCGCCTTTTATTCTGAAAATAACAAAGTTTTGAATATTAATAATTTTTTGGTTGTTACTTTTTAGTATTTTTGCCATATAAGTCACTTTTGAATCGATGTCATGGCGTCTAGAATATCATTGATGTATAAGAGAAGTAGAAATGGTCCCAGTATACTACCCTGGGGCACTCCAATAATACGGACAAGCCTAGGGTTAGATTAGGTACATAATCTGTTTTGGTCGGTGTGGTTTTATGGGCGTAAATAATATATGTGTTTATTATTTAGCGCAACTTAGAAGCTGAGCTTACTAACACACGAATACCAATGAAACATAGATCTTACTGATTTAGTTTTTATTTTAAATAAAAGAAAAACAGAAACTCGTGTCATCTCGCTCATTATACTTTTTACATTAATTTCCAAAAAGGAAGGATTGCCGAGATAATTTCACGCTCTATTAAAAAATTGCGTTCTACGTAGGTATATTGGCGTGACTAAATAAATTGGTACTACTGTATAAATTCTTACTTGATCCTATAAGGCACTGAAGGCGCAGTCAGTATAGCTTCAGCTTTGTACTCTTGTAATAAACGTTGGGTGAATACGTCCAGATGTAGAAGTCCTAGGAATCCCACGCGCCATCCCTGTCCTAGAGCTGGGCTAAAATAAATAAATGTTTTATTGTTAAAACATTTAAATAATATTTCCACACGGGTTATCGCTCTATGCTTGATAGATAGATAAATTGGTTATTTGCAAACACTTATACACACACAACATTTACAATATAACTTACAAAAAAAAAGAAAAAGTTAGAATTAATATAACATATTGTGAGTGTGTGTGCCAGTGTTACAAATGGGTCGTAGCTGAGCATATGCTTGCAGTTGTTGGTTTCCGCAATTTTTTTTTACGATTAAATACGAGGCTGTCAGTCTAGCCGACCCAGCTCGCACTTGCTTGCACTTACGCGTTCTTAGATATAGGACCGCTCAAAGTGGAGATCCTAGGGGAAGCTTATGTCCAGCGGCGCACGTCTTGACGACGTAATGCTGTCTCTCAATTGACAGTTTCTAGGTTCGTTCACAGGCCGCAGTCACTATTGGTCAGTGCCCCACGATAAAACGAAACCTTTGTTTGTTTTTGAGTGTGTAGCATTTTTATGTTTAATTTATATTTACCTAGAATCAGCAATGACCCCAACAGCAGAGTCGTTCAAGGCCAGTTTCCTTATAGCATCACTAAGCATCGTGTGTTGTGACTGGTCAGCTGGGAAGATCCCTGCGTACACCATATGCTTCACCACCGGAGCCGTGAAGTCTTCAAAATCTGAATCAGCTTCAGATGAGTAAAGCTGTTCTCCTACTGCACCGCCACCTTTGGGGCCACAACCTAGAAATAATATTTTGATTAGAGCACCAGGAGATCTAATCCTGGGGCCATGGGTTCAAGACCTATTCGCCCCGAACATTTGTCTTTCCCTAAAAATTATTTGTGAATAATTTGATTTGATGTGACGATAAAGAAACTGTTATTGGTTCGTTCTGAGCGGCACTCCAAAATGAAACTTTCACTTTTTGATTCCCTTTTGTCTATGTGTCGCAGTGGATCCACAATATAAGGAAAATCTTATGGGCTACAATACAAATCTTTGAGTGTCTAAAGAATGAACGAAAACATCCAAAGGTTAGTTTGTACTCTTACTTACCAATCATCACAACTTGACCAGCGACGGCTTCTTCAATTGGCTCCTCATCTGGCCTTAATAAGGCCAAATACTTAACAGTTTGGTTTTTAGATTCAGATCCCCATTTAACTTGTTGTCCAATGCGTACTCTCCCTGAACGTATGTAAGCTAAGCATAAAACCCCTCTGTATTTATCATGCCAAGTATCTATAATATGGGCTTTAAAAACCCCATTAACATCTACAGAAGGAGGAGGTATTCTAGTTATAACAGCTTCTAGTAACTCTTTTACACCCCAACCTTTTTTGGCGGATATGCTTAGAACTGTGCTTGGATCAATTTTAAACAAAGAATTTAATTGGCCCTTGACTTTTTCTGGGTCAGCACGAGGTAGGTCTACTTTGTTCATAGTGGGTATAATTGTTAAATTATTTCGTTTGGCTAGTGAGTGCACGGCTACGGTTTGAGCTTGGACTCCTTCATTAGCATCGACTAGTAAAATCACTCCTTGGCATGCAGTAACACTACGTACTACCTGTAAATTGGAATTGTTACGATTTTATTTAGGAGTTTATGATAAATCTATGGGAATTATGTGATGGATTTACTAATTTAGTTGCCAATTCCTACTTATAATAAATAAATAAAAACATATTTTATGTGTAAGTACATATTTGATTAAAAATTATTTTAGAAAATTAAACATCAGAATATTGATGTGGTTATGGGTAAAAGTAGGTAATTATTTATAATTTACAAAAGTAGGAAATTGTTTATAATTGAAGAATGACACTTAAAACAAAAATCAATCACAAACCTCATTTGAAAAGTCTACATGCCCAGGTGTGTCTATAAGATTAAGTAAATAGGGTTCGTTATTGTACATATAATTTAAAGATGCTGTGACTGCTTTTACAGTTATTCCTCTTTCTCTTTCTACCTGAAATTTGCAAATGGGAAGTTTATTTATTAAGTTTTATTTACCACAGATACTCTGCCTACCCCATTAGGGATTACATACATGAGTGTATGTGTGATTATTTATAAAGGCTAAGTAAGGGCTTAGAATTTTTCTGAGTATTTGATCCCAATATCTACTGCGCTCTTGTGATGAAATACTAAACATTATAGGTAGTTGTTGATTTGGTGACCACACAAACAATCATCATCAACAACAATGTGGCTAGCAACGGCCGTCTTTTAGTTTTTTTTTTAAATATCAAAAGGTGCTCAGAGCTAAATAAAAAAGCTAAGTTTCAGTAAACTTCGTCCAACTTTCTAATTATTAAATTTCATGTCTTTTCAAGGGTCTGCACATGAAATTTAATATAAATTGCATAAAATAAGCTACCTGCAACTGATCCAAGACTTGTGAATGTTCCTGCCCAGGTTTAATTACTCCGGTTAGCTCTAAAAGTCGATCTGCTAAAGTACTCTTGCCATGATCGACATGGGCCACTATACTGAAGTTCCTCATTCTTTTCACATCTGTTACTATATTACAAGCATCAGAACTGCTCATTCGTTTTATTATTGATCTATAAAAGATGAAATTTAATAAATAACTCCAACACACAAGCAATACAAAACTTTGTGAAATTGAAAGCGCGGTTTTTGAAAATTTTAAGGAAAAATTACTTACCTTTGGTGTATCCGGTTACAACAAAAGATAAATATGTTTTTCACATAGTTTATGGTGATAATTCTGACCATTATAATCTATTAATACATAGAATTTTATGAGCAATTTTTGAATTGGATTTTGTATATTTTTTTCTTTAAAACAAATAACCTGAAAACAGAAACGTCAAAGTCAGCTGTTGGTTTTTCTTTTCGTCAAAAGGCTAAAGTTCTAACATATACAGCCAGGATTAACAAGTCCGTGCACTGTGTTTGAGTTTGGGTCGAACGGCGAAGCAGAATAATATGTTTTGTCGTCATGCATCCAAATAGTCACACGTTTCTCATGATTAACGTTTAATGTATAGTTTGTAAGATATGGGATATGGGGTTGGAAAGTTTTTGGAATGGTTTACAAATCCAAAACCATTTGGAGATATATGTATTTGCTATGATATTTTCATAGTTGCAACTTAAAACTGTGAAGGATTGTATTGATAACCTTTATTTGACCCTTGTGACGTCACACGAGGAAGTATAACAAGCTTGTGCCAACACTACATTAAAAAAAAGTGGCATCATATGCCAGACTGCTCAGTGTAGCCAGATTCAGAGGTTTTCCCCAAATCCTAGGAGTTTTTGTAGGTAAGATTTTTCCAGGTTTTGATATCACGAAATTGATCTACTTATTTTCCACTATTGTAAGAATACTGAAAAATAGCGAAATCCTTTTTAGATAGAATGAATGGAATCTTTAACCTATTGAAGTGTTCTTTGTTTAATGTTTTAATTGCGATACCTACAGGTTTTACCTAGTGCAGGCTCCAGTCTCCCACTTCTCTATGTGCTCAGTTTTTATGTACAACTTTACTGGAGAAAAATAAACATTATTATTATATGAGTGTTTATTTCCTAAAATTATTGTAGTCAGGTCACGCTTTAACTACCAGTTTAAGCTGATGATGATGATGATGATGGTAGGATAAGGAAATAATTAGTATTGCCACATAAAATAAAAACATGGTAAAATTAACATTTATTTTGTAACTAAATATGGACGGACATACAATCACAGTTTGTATCCTTACAGTAGGTAAATCATAAATCCTATTTAAATAATAACTTATATAAAATTAAATAACTTCTTCAATACTTTGCTCTGGTGAATCGGTGGACTGTTCATCTTCAGTTGGTTGCTGCTGTAAAGCCCGAAGTTGCTGTTCGAATTCTGAAAGAAAAAGAAAGAAATAAAATCCCAAAATGTATTCTACTAAAATCGAATCTCTACACTTTACTAAGTGTTTGTGCGTTCGTTAATTTTTCTATCGCGTCAAAATGAAGCAAGGGAACGTCGCAAATTTTTGTATAGGAATAGTGGAAGGGATGGATAGTGTCGTAGGCTACATTTTCGGGCGAAAAGTATAACAACAATATAGTAAGAATCTCACTCGTAACGTCAAGGTGAGTCGGCGCTAATTCTATGAGTAGTTTCAGTATTTTTTCCTCAGTAACCAGCCCGGACCGACCACTGACAGCTCGCAGCAACTGTTGAGCGCTTGTTACGCCTGAAAATAAAAAAAAAACATAAATATTAATCATAAGAAATAACATACAAATGCATCGTGACGACTTGACAGTGAATTTGGCAGGTAAGATTGTGATATTGTTCAAAGAACATCATCTGTCCTGCAATAGTCATTTATTGCAGGACAAATTAATTTCAATTGTCCGTGCGTTTGACGTCAATATCACATTCACTGTTAAGTGGTAACACTGTAAAAGTCATGCTTAGGTGGATATAAAAAATTACGGAGAATGCCCTTTCTGTTCCACACAGACCGAGATTCCGTCCTTGCCGGCGAGGACCTTCGTCGCGTATACCCCATCACCTCCGCCCCGATTCGCGGTACCGGTACGTACCCGGCCGCTTCTCTCCACAAACGTATGTCCGACGCTTCTCTCGCAGTAACGCCCTAAGCCGAGGTTGGAGCCCCACAGGGGGCGCCCTTAGGCCTGTTACTTAAAAATTTTGGGCTGAGAGCCATCTGCGCTCGCCACTAGCTCGGTGAAGCTGTCAAGGCCATCAGCGGTCAACAGTGTAGTCATTTAGAAAAAAATGCCCTTTCTATTGATTAATTATGATAATTGCACTATTTCGATAGCATCTTTATGCCAAGTGCACTGGACAAACGAAGAGGTATTTTGGTAAACTAAAAAAATTATACTATTTTCATCTCTTTTCTAGCTAATCGATTCCATCTACCTACATAAATAAAAATCAAAATTTGTATGTTTGTCGTCTATGCACTCCTAAACTATTCATCTGATTATGATGAAACTTTAGTGAGTTGTTCTGCATCTTACGCCAGCGAAGGTTTCTAGAACATAAAGGTAAAAAAGAAACCAGAAACGAAGTCGCGGGGATTAGCTAGTTTAGTAGTACGCCGCTCCTTCTTCTCAATCGTTCCATTCGACTTTATTATTTGAGAAAAATATGTATACAGATGAATAAAAAGGACTGCGGTAGGGAAGACTCCCTTTTTCTTAAATTTTACTGTAAACGCAAGAGAATAGAACCGACCACTTACCTGTATTTATATCGCCCGTTTCTAAAGTTTTCCTTACATCGAGGTAGCGTTTCACAAGGGCACTTTGTTCTTGAAGAGCCATTGTCTGAGCACCTGACTCAGGATCTGACGACTTGGAAAGGCATCGCGTTGCTTCTTTCAGAGCTTCGAAGGCCTTTTCGTAATTCTGGATGGATAGATAACTGTAGTTTTATGATACAGGCTCGATCTTATAGTCTATATCAGATAGGAAGGCGGAAAGGGGTTATTAACTACTACGCTTGTATAGTATTTCACTGTTGCATCATAGGTTTCATTTAATTCGGCAGGGTAATATGAACGGTACATTCTGGCAAAAAAGAGTAGAAATTAAAAAGTGACAACACTGTAGTGTCGTCCCGATTTTCTTAGATTGATTTGAAAGGGACGACGCTACAGTGTTGCCACTTTTTAATTTCTACTCTTTTTTGCCAGACTGTATGAGTCCATTAAATTAGATGGGCATTGTGCTATATTAAAAGCGTAAACAAGAATCGTGCCCACTATTTTATAGCGTTAACGAACGCATTAGATAATTGGTATGTCGACGACGTTCTGTCTGTTCCATACCTGCTAACGCTCTGTGATATAACGAGAGGGTGGAACGAGATACATACGATACATTAATGTCACGTGTCCATGTTATCTATGCGTGTTTCGTTAAAAACTTGAGTATAAAGGACATTCGTCGATAGGTAATTGAATTAACCACCAATGGGCAGCAGCACCATTATTTTAGTCAACATTTACTGCCGTACTCAGAGACGTCAATTAAAGTTAAGTACTGTTAAACTCGGATGTTGTCTCTTTCACTCTTGTTGATATAAACAAGGATAGCGCTGCGCGGGGAGGTTTCCCAGGCACCACGCTTTAAATGATATTATCCGCAGGGCGTTAATTTCTATAAATGTCCCTTGCGTTCTGGAGCCCCCGGGTCTTAGCAGGTCAGATGGGAAGAGGCCTGACGGTATGACTATGGTGCCATGGGAAAAGGGGAAGGTGCTTACTCTGGGACACCACCTGCGTCAGCACCTTTGCCGCCTCGCACCTTAGTCATACGGTCAGGGAGGCGGGGGCCGCTGCAGAAAATGCAGCCGTAAAGAAAAGGGAAAAATACTCAGCGCTAGGGCAAACTTACATTTTTATACCCTTCGCTGTGGAGACCGCAGGGAGTTGGGGTAGTGAGGCCAAGGGTTTCATCGCCGAGGTAGGTCGGCGTCTTAGAGATAAGAGTTGTGACCCCCGCTCCGGGTCATACTTGGTGCAAAGGTTGTCCATTGCCATTCAACGTGGTAATGCCGCAAGTGTTATGGGCACCTTTGCACCAAGGATGACAAGGGGCGGTTTATTTGACTGATTTTAATAATTTAAGTTTTTGACATAGTATGTTTTTGTAAATTAATAAACATTTGTGGTTTTTTAAATATATGATTTATTCAGGATAGCATGATATTTTATTACTTCTTATCTTTAATTGACGTCTCTGAGTACGGCAGTTAGTCTGCAGGCCGATTTCACTAAAAAACTGCACCGAAACTTTAGGGAGTGATTCTCCTCATGGAACTGAACAAGAATTCCGAAGGAACCTATATGAAATTCTCAAAAAAACTTTGATTTCCCATACAAAGGTAAGTCAGCTGATAGCAAGCACAACTTGTAGAGGCGAAAATCTTTTTTTAATTTTTCGACCCATTTTCCTTGGGGAAAGTTGTTCAGTTTCATGAGGTGAATCAGCCCCTAAAGTTTCTCCCCATATGGGTGACACCGCACTACTCTCGATTCTGTAAAGTTGTCCCTAAAACAAGGGTTGCCTGGAAGAGATTGTGCTTAGCGATAAGGCCGCCTTTGCACACTTTTGTATTTCTTATTTTTCTTCTTATCGTGTAGGTGTATAGTCAAGTATGTGGCCAAATTGACTGAGTTTTCAACCCGCACAATGGCCTCTGATGACTTGGTTTCAACGACTGTACTTAATCGACAACAGCCGGGACCGACAGCTTAACGTGCCCTCCGAAGCACAGACACGCTCGTGATTTGGTCACCTATCAGGTTCCCTGTCTTTGTGTATGTTGCTTAACTTCACGGACCGGTTGAGATCAGTGGGCACCACTTTTATTTTACCTACTTTTGTATTTAAGCTATGTAAAACTTTTTTGTGATTGTATGCAATAAAGAGTATCTATCTATCTATGGGTTATTGAAATAACTACTGATACTCACATCATATTCATCGACTTCCAACTTAGCGCACTCAGCGTAAAAGGCCGCCAATTTATTGAACGCTTTGGCTCGTGTGTAGAAGTGCAATATATGTCTTGTAAGGTCCGGCCTGGTTCGCCAATCGGCGCGTCGTCGTAAATAATCCGCGGCCATTAATTGGGCCGCTCGATCGCGGGTTGCTGCTGCGAATGTTGCGATTCTGTCTGCGTCGCCTGAACGCATTAACCAACGCATGGCTCCTGCCTGAAAGGTTAAAAATTGGCGTCGAAAATACAACACGATCAATTGTAAAGTGGCCCGCACATCAGCCCCCCGATCGCGGTAAGTATGAACGTGTTTACCAAAGCTAAACCGTTCACGTTTCCTTTGTATTCAGCCCAATAGAAACGTTGAATACAATAGAAACATGAGCGATTTAGCTTTGGTAAGTACGTTCAAACTTACCGCGATCGGGGGGCTGGTTACCACAAGCGTGCATTCTGTGCTGTTACGATAAGAACCGTTTTGGAATTAAAATTGGGTAACCTGATGCGCCGGCCTCTGTACTTGCAATAAAAAGATAAATACTAATAAAAGTTGCATGTTTAAAATTTCGCTACTGGACCACCGGCCATAAAAACACATTTAAAGTTAAAGAAAAGGTTGTTTAGAGCAGTATATATTCCAGTATTCGAGTCACACATCCTGTAAGTAGGTAATTAAAATTTAATAAAAAGTAATGTTGACAACTTAGTAAAGAATGTGGAGTTTTTAAAGTCTGCGATAAAAAAGGAAAACATATATTCGACTAATCGCGTTAACAGATGGGTTAACCGATGTTAGAGGTTAACTTTAAAATAAACCCAGTTAACTTTAAAATAAATAGTCACTTTTATAATGCAAAAAGTTCTGTAGTAAATACCACAATGTGACGAGGTTTTACATTATAAGACAGATGATAATATTTATTAGACATTAGAATAAAGATTTCTAATCACTACTAATATTATAAATGCGAAAGTAACTCTGTCTGTCTGTTACGCTTTCACACCTAAACTACTGAACTGATTTTGATGAAAAAATTTGGTACAGAGATAGATTAGACCTTGGAAAACGACATAGGCTACATTTTATCCCACCGCTAGGCACGATATAATCTGTAGTCCACGCGGGCGGGAATCTAGTCTTTTAATAAATGCTAGTGTTGATAATTCGGCAGAGAATATTAAGAATATCTTGAATTATATTATGAAACCGACTTTATAAAAACACATACCTTATCTCCAGCATGTGCAAGCCTCTTAGCAGCCTGATGGTACAAGCCCCGGGCTCCTAACACATCAGCCAATCTCCTCAGTAAAGCATCTCGACCTACAGTGCCGGCGGGAGCTGCTAATCTTTCACTTAATTCTTCTGACAGAGGCGTTGAAGACTGCTCTACGATGTCTAGTGCTTCTTCGTACTGGAAGGTAATATTTGAAATGAAATCCCATTTATTTACCAATACAGAACACAACAAATTAAGAAGTAACATATAATTTACAGAAGTAACATATAATTACATAAGTGCACAATTCTTTATGATTTTAAATGTACCGTGTTGGCAAAAAGGTCCTGACTCAGCATATGTCGTAGCACAGCATATGACTCAGCATATTTGTATTTCGGGGTCAGTCTTCTTCTTAAAGTGTAGCGTCAAGGTCAAGTGTGTGGCGAACTTGGCTAAGCCTAGTGTCAGAGTTTTCAAACCGTACAATGGCCTCTGACTTGGTTTTAACAACTGGTAGTCAATTGACAACAGCCGGGACCGGGATCGGGGTCCGTATGGTGTCCTAAATAATAGAGTAGATGACCGTTTTTAGGGTTCCGTACCCAAAGGGGAAAAACGGGAACCTATTACTAAGGCTCCGAGGTCTGTCCGTCCGTCCGTACGTCACCAGGCTGTATCTCATGAACCGTGATAACTACCAGATTACTGATAACTAGACAGTTGAAATTTTCGCAGATGAGGTATTTCTATGTGCCCTATAACAACAAATACAAAAAACCAGAATAAATTAAATATTTAAGGGGGCTCCCATACAACAAACGTGATTTTTTTGCCGTTTTTATAGAAATGGTTTTTATAGAGTCCGACTCGCACTTGGCCGGTTTTATAGGTAATGGTACGGAACCCTTCGTGCGCGAGTCCGACTCGCACTTGCCCGTTTTATTTATTATTATTTAAATTGAAGCGTGAATAGTTTTTTAATATATTTTAAAATAAGAAAGATATGACGTTTAAACTCCCAATTAGACAGAGAAGGAAATAAAAGACGGTGACTTCACAGCTAAGTACCACCATATAAATTCCATACAATTTCATTTGTAAGAAAAAAAAGTCAAAAATTTTTGATAGGCTATGTTATTCGACCATTGATTTGGAATTCTGTTATCAGTTTATGGATATGAAAATCACCCTGTAGTTTTATCATACCGATCGGAAGGCTTCCTCATAAGGATTTTTTTTTTTAAATAACATAGCATCATCAGAAATAAAAGGAAGACCATGAATTTTAGCATTTAATGAATAATTATGTTTAAAAAATGAGAAGCTGACTCATTTTGAGCAGTTTGATAAATTAAATTGATTAATTTGGAATTAAAAATGTTAAAATTCATGGTCTTTCTTTTATTTCTGATGCTATGTTTAAAAAAAATACTTATGATGAAGCCTTCCGATCGGTGTGATAAAACTAAGGTTGATTTTTTTCTCGTGTACCGGGTTCGATTCCCGATTCAACCAGGCAATGTTTTAAAAATGTATGAAAGCAGTTTAAATTATTTTTAAAATTAAAATAAAATCTTCTTTCAGTAAAATGTCCCATCTTCAAAACGAAGGAACTAACAAAGACGACTTTAAATTCTCTTACTTTTCCAGCCGTAGCAAGTAAAGCAGCGGCATGTGAGTGATGCTCCGCCTTTCGAAGATGCGCCGCTAATATGTGAGCTTGATCGGGATCCACGCGGTCTCCGAGCGATTCTACAGCTGCTATCATAGCGTTGGTGTCGCCACAACTGATGGCTAACTTCAGGGCCATATGGGGCTTTCCTGGAAAATAGTTAAGCAGTGCTTCAATCTACAAGAAATGGTGCATTTCGATGTTAGAGACAAAGATCCCGTTCGGGTCGCTTAGTTGAGCTAGCGAAGAAAGAAAGTGGGCTAAAATGCGCACTCGGTTTTTATCTCAACTCTTTGCATATACTGTGTGCATCATTAGTAAAGTCCACTGTAACTTGAACCAGCGTACCACCAATGTTCCACATTAGAGCAGCTCAACTAGTTTTGGACAATAAGTGACGACGATTCTATTCTGCCGCAACACAGTTTTTAACTAGCGCGGAGGGTAGATATCGTTTAGCTGTTGCCTAATTTCTAACTGATATAAAATATGTACCCAGTTTTGTAATAAATTTGCCTATTGTCTCAACTAGATGGATAATTTCTAGAACAGACTGTGATTAAATTACCGTAGGTATTTACCATGGCATTTATATTGATGAGCAACAGCTGTGTGATAAGGTTTGTCAAATAAAAAATATTTCATTTCATATTTCATTTCAATTAAGCCAAGGGAAATTTGACCTTAATTTAACACAAGATTTGAATTTCTTTTGTATTTGATTGGCTCTCACAGATAATCTTTATTGCTAAAAGGATTCATGTACGCAAAAGAAACAAAAAAATATATTTTCATCCCTTCTATTCGAAAAATGTCGCTTTGTTCCTTTATAAGTGGGAGTAACAGAGCAAATTTCTTTTAAGAACTCTTGTGCGGGCGTAAATGAGCTTTTACGCCCGCCAGAAAATCATTGGCGGGCGTAAATGAGATTTTAATTTAGAACATGTGTCATTCATAGAATCGAACGCAAATTGTATGAATACTGGGGCACTATTTTTGAATCACTCGCCTCGTTTCGAGCGATATCTTTCGTTGATTTGCTTTGATGCTATTGATTTATTAATTTTTTAACTTCTAAATTCCATGAGTACTAAGACCCTTTCACTGAAGTGTATTGTTAAAAAAGTTCGGAAATCAATAGAATCCGCGCAAATCAATAAAAGATATCGCTCGAAACGAGGCGAGTGATTCAAAAATAGTGCCCCTGGCTGGTACGTGTTGGCGGCAGGTACGGCGGCCTCCGCGCTAATGGTAAAAAAAAGCCTTTGTTCTTGCAATGAAAAGTAGAGTATATGACTCGAGAGCAAATTATTTTTACCTCGGGCGATGTAGCGCCCTCGCCGTAAAAATACTTCTTTGCGCCCTTGTCATTCATATTTGAAGCCAACTTTCCTTGGCTTTTATTATTTAATTTCTTAGGGAATTTAATTTACATGTTTATAGAAGAATTATGATTGAAATTTTGAAAATGCACGACAATGGACTTCCTTAAACTGGCGCAGCTCGCGTTTAAATTAATGTAAAGGCAAATGGTTTTAGTTTTGAAAAACTACCTTCAGAGAAGCCATAATGCTTTTAGCATCAAATACTAACCTGCTTTTTGGTACAAGGCTATAGCTTGTTCGTTTTGTCCATTGTTTTCCAGAATCGATGCCGCATGTAAAGCGTGGGTAGCCGATACGGAACCCGCACGCCATACTAAGTTCCACGCGGTTGCTTCTGCTGCAACTCTTATAGCTGAAGTGATTGCACCGGCTTTTATATACATCTGGAAAAATGGTCTGGTCAACTATAGCTTGGGGATTAATTCATCAGAAATATTGATAAAATTATTATACCTTTACAGCAGTTTCAGTTTGATCAGGCTTCAATTCCAAGTGCCTCGCCATTTGATACATAGCCACCCGGTTCTTTTGGCATAATTTCTCTGCTTCATCAATTCTGTCCATATGGCAAAGTAATCGCGTTTGTTCTCCAAAGTCGTTTGCTCTATTGTACGCCTCTAAAGCTCCATCCAAATCACCTGCACTTTCAAGGTAGTGACCCCACCAAGTTATAAGATTTACGTCGTTGGAGGTGGAGACGTACTGTGCCAATGCATTGGCTTGACCTTGTGCAATCAGCATTCGAGGAACGTGGGGAACTAAAGTACCAGCACTTTCAAACATTTTCAGGGCTGATCCCATTTCACCATTAGCCCAAAGAATTTTAGCAAGTTTATGCTGAGCGGTTTTTGTTAGAAGAATATTTTCGCCTTCGTTACTGCTTGTGGTGATTTCATTTAATCCACCTTCCTTCGCCGATATTAATCGTGTGAGTAGATCAGGTCTGTGAGCCTCACGAAAGAGTGTTTCAGCTTCGTCAGTCATACCTAAATTGACAGCTAGAACTCCGACCTTACACGTGTCGTCAATATCATCATCACTCATTACTTTCCGCATCATCAATGCGCCCTTTATGTTGCCCATTTTCCCAAGACACACAGCGCCAACATCAGGTCGCTTGCGAGCTACACATTCTTTAGCTAAGCTGTCCCAAATTACGGAACTTTTGCCACTAGAAATGCTTGTTCCTACCACAACAGCTTTCTCCAAAAATCCAGTAGTCATATAGTAAAGAAAATCCAACACCTGACGAATGGTAGCAGGTTCGTGATCATTACAGTCCTTGAATTCATTCATCAGAATTCTTTTAACGTTTTGTTGTGAAAGTATTATGATATGTGGAGTATAAAGAGAAACTAGGATAAAATCTGATAAGAAATATTCTTCCATAGATGAGCACCAGTTTTTATACTCATACAGATTCCCCTCATGGCAGAAGAACAAGTGAACTCGATCAAGATCCACAGAGCGCATGTAAACCGCGACAATTCGTGGATCATTGATATCCCAAATTATTGCTATTGGGACACTTTGGTAAGGTGGAGTAGAATTTTCCTCAAGCAAGGTATTGGTAATTATGTCATTGGCTACATCCCACAAGTATAATCTTGGGTCTGGCGCCAAACCAGAATTAGCGATACTCAGGCAAATGTATCGACCTAAACAATTTACTGAAGCTCTCATAATTTCTCCAAAATCCTCAATGAACTGGTAACAGTTTTTGGGAGGATATGGCATTCTCAGCCCTTTCTTAGTTATCTCTGCTAGCTTTAAAGTCCCATCCATTGTAGCTATGACTACAAACTTGCCAGTGTTTGTTACTCCAATGGGTTCTCCTTCACCTTCAGTGCTGGGCAATATACCCAAGCTATTTCCAGTAATGCCATAACATTCAATATGAGGGCTTACAACACCTACCAGAATGTCATTATAAATAATGAGGACATCTGTTTTCCAAGAAAAACTTCTAACAAGATTAAACCTTGTTTCATTTTCTTTGCTACACATCCAAACCTGAAACAAGGTACATTTTGAGCAAATATCAAGCAACTTTTACAAAACTTCATTGCCGAGTTTATTTGGGGTTAGGTTAGATGGTACTGTAGGAGTTATCCAAGATTATGTATTTACCTATTTTCAGTAAGACAAAACAGAAGAAGTACAAATAAGTGGCCAAAAGTAATACCTGAACTTCTTTTCCATCTCCCAATACTACATATTGGTCCTTATAAGCAAGAGCTCTGATTGTTATAGTAGACTTTATGGTTGATGTTTGGTTGCTTTTGTCAACCACTCCTATCTCATTGGCTGATTTCTGCACCATAGTTACATTTGGTGAATAGCCCCAGCAAATTGGTTGTTCTCTAAGTATGTAAGAACTTGTTATACAATTAACATAGAGCAGAGGATTCATTAGACCTTCAGATCCCCAAGTTACTTCTTTGACAGTGCCCTTAACAGATGTACTGCTAATCAATTTCCAATTATTTCTGTGATCTCTTCTCCACAAGTAAATATTGCCTTGTGACGTCCCACAGCAAAGAGTATCACTCAAATTGCAGTAGCTAATGCTAGTGAAAGTGTCTCCTTGTAACACTTCATCTTTTTCATTAGGCAAAGCATCATTGTCTCCAGTCTCACTGTCCCATATTCTGATGATGTTGTCTCCAGTTATGACAGCAACATAGAAGTTTCCCGCAAGGACAATACATTGTCCATTTCTAGCTGTCATCCGCACATGTGTGTCTGTCTGCAGAGCTCCATCTTCAGACATCAAGAATCTAGTTAGACTGAGAGCTCCTCCAGACTCCCAAGCGGTGAGGAGGTATATGTTGCTTACAATCCCCATGAAAATAATATTGCCTGGAGCGCTAAGGACTTCAGTACAAGATCCATTGTGATCTATAAACATGATGACTCCATTATCTTGAGCAGCATAGCAACAGTGATTGTCTGGCTGAGCACCTTCTCTCATTCTTGCTGTAGTTCGTGGTCTCCAAGCTGCTAAGGCATCTAGAGCATTTTCATCACCGGCAACAGCAGCACGGGCTAAGCCACGAATAGATGTCTCACTGCTTGGTTGTGGAGAGCAAAATGAAACATGTGTTATAACATCACCAAGCTGATGGTGAAACGATGTTAAAGGTGCACCTGCACCCGATTGCCAGCCAGATAAGGAGCCAGCAGCATCTGAAGCTAAAAGTCGTCCTCCTCCCAAACTGAATGCAATAGAGGTTAAGGCGGCTGCATGAGGAGCTTCCAGACGGGCCCAGGAATACTCCAACCATATGTACAGTTCTCCCCCATCCCAACCAACTACTAGTAACCGTCTCAATGGATGCCAGGCTAAGGCTGTCACTTGATTTGACAGTAGCATAGGCCATTCACAGCCTTCCAATGCCATACCCTGAAAATACAATCAGTGAATATTCTGTTTAATATGGTAAACAAAATAAACAATCTATGATAAAGTAAACATACTATAAAATAAAGTCCCTGTCGCATCTGTCTGCCTCAATGTGATAAACTGAAAAACTACTAAACAGATTTTAATACAGTTTTCATCAATAAGCGGAGTGATTTAAATTTATTCCCAAAGGATTATGTGTATGCTTCATTCCCGAAATTCCCAAGGGAATCAGCCCCAGGCAGGAATTTAGTAAAGGATAAAATTGACTAAAAATTTTTTCAAAAATTACAATTGAAATCAGTCCCGTAGGCTGCCCATTTTCCGATACGCCGACCATCGTCTTGTCCTAGTCTAGGTATTTTCGAGCCAATACCGGCCGTTGTTTAGAAGATATACATTCGAATCTCGGTCAGATTGTTTTAGTTTTTTAGAAAATTCTGATAGAAAGAATAGTAGTTACACTTACATTTTCCTGGAAAATTGTCACAAATCCTCCTTTCTCTTGATGATAAGATCCTATTGCAAGAAGTGGTAAAGACGGATGCCACGATCCCACAGTTGATACAACATTTATATCGGCAAACTTTAGTTTATTGTCAATGTAAAGAGTCATCTTTGAGATTATTCAAATAAATACAAAGAAATTCCTTCACCTTTTGCAGTTTCTTTGAAAAATTTAGCGCACTTTTGCAAGCATTTCTACTATATTTTGATGGTACATATTTTGTCATTTATTTGTTTTGCCACGGCTTGTTGCCATAGAAACTGTGACACTGACACATTTCAAAAGTATTGCCATAAAAAATATTTCGCTTTTATTACATGAATAGGCGCATTTCACACGGCCCGACCTTTGGTGAAAATATTTTAGTAATGTTCAGCCATCAATACAGCGCCTTATTTTCCTTCGGAATTTATGTAGGTCAGGACAGCTGAGACATGTCGCCCGGAGAGATCTCGCATATTCAGGTCGATAGCAAATCGTTTGTGACGACAAACAAGCAAACTTTCATCGTTTGTGACGGTATACTTTCGCCAAAAAATCAAAAAAACATGGTTCAGCCAGCCGGATTTTGCACTTTTCGGAGCACATCAGATCTCAGCTCCTGAAGGGTTTTCGGGATTCGTTCCTAATCAAAAGTAATGTGACGCCTATGTGACAGAAATCCGAACTAATTTTAACTATCGTGATGCAATACTTTTGGAGAAATCTTGAAAAACAAGTGTCCAGCCAGCCTGATATCCGGCTGGCTGAACCACTTGTTTTTCGTCGATTTCTCGCTAACTAACGCGTTTCACTCTGAACTTTTTTGATCAAAGGTTTGTGATGGCAATGTGACAGGGTACCAAGCAGGTTTGAACGCCCGTAACGCATGCATTTTTGAGATATTCCAGAAAACTAAATAGTTCAGCTGGAAAAAGTCAGGCCAGCTGAACCACCTGTTTCTACCACTTCCAGGTGCGCTACACTCGAGGAATCTAGACCAAAGGTTTGTGACAGAGATGATAAATACGATGGTTCGTTTGTGATGGCTCAAAATGCAGCCCAAAAAAAGTTATAAGCGATTCTTTTTTTTCCATACATTGATTAAACTAGGTGACCATGCTTTCAGTATTGCAAGGACAGTCCCTAATTGAATTAAATATTGAAGCATTAATAGAATGAGCAAGGCGCCGTGTAGGTGACTAAAATTATATTAACAATTAAATTAAACAATACTATATAAGTCATCTTTCAATATCACCTAATAAGGTAGGTACACTTAGACGATAAATTATATTGCGCAATGAGAACAAATTAGTAGTTACAGAGCGCCGCTATGCAAACGAGGGCTTTTTTGGAACTAACTTTTTAAATACAATCAATCTCCAAATAATTTAGTCAGTCACGCTTATGGACAATATTAATAGAATACTTTATGTAATACCGTCCTAACCCAGTGTATTTTTTTTCAATAAAAGGAACTACATTGTTCGTGGTCGAATATTTTTGAGGAGTGACGACCAATCAGGTTATTGTAAATAGCACAGCCAATAATATTTTATTTAATCCTAATTTGACTTACATGTGTGCTCGTTACTCGTTTCAGAATGTATATGTGGCCGCCCTTAGTAAGTAATAGTTAATATTTTCTCAATCTGTGATTACAAGGTAATTAAGACTTAAATTGTTATGCATAATTAGTGAATATTGAGTAATATTTTATACACTGTTAATTAAAATGTGATTTTAAAAAAATTATGTTATTTTATTTTATATATATTTTCATAACATAACCTTTTCTGATTATAAGGCCAGGCCACAGCAACTACCAACACTAAACGCCCCACGCTAAAAATACTAAAGGTAAGTAGGTGTATGTAAGTAACAAAATTAAGAGAATAAATACTATTATTCTTTTGATCTAAAAATAATATGTCAAGAAGTTAAATGAACAACAAAGGGCTTTGAAGATTTTGGAATACCTACTGTCCGCCATTTTGATTTTTTTTCAAAATCGCAGCCACACTTGAGACCTAGTAAAATCGATAGCTTAGATCAATACAAACTTAAAATATTCTTTGACAAATTCTCCTAAAGTGTCAGGTTTCCAAGTTATGAGCTGTCAAAGTTACACTGGTGGCGCCATCACTAAGTACTATGAAATATAATTGCTGGATATGCAGGTTTCCTCACGATGTTTTCCCTCGCTGTAAGAGCATCAGTTAGTGTGCAACCGATATTAGTGTTCAATGATGTCAGTGTCTTTAGTTAAACTTATTATTATGAGTGACTACTTATTTTTATTTCTAAATATCATCCCGCCTGCAATCCACACAAACTACAGCGTTCAAAATATTTCAACACAAAGTTCTTGATTCATTGATATCTCTTATTGCTTTATTTAGCCTGTAGAATGGATAAGGACCTATTTTAGTACTAAAACACAATTATAAGAAACTGAGCATATTATAAATCATATATAACACAATTATAAGAAACGATCGACATACAATCGATACTTGTCAGCTGTCACTGTCTGTCACTGGTCATCTGAACAGTGTAAGAAAGCGATGTAAGTACTGACATTCGATGCTCCGCAGTATTTGTCATAGACTTAAGTATACAAAAGAGATTTTAATGAGTAACCTACTTGCCGGTTTGCTGTGTGCACCAATTTTTAAATACAACTGTACAGAAAATCTAAAAAATGTACATAAATCTAATCTTAAAGATTAGTTTTTTATACGACTTAACGTTCGAAAACATGAGTTATTTGACATTTACTTGAAATAATTGACAAGTATCGCCTTGCCTGTTTTTGAATGCTCCTTTAAATGGGTTTATGATGCGGTTATTTGAAAAAACAAGTTACTGTAGACTTATATGGTAACATGAACTCATTGTAGGGATAGTTGAAGTAGGGATATGAGAGAGCTAATAATGATGATATATTTGAACTTTATGTTATAAACAATTCAACTATACTTTATTTTTATATACTTAAGTAACGACAAAATAGTTATTAGTTTAGGTAATTTACCTGTCGCGTGTCCAAGAATAAATGATGAGAATAGTCCAGGATGTACGGGTACGAGTTAACATACTCAAAGGTTAATTGGTACGAACGAATTGTACCTCGCCTTCTTCTAAGACCCGGAACAGTGCTAGTTCCACAAAAATAGCATCTTCTTGAGCGATATTCACCACCAGTGTCACTCATGTTACTGGCGTAACGGTCAACGATAACAACAAACAGTCAACGATAAAATAAAACAGCCAACATGGCAGTAACAATATTCAACAAAAGACAATAACCATAAAAATGCATCATGGAGCACATATAGGACTTAGAAACGCTTACGCACAGTGACAGTCAAGTGGCAACTGAAGTCAGGTAGGAGACGGGGGTGCGGGACAAGGAAGGGATGTACACGCGGTAATAAAGGAGTAAGAGATAGAATTTAGAGCGAGATAACGCTATACAAACAAATGCGAGGTGCGGGTGGTGATAGAGGATTTATGGCAACGCGGGATGCGCGGAGCAGAGAGCACGGCAGCGGCAGCCGGCTCCATGTCCTCCCGCTAACATCACTCCCCGCTGCCTTCACACGGCGCAGGCGATACGCGAGTTAAACGGTAGGCCTATAGGTGCGTGTCTTATATGCCCCAATAGATTGGTAAGTATGTACCTACCTTAAAAGTAAGTTACCTTTATTTGTATTGATATAAACAATCAATTCAATTAGGTTTAAAACATGTTTGAAAACAGAGACTAATTTTCATAGTACCTACCTACTTATTGATGTTGGTGGTGCCAACAGTGCAACTTTGACAGCTTATAACTTGGAAACCTGACACTTTAGGAGATTTTATTAAAGAATATTTTACGTTTGTATTGATGTTAAAAATCGATTTAATTAGATTTAAAACATGTAAGAAAACAGAGACCTTTAGTCATAGTACTTAGTGATGGCGCCACCAGTGTAACTTTGACAGCTCATAACTTGGAAACCTGACACTTTAGGAGAATTTGTCAAAGAATATTTTAAGTTTGTATTGATCTAAGCTATCGATTTTACTAGGTCTCAAGTGTGGCTGCGATTTTGAAAAAAATTCAAAATGGCGGACAGTAGGTATTCCAGGCTCCATACAAAAATCTTCAAAGCCATTTGGTCCCACATTTAAATATAATAAATATGTACAAATTAGCCAATCAGTTTGTTTTAGGCATGACAACTGCGATTAAGTCATTGACAAACTGTTGGAAAAATCAACCGCGATGGAAACCCTTCGTACGTAGCATTTTTTAGCTTGATTCACAAGTGACTTGTTTTTATTCGTAGCTTTTGGCTCATCATTCTTGGATATTATCCTCTTGTGTGCGGTGCGTAACCAGTACCGCCGCATCAAGAAGTCATAATAATATTGCACGCAGTCATTCGTTCTCATTGCACAATATAATTTATCGTCTAAGTGTACCTACCTTATTAGGTTATATTGAAGGATGACTTATATAGTATTGTTTAATTTAATTGTTAATGTAATTTTAGTCATCTACACGGCTCCTTGTTCATTCTATTAATGCTTCAATATTTAATTCAATTAGGGACTGTCCTTGCAATACTGAAAGCACGGTCACCTAGTTTAATCAATGTACGGAAAAAAAAGAATCGCTTATAACTTTTTTTGGGCTGCATTTTGAGCCATCACAAACGAACCATCGTATTTATCATCTCTGTCACAAACCTTTGGTCTAGATTCCTCGAGTGTAGCGCACCTGGAAGTGGTAGAAACAGGTGGTTCAGCTGGCCTGACTTTTTCCAGCTGAACCATTTAGTTTTCTGGAATATCTCAAAAATGCATGCGTTACGGGCGTTCAAACCTGCTTGGTACCCTGTCACATTGCCATCACAAACCTTTGATCAAAAAAGTTCAGAGTGAAACGCGTTAGTTAGCGAGAAATCGACGAAAAACAAGTGGTTCAGCCAGCCGGATATCAGGCTGGCTGGACACTTGTTTTTCAAGATTTCTCCAAAAGTATTGCATCACGATAGATGAAATCAGTTTTGATTTCTGTCACATAGGCGTCACATTACTTTTGATCAGGAACGAATCCCGAAAACCCTTCAGGAGCTGAGATCTGATGTGCTTCAAAAAGTGCAAAATCCGGCTGGCTGAACCATGTTTTTTTGATTTTTTGGCGAAAGTATACCGTCACAAACGATGAAAGTTTGCTTGTTTGTCGTCACAAACGATTTACTATCGACCTGAATATGCGAGATCTCTCCGGGCGACATGTCTCAGCTGTCCTGACCTACATCGGAATTTGGCTGTTTTATTATATTCTGTGCTCATTCGCATTAAAAAATATAATAATTGACACATATTTGACGTTTGGATTTTGCAAAAGAAAGAATTTGATAATACGGCTATTTTTGTGGCAAAATTTTATGTTTATTATACGAAATGTGGGCATTAATTACTAAAAATAAAAATGATATTATATACTTATCATTGCTTCTTTTCAGTGTGGCTGTAGGACCATATTACAGGTCGATAAAATGCGTAAATACAAAGAAATGGGTCGGCACACTTCTTGGTCTTCTATTGATCGTTATTGTATCAGGATACGGCGCATTTCATCCTATTCTATCCTCTCTGCTTGGCATTCTTGCAATAAAAGTGTTCACTGTTAAGTAAGTGCCTATTTAGAGTTGATTTCCAATAGATATCTTTTGTACACAAAAGCAACTCTTGTTATTATCCATAAGTTCGATTTTGTCTCTTAGGCGTAGGCAATAAGAGCGGTACAAAGTCCAAAGTGTCAAGCTTGATATACTCTCAAGTACTCCAACTTCAGCAAGGAGAATTTAATAGATAAGCACAAAAATTAGGGTTTCTAACAATACGTTTGTAATAAGATTTGGCTAATATAACTTTTAATTCCAGGTATTGCCACATTGTAACATTTTTCTGGATGTTTGGATATTTATTTTTCTTCCGATTCGCTGACAAATTTGGACTTCCACTATCATCTGGTCAAACCAATTTAATTCAAATGATCATAGTTCTTAGAATTGTTGGTGTTGCATTTGAAATCAATGGATCTTGGTTGGCGATTGCCAAAGGAAAGAAAAGAGATGATAAAGAGGAAAGTAGGGATGTAAAAGAGAAAGATGAAGAGTTTGTTGAGCTGATCAATCCAGACTTTATAGATTTGTTCCACTATTCTTTCAATTATATAGCGTTGCTAACAGGTACTATTTTATTACTAATAGATTACTTTGTACTTGAAAAACTAAATTAAAGAATAATTTAAATTATTTAGAATTCTACTCTCGTAGGTAAGATGAGACTCAATTGTAACCTAGGTAACATGTTTTTGCACTAAACTGTTTTTTTAATTTTTAAATTAACATATTTCAGGACCCTACTACAGATATAGGACATTTGACGACTTCTTCAACCTTCCATTTAGTAAATACGCTGATTGTAAGGGCTTTACAATAAACACACTGAAAACTGTCCCTCTCTATATCTCTTTGTACCTGGCCTTATCTAACATTTGGCCTTTAGAGGTATGTTGAACACTTAACTATTTATAATTATACTGTTTTTAAAATTTTGACTTAGTTGCATTTATTTTTTTAACAACATTTTATTAGAAATTTAATAATTTGTTAAAATAATTACTACAGTTTTATAATTATTCAAATTACTATTTTTTATTTATTGATATTAATGACTGGTATGTTATGAACACCTATAGCTTGTTTTATTTTCCAGTATATTCTATCAGAAGAACATAACAACAGACACTTCCTATATAGGATGATGTACCCGTGGGTTCTATTTGCCGCATTCCGACAACGCATTTACTCTGGCATGACATTGGCAGAAAGTGTTTGCACTTCTGCTGGTCTAGGAGCTTATCCTGTTGAAGGAAAAAACAGGACGGGACATGGACCTACTGTTGGATACTTAAAATGTAAACAGATGTAAGTCATTATGATTGGTAAACTCATATTTAATATTAAGTCAAAGTAATACATTCCTTTCTGTTTTATGATAAACACAAAGTTACATAAAAATTTTGTGCCTAATTAGGGATCGTTCAACAATTACGTGATCATTTTTGGCCGTTTTTTTTAAACCACCCCCCCCCCTCCATATGTAATCACAGCGTAATCTTTTGTTTTTAACCCCCCCCCCCCTCGCCTTGATAACGTAATCCGTCCGTGTTTAAAATTTTTGCTACATTAGCAATACTGATGCTTGGAAAAGTCGATAAAATATGCCGAAAAAGTATAAAAAAACTGAATCTGGTCACACTGTTCCAAAGCTGGTCTATAGCAGGGGAAATCCCGTTCCATCTATCTAATAGTTTGTGTTACCAGTAATAGACTTCAAAATTGGACGTAAATATTTAAATATAATTTATTTATTCATTTCGCTATACGCTAATTAAAGTTATAAAATGATGACGTAATCATGGCTTCTTCCCCCCTCCCCCCAAATAATCCGATGTATATACAAGCACCCGACCCTACCCCCCCCCCCTTCCGGTGATCACGTAATTGTTGAATTTGTTTAAATTATGTAAATGAGCTTTTGTTAACAATCTTATTAGATTTTGTGAAGTTCACACCTAATTATGCCTTCAGTTGGTTTGCCTAGTTAGGTACCCAAGTTTCTTGTACATTGGTGATAAAGTTAATTTAAAAAAAGTTAAATATGTATATTTGCAATACATAGGTAACAAAATGTTCTTACACTAAAAACTTTCTTACAAGTATCTTTTTTTTTTCCCGACTGCGCGACGCAAAGGAGGGTAATGTGTTTATTTATTAAGTATTAGTAAAAAATAACCCTATTTCATAGTTAAAATCCAGGTTGCATAGTCTAAAAAAAAATCCGCAGGTCGGAAGAACAAGCGAAGACCGCTGTATATGACTTCCACACAGTAGAGTCTATGGACGTATGGGGCTGTGAGACTGTGGTCACACTTCGAGACTCTATGAAGGTTTGGAACAAAGCCGTGCAGTACTGGGTTGCTATGGTTGTCTACAAGAGATTCCCTATCAAACCTTTGAAGTAAGTTTTTCAATGCGACTTTTTCGATAGATACTTGTAATTAACTCTAGATAATTAATTTAAAAAAAAAAAACATACTCTCACTCTAAAGTGTGTGCTATCTGGCGATGAAATTAAAAAACACCCTTTATACCAATAAAATGTTTAAATCGGCCTTTATGTAAACATTTTTAATGGGAAAACATTTTTCAATTACGCTACGTACATGCAGGGTTCTTTTTAAAATACTGATAATCTCGAAGGATTAGATTACTAACACAAAAGACAACTTTTGTTTTACGACTTTTTATAATTCTTTCATTTTTACGATTTCATTTCAATATTTTTTCGTATTAAAAAAAATTTTTCGGCGCCGCTTAGGTACTTACTAGCTTGCTTAGTTACACAGATGTTAAAACTGTTGGATAGCGCAACAAAAAACTTGAAATCTTTATTTTTGGTAAATGTATTGAGTGATGATGTTAAAAGTTGTCGAACAAAAGTTGTTGTTTGTGATGTAAGCATTCTATTCCTGCCAGGTTATTTGTGTTTTTCAAATAACCCTGTACATTATAATTATCACACATCAAAACCTTCTAAATAGTATGAACATTCCCTATTAACTGGTCATCTGTTGCAGAATTCACGCGGCTCTCTTCGTGTCAGTAATCTGGCATGGTTACCACGCTGGCTATTTCTTCTGCATTTACTTTTGTCCCTTTTACTTAATGGCTGAGGATATTTTCTATAAACTCTACTACAAGGATGCCACTGGAACCGTAAGTAATATCTTCAAAGATAATTTCTGCCATTGTTATTTTTTAAATATAAATAGTTGTTGCATTGTTGCTGAAACTATTTATAAGATGCCAGTCAAACTAACTGACTGTCAACTAAATAACTCTCCTAAAAAATACAGCTGTTGTAAAATTAAATGAAAATTGCCAGTTGTATGGTGCTATCAACTGATCACGTATGGAAAGTCAAATTTTTTTTTCGACTTATTATTTAGTTTCTTAGGAAAGCTATTCAGTTTCATAGGTAGGATTCACGTCCTAAAACTTCGCTATGAAATTTAAATCAAATTATTTATATTTTCAGAAAAAGAAGATCATTGGTTTTATCATGTGGTTCCTACGATCACATTCCGAATCGTACCAAGCTGCAGCATTCCTCCTACTGACATTTGATCGCATTTGGATTTATTATTCCTCTGTCTACCATTACTGGTACGGAGTTTGGTTAGGTTTTTTGATACTTGGGTTGATATTGAACCAAGTGCATAAAATGAATAGGCCAAAAAAGGAAAACTTCGAAAAACAACAACTGAAAAGCCAGTGATGCTCACCAATGACGCAACACTTTAAATAAAAAATACTCGCTTGGTTCTAGAGCAGTGCTCTCTTGATCTCTGCAATGGTTTGCCGTTAAACTTATTTAATATGGAGTAGGTAAGTAGCTTTTTATATTTGGTTACTTTAGATTAACTTAAAAAATCAACGATTTTTGATAAACTGAAGAACTAACCTCATAATTGTGTTAAAAACGAAATCTTTAATTTGATTGTTCTACGTATGGGAAGTTGGAATATTTCTTTTGGGATTTAAAATTGTTTTGACAGTTTTATGGGCTGGTGCTGGTTCGCAACCCAATTTTTCAATATTTGTTGATCACAATTTTTTTTGACTTAAATATTGTAGTTGAAGTTAGATTTTTTTGTTATCCCGTATTCTAGATTGTTTGAACCTCTTTTGACGTTCGACAAGACTATTACTGTCATCTGTATAGCGCAAGAGATGCACTGAGTCTTTGTATTAAATTGAATGGTGTAGAATATTGGGGCAGAATGCTCAATTAGGGTACGTCTTGGTAGATAACTTTCTCATTTCCTATTAGTTTATAAAAGTTTGAACAATGGAGGAAATAATAATTCATTAAGACATTTTCTCATGGTTGTATCGTGAATCATTTCAATTGTTAACATTATGGCTGTAGCTGAATTTTAGTGAAAATTTGTCAATTTGGATAGGTTAGTTTAAGATCTTTATTGTTATATAAATCTATTTAGAACTTTTGTTAGGTATGAACCTAATCTTTTTAGATACATTATTTTTAACTACCTACATCTGTAAGGGAATTTGGTAAAATAATCAAATTTTTTTTAAAGCTTATTTAATTTATAAAACATTCCTTATTAAAAACAGAAGTATAACAGAAATGCATAACTTTTATAGTTTTATGGAACAGAATCTAGTCCGTATTTACAGATTTGACTGAATAAAATATATTATTTTCTTATTATAAAACTATCTTTTATTTTAATAATCTCTGAGATTCATTGCTTTGATATTTTAAGATAGAAACAATCTCCATAGTGGTTAGTTTAATACACAGACAACATATAAAATGCAAAATACTAACACTTAATTACATATAAAGGCACCCACAGAAGGTAACAAAAGCGTTTCAATGTCGTATACTACTCTGGATGTACTGATGTATCAGGTACGTGAAAATCACTGTTACGCTGGAATGAAAAACGTTATATTGTAACTACAGAGTAATAAGAAAAGTATGTTATGTGAGTAGGGTCGCGAATGCGCTGTTTTTGAACGTACCTATATCTTGCTATAAATTGTTCAGCCCACGTTTAGTTATTAGAATAGAATTTAGTATCATCTCGTAATTTAAATTACTTGGGCCTATGTTCACCAGAGATTCGACAATGTTACTTTCATAATAAAAAAAATTGACGTTTTATGTGATAGCGTATAACCGCAGTTTAACCATGGGTTGAATTTTTTGTGAAAATGGCCCTTAATGAACTACGTTTACTATACATCTGAGGTGCTGCTATATAAGTTAAACCACAATTCCTCAGTTGAACTGACGCTCAAAACTAACGCAATCGGTGCCTATAGGATTGCACAAAACAACTGAAAACACGTACAAATACAAGAAAAAAGTTATAATTACACTTAAGTTAGCAAAAGCCATTCTTTCTCATCAAGACATGACATTGGCGAAATATTAGAAGACGCCAAGACCGCTCTTGATGAAGAAATTGAGTAGTGAACTTTGGAACGACTGGAGTTGTATTGTGCTACCTATTCGTCAGCGCAGATATTAATAGAAAATGTGTAAATAAATACATACAGCTCAAATTATTTCGCGACTTTCTAGACTGATTGGTTCAAATAAGCATATGATTACTCTTTTAATAAATTTTACTGGGTGCATATTTATTTACATATTGTTAACATATTTAATATTTACAGTTCATTAAACATTCTATAATTGATGAAATACAGCAACTAATAAAAGAATTAACATAAATAAGAAGTTGGCAAATTAATTATGTGCACTCAATAAATGCATAAAAATAATTAATTATAAAATATTAACTTGAGTTTTCTTATAATTAATAAAGAGTATAATTAAAAGCCTCAAAAATGAAAAATAAAAAAAGGTGGCGAAGGTTTATATTTTGTTTATCTTTTGTTCTTGGAATTCTTCATCTAGTAATTTAATAAATTTCAGTAAATATTTATGTTATTTGTTGAAGGTAGTAGACGATTGTTCATAGTTTAGTCACAACTTTTTGCATTTCAGTTGCTACTATTTCTTGATGGTAGTAGTTCTACTGCTACAATTATTATTATATTGTACGTATGTGAACTTAGATGAAAATCCCATTGATCAAGGAAATAATTGTCTTTTTTAAAACATACAATGAACACCTCACCAAAAATACCTTGCTACTGCATGCAGTTATGGAAAAAGAAAAAAGATTCCACCAGTCTCTTTAGGGTGTTTTACATCCTGATGAAATATTTGAAAAATAAAATTTTAACTGCATACCAAAAAACAATAATCCACAACAATTTAAAATCAAAATCGTTAAAAAAAAGGAAAAAAAAAGAAATAAGAAAAAAAAATAGTGAAAAAAAAATTATGTATTAAGTTATTTAATAATAAAATTCTATAAGGCAAGTAAACTTATCCTGAGCAACTCGAGTTCATAAAACTTTCTACCTACCCGACAAGATAAAATATTAAATATTTCCTATTTCATATTTTTGCACATTTATTTGGCCTTCTGTTGGTGACGTTTTAGAATTTCTTGTTTATTGTAGATTAAATTTTTGGTATGAAATTAATTTTTTTTAGTCATAGAAGACAGGGTAAGATAGAAGAGAAAATTATGTCGCTTAGTAACATAAGTATAGTTATTTGTTAGTTGAAAATTGCAACAAGTATTACGTATTGTTGTACGTATGTAACCATCATATTTTGCATTTTTTGAGTCTTTTTAGATTGCTATTTAATGTTTAAAATGGCACATAATGAGTTAAATTAATAAATACTGAGTAAGTAGCCATTGCATCGCTACGAGCCCAAATTGTAAAATAAAATATTTACATGTTGTGACAAAAGTTTGAGTGCAAAAAATTAGTGCTAATAAGCGAAAATAAGGGGTTTAACACCAAAGCCCACACCACGAGACATCTATGAGGCGTGTATTTACCCGACATTCCAGCCGTAGGAGCTGTAGGGCTTATTTGTCGTGGCACTGCTGCGGTGGGTGTTGGCCTGCCCATAGTGCTTCTGATTCGCTTGTTGGTTATTCGCCGGATATCCTGATGGATAAGTTTGCGGGTTAGAACTCCTCGAGTTTGAGCTGTATGAGGAGTAGTTAGGGTTCTCTTGGATCGGGCGGGTGTTGAATACGTTGCTGAGGCCTCCGTTTTTGGAGAAGTTGCTAAGGATGTTGCCGAAGATGTTGGACAGTCCGCTGCCTCCTGAACCTGAGCTGCTGCCACCGCTGCCGCCGCCGCCGCTGGCGTATTTGCTCAAGGAGTTAAGAATGCTGTCCAGCGGGCTTCCACCTGATCCACCTGGGGAATTACCTCCTCTGTTCGAGCTTCCACCATATGGAGAGTTTCCTCCATGAGGCGAGCTTCCTCCGTAAGGCGAGTTGCCTCCGTACGGAGATCCAGGGTTGCTGCTTCCTCCGTACGGACTGCCGCCGCCGTAAGGTGAACCACCGCCATAAGGAGAACCTCCGCCATAAGGAGAACCTCCACCATTATGCGAGTTTCCTCCATACGGAGAGTTCCCTCCGTAGGGCGATCCAGGATTGCTGCTACCTCCGTAGGGCGACCCGCCTCCACTGTGAGAGTTTCCTCCGTAAGGCGAGCCATAGGGTGAGTTGCTGTTGGAAGGCGGCGGGGCAGGGGCTGGGTAGTTGGGAGGGGAGTCAAAGTCCCTCATAGGGGGTTTGCGGGTCGTAGGTCTTGGTGCCGGCGGAGCTGGCTCAGCGTGTGAACCTGAAAGAAACAGCGGATTCAAGTATGTGGCGAACTTGATTAAGGTCCGTATTATAGAAGGAGAACTTAATTATAGATTGTCTCTTTCATTCACTATCAAAATGACAAAGACGACTGCTACTAAAGTATAGATCAGAGTCTGAGTCGCGTTCTATAATACGGACCTAAGAGCCGTAAGGGCTTTAAGACAATTTTGCTCAGGAGCTAGATGTGGTCGAGGAGGTACGAGTAGCAAGCCACTCGAACTTCAAAAGATTCGAGTACTATAACTAAGACTAACAAAAATACAGCAATAACAAGGATTAAGTAACAGTATTTATGTGCAAAGAATGGCACGGTTTATTGTAAAAAAAAATTAACCACTAAGTAACGAGTCTCTATAGAACTTCATTGAAAGCCATTACACGCTTAGACTCGGGATGAGACTAATTTTATTGGAAGTTACGAATCTCCTGGGTGCCCATTGAGTAAATTCGCGGGCGAATTGAATTTATCGAGTGCTTTCATGAGATTTTATGTCATTATGTGGCGAAGTTTGTACGTGATCGTCCACTTAAAATACAAACTAATATTTTTTATTCATTCATTACTTTTGGATGTTTATAGTTGTACTAATGATCTGTGCTTATACTATTATGGTGACTTTTGAGTTAGCAGTACTTTAGAGGGTAATTTTCCCCATGAAACTGAATAAATTTCCCCAAGAAACAAATAGAAAATTCTTAAAAAAAAACGACTCCAAAGGCAAATCAGCTAATCGTACATTTCTATTTAGGCGTTTTTTTTTCATATTTGGACTTTGATGCTTGTGAACAGTTGCTTAATTTCGTGGGCTGATTCACATCCTTAATTTGCTCTAATTAATTGTCACTAATTATAACTATTCCTCCGTCGACCCTACACTGGGTGAAAAAGAACCTCCTAGCTATATTCAAAATCCTGAACCAGTATAACTCAAATAACACATTTATGAAAAAAAAAATTTTTTTTTAGATATTTTTTCAATGGGAATAGTTCATTTTTTGCCTAAACGTAGTCATTACTCCTACACCAGGCACGCGAGGGGTGCGGGTAGAGCTCGGGAGGTGCACCCGAGTAGTGTCTACGTTTAGGAAAATACTGGTTCAGGATTTTCAATAAAGCTAGGAGGTTCTTTTTCAACTTGTATAGGGTGTAAAGGACAGCTTAGCAAATACTTAAATGGTGGAATCTACCCATAACCATCATTTATAATTTATTGTACACAAAAATTAAAACAAACATTTTACAGAGAACAGGATACACAATGGCGAGCTTAACTCAAAATGAGTTCTCATCATCAACTATAAGTAATTATTTTTTCCCGGAAACATCACGTTAAGGAGTTATCATTATTTACCTACTTTGTCGCTACGCAACGTATCGCGAAACCGCGCCCTGTACATTGCTGGAGTGCGATGCGATGTACATCGCTGGTTTTCGTGATTTACGTTGTTGTGATTATTTTTTTTTGCAAAATGGATTGTATTCGATTAAATAATAAAAAAATTAAGCAGAGAATATTAAAAAACATGAAAAAAAATTGATAATTTTCCGAAGGAAAATTGCACTGGAAAGTCATTCAGAATGACTGTCTGAGTCCAGGGTTTCAGTTTTTGCTAAGCTGTCTTTTACACCCTGTATAATCGCACTGTTAGGAATGGGTCCCTCGTCTAAAGGAATAATTAGCTCATACTCTACTGTTATTACTTTTTTACCTACTTATCACCTAAATATTACAATGTTCTACAATATCTATGAAACTACATATTTGTATGGAAGATTAATTTGTTTTTGTTCTCAATTTGATCTAGCTCATTTTAACACGTATAGAGTTTCTCACGAAATTGAGGCCCGTATTAGTCTTTATCTTTACTTAATATTGATTGTCTCTTTCTCTCACTATCAAAATTACTGAGACGACTGCTACTACGGTTCCCTATCCATTTACATAAAAAATTAAATCATAACATTCTATTGCATAATATAATTTAAACTAATGATACTTACGCATAATATAAAATAAGCAGAACACATTAAAGCATAAAAAACGCATAACAACAACTATTACCATAATAAAATGTAAGCATGATATACAAAACCATAAATTAAAAATTGCATAGAATTGCTAATCATAATCATGAACCAAACGCTCTGAGAGAACAGGTAAGTTTCAATAATTGTGAAATAATTTTAAATGTTATATGTACCAATAAAATAAAGAGGCGGCTTAGGGGTGGCCCAAGGGCCATCCTCGCCGCACCTTAACCTATTTTGAGTCTATTATTATCTCAGTAATAAGTACCTATGGGTTAAAGTTCAAGTTAAACTATTAGTCGACAAAATAATACCCATTCGGCAAAAAAAATGTAGACATAAATAAAATAGTCAAAAATATTATTATGCCACGATTAAGATTAGGGATCATTCAACAATTACGTGATCACCGGAAGGGGGGGGGGGTCGGGTGCTTGTATATACATCGGATTATTTGGAGGGGGGGGGGGGAAGAAGCCATGATTACGTCATCATTTTATAACTTTAATTAACGTATAGCGAAATGAATAAATAAAGAAGTCTATTACTGGTAACACTAACTATTAGATAGATGGAACGGGATTTCCCCTGCTATAGACAAACTGTGGAACAGTGTGACCAGATTCAGTTTTTTTATACTTTTTCGGCATATTTTAACGACTTTTCCAAGCATCAGTATTGTTATAGGTATATTGGAGGAAGTAAGTATTTTGGGTATATTTTAGGTAAAAAAAATATCAAAACTGTAGCGAGCGTGCCCGCGAATATTGATGTTTAGGGGAAAATATAAATACTAAATTTTAGTTAAATACAATAATATCATTTAACAAGTTTTAGTTAGATGAATGACGTGATGATTAATACATAAAACCTGCTTAGAAAATCAGTATTTTTACTGGTATATTTCCCTTGTGCAAATAAGTATATTTCAGTATTTTTTTGAGGTGCTTCGGTATTTTCGTAAAATTTTATCTGGTCACACTGCGTTCCTGTTTAATTTGTTCCTGTTAAACGTAGATTTAGATTTAGAATATTAAGAATAACACTAGAATATGTAATAATAACTTGTTAAACTTGACTTAGTGAGAAAGAGTTGATTTTATTTCGTCGTTTCAATAAAGACTAATGAAACTATCTAATTTATTGATTTAACTTTATAGTTCTTACCTTTTTGCATTTTGACAAATGACACACCCTCTTCCCTAAGACCCATAGAAACATAAGATAGGAGTCAGTGCTAATACAGCTAAAATTTTAAACACGGACGGATTACGTAATCAAGGCGAGGGGGGGGGGGGTTAAAAACAAAAGATTACGCTGTGATTACATAGGGGGGGGGGGGGGGGGGGGTAAAAAAAAAAAAAAGCGAAACATGATATGCCAAAAAACATTATGTCAACGAAAGGGATCCCCTTAAACAAATACTGCATACTCAAAGGATCCCCTGCTACTACATATATCAGAGTCTGAGTCGCGTTCTCTAATACGGACCTAAAGAGATTGCCCAGTTTCATTTCAATTCAGTTCGGTATCTGCTTCTGTGTGTAACTTTAGATAATTTTAGAAATATCTATATTCTTACCTTCAACCTGAGACTTCTTCTTGCACGTAGGGTAAGTGCCACAGTTGGTGCTGTGGCCGAAAGAGCACGGATCTTCCGCTAGCACGCATACTTCACTGTTCAAGCACCCTATATCTTTGCAGGTACGTCCATATTCTGAAAAGAATAAGACATAAATTAATCAAAAATGCACCACGCTCACGGGTCCTTTATACTGGGTATAAGAAACAGCGTAGTAAATACTTAAATGGTGGAGCCTATTCATAACCATTATCGGCCACATTGTAGGTAATTATCTTTTCCCGGAAACGTCAAGACGAGGAGTTTTGATTATTTACCTACTTTGGCGCCACGCAATGTACCGCGAAATCTCGTTTCGTGGTCGTGGGCGCCGCGCCGCGCCTCAATCTGAACGCGATGTACATAGTTGGTTTTCGTGTATTACGCTCTTGTAATTGTTTTTTATTGCAAAATGGAGTATATTCAAATAAGCCACAATAAAATTCCAATGGGAATTCCGAGTGATAATCTGAAAATAGGGTTTAAGTTTTTACTAAGCTGTCCCTCACACCCTGTATCTGCTTTTGAACAATTACTTTAATTTAACAAATAAAAGCTTTTTCCCTAAGAGGAGAAAAAATATGTTCGCTCTTGACAAGTTGTCTTAATGTTGTGTAAAGAGGAAGGCTGAGAGGATACGCAAAAATTGCGACAAGATTTACGCGATACTGTTGTGATTTATTTGGCCGCTTCAGACGGCGATGTCTGAAGCGGCCAAATTTTGTTTTGAAGTAAGTGCTTGTAATAAAATGTAGATGAAGAGATATTTCGGACTTATTCCATCATAATCGCGATTGCAATTTAAAAAAGCAGACCGACTGTCGGACATCAACGCAGTGACTAAATGTACGGACGGCCGCACATCAGGTTACCACACGGGTGCACTCTGTGCTGTTACGATAAGAGCTGTTTTGCGACGAAAATGGAGAACCCTGATGCGCTGGCTTCTGTACCTACGCAAGCGCGAAGTTTTGAATGAGGAAATAACTATAACATTTTAAAAAAATATATCACTTCCGTCATTCGATAGCTTATGACTTTTAAACAACCGAACCAATTTTGATCAAATATTGCTAAGAAACATCTCGATTACGTCAGCTTTCAAACAAAAAAAACGCATTGAAATCGTTTCATTCGTTTGACGTGTAATTAATATTATGAATAAAAGAATTGAATCGACTGACATCAACGCACACGCAAGCGCGAAGTTTTGCATGAGGAAAAAAATCCTTACGAAGGATTTCCCTAAACGCTAAACAATAAAAGACAATTTCAATGAGAAGAGAATGACATAAATCATTAACCTTTTCCCTACAAGAACCCGACATAAAAAGAATAGTATTTTTATTTCCTTTAAGTTTTTTTCTGTTATTTATAAAATTCCTACAGATAATACTCGTAGACAAGGATCTATTCACAGGCGTAGATGAATCAATATCAATAACTACATGCCTCAGGGTAATAAATGAGCAATTGTATATGAATTGCATAGATACAAGTAAAATTACATGAACGCAGTTCATATGCAGCTATACATTTACGTGAACATTTAAAACAAGCTCATAGTAAATAAAAAGCGCAGAGACATAATAAGATCGTCGATGGATCGTCGACTTAAAAATATTCTTGTTATTTTAATTTATGTCAAAATACTTAAAAGATTTAAAAGTAACTTTAAAATAAAAATGTTGTATCAGTCCCCCATATTCATCGCTTACAGCTTAACTAATTAAGATCAATTAAAGCTAAAGAACTATCTTAGTTACGTCAGCTGTCAAACAAAAAAAAACTCATCGAAATCGGTCCTTCGTTTAGGAGGCATGACAGACAGACACACAGATACACACGTCAAACTTATAACACCCCTCTTTTTTGTCAGGGGTTAAAAACACATCACCGCGTGAATTCAAGTTAAAGGACCAAACCCTAAAAAACTATTACATCTCATGAATACCTTTTATTTGCCTATGTCTATGAGATTTCGCCCTTTTACAACCGCCTAGGCGTGACTGACGACTTGGTGGAAATTCACTTGTACTATGTATATATGTAGAGTTGGGATATAGCGACATCTGAATTTGTTTAGATCAGTCAGAAAGGTGAATCAATTTTAAAAATATCTTTTTAAATGTTCAGTAAAGGCATTTATGGTAAAATTCTAGTTTCTGCTAAGAGTTATGTCCCTAATTTCATCTATAATGTGTGTCATGTGTCATCAGCCCATATACATCCCATCAAGGGGCTTGGGCCTCACTTCGAAACAATTAAGGGGGTTTAGGCCATAGCCTAGCTGTAATATTTACATGTCTGCATTTATTCGTTTCTTATAACAATCACAATAGTACATTATGCTACAAGTGTGCTAAGTTGGATATTACATTAGAGGCGAGATTAGATCCCGAGCCGAAGGCGAGGGCTCAACGGAGTCGAGAATATAATATCCAATGCACACGCGTGTCATACGACGTTTTTCATCACATTTGCGAGGAAAGAAAGAAATAAAAACTTTCCTTTGATATTGACGGCAACAAGCTATCACTTGCATGTTGCGCCTCGGAAAGTATTTCTGGCGGTGTACCTACGTAGGTTTCCTGTTCTGCACTTGAAGAAGACATTTTTTGTGTTGTATTTCTGACAATAGTAACAATCTGATGAATACAAATGTCGTTTGTGAAAACCAAGTGAAAACATCTGAAAAGAGGCGCGATTATTTTTTTCTTTTTTCGCTCGCAAAATGAGATTCACATTGACAAGTATGCCATACAGCCAAATAATAAAAAAATACTTTACTATATATTTTCACGTTTAAGCATAAATAAATGATAATTTGCTGTTACATTTAAATGATTTAGTGGAATTATATTTTTATTTACAAATAGTTTAATATTTACACTTTATTTTAAATATAAAGTAAGATCTGATCTCTTTGCTGAAATTTAGAAAAAAAAAACCATTACGTACTAGTGCTTTATTTTTATTACTCACGGGCTGGGTAAAACATATCATTATGAACCTTAAAACAATGATATAAGACCCACTTTATGAGCAAATGTGTTAAAAATTAACATTTCGATCTAAGTACAGCCTTATAAGAGCAATAAGGGCATCACGAAGTGCTTAATAGCAATAGCACAAGATAACTAACTATCTTGTGCCGATAATTTATTATCTACTAGCTTTCCGCCCGCGGCTACGCCCGCGTGGACTACAGGTTATATCGTGCTCAACTGTGGGATAAAATGTAGCCTATGTCCTTTCTCAGGCTCTAATCTATCTCTGTACCAAGTTTCATCAAAATCGGTTCAGTAGTTTAGGCGTAAAAGACGGACAGACAGACAGACAGAGTTAGTTTCGCGTTTATAATATTAGTATGGATGATCATCGAAGACTTTAAAAAAAGGAAGTGAAACCTAGTCACTAGTGAGTCACATATCGCCACATCTCTAGTTATAAGGGACCGGAACATTTGCATATACAAGATTATATACCTCTTTAGATTGGGCGCCATTCTCGTCGAGTCAATATCACACATAATAAAGCCAACCGTAGCGGAAAAGTTTTTTTTTTCCACTGAATTGTTTTTCCATTGTATGTAAGCTTTGTGTATTATGTAAATAAGGTACGAGACACGAGTTATTTGCGGGATGAGGTGCGGGGGAGATCAAATGTTGGACAAGATCCGAGAAAGGGACGAACCCGAATTCAATACCATTTTAAAAGCGATATTGGTTTTGTAGAGGCTGTGGGAATAGATATAGATACGAAGAACGATCCTGCAGATGATATTTTTTGGCGTGAAACAGAATATTGTTTCTAGCAATTGGATTGCAATGCGACTTTGCCAAGTCCATAGATTATAATATGGATATTGCAGTAGTAGGTAAAAACTTGCTGAAAGGTAAGTTTCATCTGTATTAGACTTGTAAGTTTAGATCAGCTTTGAGCTTAACAAAAAGAACGAAAAAATGCGGGCAAACTAAACTTATATATTTTTTTTTATAGAGAATGGGTTTGCTATTGACTACAATCTAGGTTTGGGGACAAAGGTATCTATTCCCATCTAATAATTCAAACAAGAAAATTGAAGCAGGTGAGAAAAGTAACTATAATTTATTTAAAAAAATGTTGCTTCTTTATTCTCTGGTAATAACAGGTGCAATATTCTGAGTTAAGAATTCTTTCTTCTTTGTCTCCTCATTTAATTAAAGAAGACGCAATTTTAGAGTAAGCTACTTACATAGTTTCAGCTGTAAACTGAGATGGCACAGAAACCGTCAAGTGCTTCTTTAGAGGTAATAAAAGCGGATAAAAAGCGCGTCATAACTCATTGTTTTGTTACTTTGCGAAAGGGCGACAATACGCGTTGAGTTTCTTAGAATATTTGAGCCAGTAGGTGAAATACACATCCACACGTTACAAAAGTATCATTTATATCACTTGCGAGTTTTCTTACAGATAAAGGCTGAATAGCATAATATGGTATTTACAGAACTTTTGATATTCTTACAGAACTTGACGCTGATTGGGTATTTTAAATGTATACGTTAGTCGTTACCTATATACTTAGTAACTTTGTAGTGCAAATGTGCATCAAAGTACATACTTAAGTACTTATATTCGTAGACTACCTGTCCAGTTTCGAACTCGTCTCAAGTTGCCAAGTGTATTGGTAAAAGGACGATGGGACAAAACGTCCCCCCTCCGACCAACAGATTTGAAATGTATCTCAAATGAAAGATATCAATGTAGTGATGACTTTTTACTATGGCGACATAACCTCAAATGTGTGGGATATTCTGGGAAAATATTACTTTAATGTTAATATTGATAACAAAAGTAACAGTATGTTATTTTATAATTCTTTGATTATTACCATATTCATAATATTTTTATTGTTATATTCATATTTATCATCTCAGGTACACATTTAGAACACATATAAAAATATAAACCGATAGGTATTTTAGCAATCTTTAATTATGTGTTATTTCTAAACCCCATGGTATTAATCTCTTTAAAAATACGTATGAAACTGACGACATACACAAAAGGTCTGTTGGAGGGTGGGGACGGAGTCCATACATTTTTGCCCATGGTCCTTTAATAAATTTTGCATAAGATGTGGCAATGTTTAATTAGTACCGAAAAGGGGGTCGTTCTATACTCGTTGAAAAACTTCCCCTCAGAACCCATTAGACATTCTCAACCGTTTTTTGGACTATCTATACTAATATTATAAAGAGGAAAGATTTGATTTTTTGTTTGTTTGTTTGCATTGAATAAGCTCCGAAAAATTATTTAACCATTAGAATCCTACATCATCCCCGATGACCATAGGCTACATAATTTTCTCGAATTCCCACGGGAACGAAGTCCCGGGCGGAAAGCTAGTCTATAATAGAATAGAAAGTCGGAAAACTGGCAATCAGCTGATCGCAGAAGTTGTATGAAGAGGCGAATTTTTTTCCATATGTTCCTTGTAGAAAGTTGTTTGGCTGCGTTACGTGGGCTGATTCACATCTTTAATTTTCGCTAAATTATTAAAAGTCACTCAAAAAGTGTCGACGCAATAAAATAAAGTAAGTAGAACCATTTTTTGTGGCTAAATTTGTTTCCTCATATGTACAACACAAGATTCGTAGCTGCGATAAACTTAATCTCACTAGGATAGTTGGTTTAGAATGGAAGATACGTGAATATAGTGGTACAAGCTGACACGAGAGCACTTGCACATGATAGCAATTTTCGCCACAAATCTCGTTTCGTATCTGGTATCACTAACGGGATTACCTAACTCGTACATTCTCGAATAATCTTTGCACATGGCCACCCTGATCGTATGTCACTGTTTTGTTACTTCCTCGCTCGGTTTATATGTGCATTAGGTAATGGATTCTTCATCGTATGTGCGCTGGTATGTACGTAGTATAGAGTACACCAAGCTCAGTAAAACCAACCCAAGGCGCTGTTTATATACAATACAAGCGATGGGACGCGGCGACGGGGCGATCAAAGCAACGTAAAATTAATCTTAATAATAATCTATATTCGGTTTTTTTGCCGAATATAGAAGTACGAATAGACAGCCATCGTCTGGACGGAGCGACGAACGAAAAAACACTTGCTCCGTAGCTATAGATTCATTTTACATTGCTTTAATCGCCGCGTCCAGTCGTTTGTGTATAAATGTTACAGTTAAAACTAGTTAGTAGTTAGAACGCGTTTTTCCTAGTTAGAACTAGTTTTTACTTGGTGCCTTTGTTAAAACTAGAAATAATCAGTTAAAACTAGAATTTACCACTGACATATTTGATTTTCAGATAAAACTAGTTGTCACATCGAGCTATAGTTAAAACTAGCTATAGTTATATTAGGTTTGTTAGTAGCCTAGCCTAAACAATCCGTTAAGGGTTGGTTAGGTTAGGTTAGGTTAGAACTGAGACCCCCAACGCACGAGCCGAGCGAGCGAAGCGAGCGTGCCACGGCAGCGGCCGGCGAAGTGCCAGAAAAGACTTTGGTTGCGTTAAACGGTAAGCACAACAACTACATAACCCACAACAAACTTTTTTTTTTATTATAAGATGGGTTAACACCTCAAAACTCAACCTCAAGCCAATCAGAATAAGGTATGATGAACTCTAACCTCGGTCGGAACAGTTTTAACTGACTCGCTTCGGGAAAACGCGTTTTGTCTTGCAGAAACTAGTTTTAACTGATATTTGATTCAGACATTAGTCAATTCTAGTTTTAACAAAGGCACCAAGTAAAAACTAGTTCTAACTAGGAAAAACGCGTTCTAACTACTAACTAGTTTTAACTGTAACATAAACATATGGAAGCAGTGAAGCTAGATGTCTTCTTAGTTGCAATTAATATGTCGACACGTACAGAATATCGTATAATGTATTAAGTAAGAAAAAAACTATTTACTTTAATAGTTTGGTTTAAATGGTTTCGTGGTTTCGGCCTTTCACTGCACAAGCTGAGCTATTTTCCTTTTGTCACACTTTTTTATTATTATTTTTTAAATTTGTTATTAAGTTTTCATTTGTAATTATTTTGTGACAATAAATAACTTTTTACTTTTACTTACTCTTACTAAATAATATAGTACGAACTGGAGATGATTTCATATTGCACCACAATTTTTTTGTAATTTATATGGAACTTGCATTCCGATCGGGACTTCGTTCCCGTGGGAATTCGGGAAAATTATGTAGCCTATGTTACTCAGGGATAATGTAGCATCCTAATGGTGAAAGAATTTTTGAATAAAAAAATACAAATCTTTCCTCTTTATAATATTAGAGTAAGTAGAAAGAAAAAATATTTATTTGTTTTTGTTCATTTAAATTCGCCATGTTGCAGGCCACGCAGCAACATTTAGCACGTCAATTAAAATATTTAATTACATCCTTACTAATATTATAAATGTGAAAGCGTGGATGTTTGTTACGCTTTCACGCAAAAACTGCTCAACCGATCATCATGAAACTTTGTACACATTTTCTCGGAGGCTCTAGAAGTAACATAGGATACTTTTTATTTTAAAAAATGTGAAAGTCCACGCGGGCGGAGCCGCAGGCGGAAAGCTAGTATTAAATAATGATAACTTTAACTTAACTACCTATTGTATTGTTTAGCAAAACTTGGTCAGAAATTACATAAGTTTACACTTTTATGTATTTAACACAATGAATAGTGTGGTGGACTATGGCCGAAACCCCTTCAATGTTTCGAAGGGAGGCCCGTGCTCCTTGGTAGGGACAAGTGTGGGCTGATGACAACGTAATAGGTTCACGTTGAGCTTATATTTACATTACATAGTTAATTTAAATTTTAGTAATTTGTGTTTTGCAGAAATAAACGAATCATCAAATAAATTGGGTGACTTTAAAATTTGAAATTAGTTAGCTCGTATGGATTGTCGGATCAGGTAGAGCTTTAAAGATAGTTAAGTATTCGAATGCTAACCACAGTCGTTTGCCACCATACTTGATAAAATATTTAAGGTAGACTCAAATCGTGGAATAATTAAATAGGTAGTTACCCCAAACGTCCGGCACGATAATGTAAATTACGAAATCTTTCACCTTCGTAACTCAGAGGCTGTATGTATGTAAACTCTATATTTCAAACTCTTACAGATATTTTAAAAAAAGACACAACTATCATCAAAGGCGGTATTAATTATCCCGGGAGGGATCTCTTCCAGTTTACCATAGAGATGGTAAGAGAGAAACATATGCTGTGTCACATCCATTCCATCTATACACTCACGCCTGTAACCCCTGATGGGGTAGGCAGAGCATCAGGAGTTCTAGAACTACCACATTTGACATTTATTTTTATGGTTTTTAGATATAATATGAGTGCAGTAGTTGTCAGCCTTTTTCCACGGTACATCAAAAACCTTGTGTCGCACTTACTGGCTCTACAGTATGCCTGATAAGATTTGGCAATTGGTTCATTCTTTCACGTCGAAGAAGTGACAAATGGAAGTACTTGACATTATTCTGCTCTTATCTTTTACTTTTCACCAATGAAACATTTCAGGGAGATTATTTTTTGATCTGGCATTAATGTGTATACTTTATTTTGATGCAGTTTTATATAATTTACTTATATAATGTATAATTCTACTTCTTGCTGCACCATGCATTATTTGTTTACCTTACCCTCGACAGCATGAATCAGTTACACTTGCATATTAAATAGCTTAGCCCAAACACCTAAGCTTAAACCGTATAGGTATATGGTAATCCTAATCTGCTATCTGTACTAAGTGAACATATCAATTACTCAGGCACCTAAATATTCATGTCATGGGTACATGTAGTATAGTATCTATCTACCTAAATGTCTGTCAGTAAATCTTAGTATTATCATGCATATATTTCCTTAAAACAAACAGTTAATCTCTGGTAGGGTTATTAGGTTATCTTGGTTTACTAAAGTTACTTTACTATAAATATGATTCTTAGTAGGTGTTACAATTGGTTTATTTTCAAATAGACTTATCGTGTATTGTGAAAATATACCATTGCATACTGTAAGTAAAATCTATTGTGAAAAGGTTCTAAGGTCGAAAACAGTGCACTTACACTGTTTTTTTTATTACAAAAATATCTGACATTTGAGCTTCTTAAGTCCGTATTACTCGAAGCTTTGTCATATTGACAAATTTCGGGAACTGTTACCAGATTGTCGTATTATTATAAGGATACAGACGAAATTTATGTAACGAAAACACGATCAAAGGCTCTGGTAAATAAGCTCGCTGTAGACTTAACAATCTAATTTATCGGCAGAGCTGGCGATTGCCTGGGGTTAGCTTGACAAAACTTCCGCTGTCTACGAGTTTCTAGTTTGAAATCAGGAATATTGCGATGCAATACAATTCAATGTGATTTGAAGTTATAAGGAAATTGTGATTTTATTAACTTTTTTCATGTTTTAGGAATATAAGTGCTGTGGTACGCAGACCTTCACGGAGGATCGGGCATAACACAACTTATTTCTCATTCGGTCATTTCGAAGAAGATAATTCGAATATCAATTTTAAAGGTTTGAAATGGTATTCGATGTCATGATTCGAAATGATTGAAGATCTGGCCTTGCGCCATTCATTGTTTGATTATTGTGCATTCATTGTAGCAAGCTCGCGGAATAAGTGTAAATACGTTCGTAGGCGTGCAATAGCACTTAATAAGCGGTGTCTAACTTTACAGCTGTGGATGTGATATAAAAGTAAATAATATTGTAACGAAGAAAATACAGTTTTTTGATTACATCCGTAATTGAAGAAGAATCAAGCTGTTTTAATTTGAACGCCCCCAAGAGACACCGTTGCAGTGCCTTACTAAGCGACGAGGTGACAGAAGGAAATACTAATACTCTATAAATACTTACAACAGACCTATACGCCGGGTCAGATAGGGTTGAGGGTCAAAAAAAAAACCCAAAGCTGGTTTTTGGTATGTACGTTCCTACAGGTCCTAGAAGTAAGATCCTAGAGTTCCTCACATGGGGAGTGCCGGCGTCCCCCCCTCCCACCCCCCAAAAGGTCCCTTTTTCCAGTTATTGTTGTTTTATTCAAAATCTAAGCATGCTAGGCTCAAACTGTCAAGGAGTCAAATAATTTGTATTAAAATACCTATCGATCGATGTAACAATCATTTTCGTAGAGCCTTTATTAATTATACTGTGATTGATCAAAGTCCGAAAAAAAATTCAAAATGCGTTTTTTCCTCAAACTTTGCAATTTTCTCAAAAAACTGTGTGAGCTATGCCAAAGTTGTCTATGAAAAAATTGTGCCTTATATATTAGTCTACAAAATGAGACACTATTTTTGAAAATCGCAATATTATTTAAAAAGTTACAGAATTTTTTATCTTACAAAATACAAGATTCCAAATTACATAGTAGTTAAATACAGTGGTACATGGGGTATTTAATACTAAAATGTCGAGTTATAATATTTTAGTTAGTAAGAACAGTAATTACCCAATGCGTCCATACAAAAACCACTGTTATAATGTTACTAGTTGCAATACTAAAATTTTAAAAAGAAAAAATATTTTTTTTTTTGTTATTAATTTTATGATTTTCGTAAAAACTATTACAGGGACATCAAAAGTTTCAACAAATACATTAATTATGGATAGATTATGTACGTATCTTTAAAATAAGATCCTATTTACTTCAATCGCCAGAGAAATAGAAAAGTTACAGATGGTTTTTTTTTACGAATTTCTCACTAATGAGGTAGGTAGTAGTAAAAAAAAATTATTACATGGAATAAAAATATCATAATTACAAATGTAATCATATCATTATATTGTGTATTAAATTACCTATCCAATCGTATAAAAATCGTTATCATAGAGCCATTACTTTTGTCACAATACTTGGACAAAGTTTTAACAAAAAATGCAAAATGCGCTTTTTTCCTCAAAGTTTGCATATTTCTCTGAAAATTATGCGATCTAAGGAGAAGTCGTCTATGAACACATTGTGCCCCATATACTTATCTACAAAATGAGACCCTATTTTTGAAAATCGCTCCATTATTAAAAGAGTTACACTATTTTTTATGTGACGAAAAATATGGCTCTAAAATACATAGTAGTTTATAACATTGATACATGATGTACCTAATACTAAAATGTCGAAAAATTTTACTTTAGTTAGTAATTACAGTAATTACCTAATATGTATATACAATATTCATTGTTATAAAGTCTCTAGGTTTAATACTAAAATTCTACAAAGTTTTTTTGTTATTTTTTTTTATATGAATTTCGTAATTTTCGGAAAAACTATTACAAGCACATAAAAAGTTTCAAATGATGTACATGTTTTGGAATGATTATGTACGTATCTTTAAAACAAGACCCTATTTACTTAAATCGCTAAAGAAATAGAAAAGTTACAGATGATTTTTTACCCAAATGCTCAGTAATGAGATAGGCAGTAGTAAATAAAAATTATTATATGGAATAACAATAGCATAATTACTAATCATATAATGTCATTGTATTGTGTATTGAATTACTTATTCAACCGTGTAAGAATCATTATCATAGGGCCATCACTTTTATCGCAATACTTGAACAAAGTTTAAACAAAACAAAAAAACTTTTTGCAGGACTACTTGATTTAACTAAGATCATATTCGCGTTTACCAGTAAAAAACATAGTCTAAATACTTGCAAGTCTAAGAAAAAGCTTTACAGTAGTAAAAACGCGGGATAAAACTGTAAAACAACAAGTCAATGCAGAGAGGCTTTTAATCGTTAATGTCATCTTCACTTGGTACATTGCCACACGAGGAACCGCGGCAACGTGCACACATGATGCTGCATTTCATACCAGCTCGCCTGCATTCACACCTATTTCCGCACTCATTCTTACAGCCACAAGTAATTAAATTTAATAGATGATCTGGGTATTCGTTCCTAGCTAAAGTAGGGATTCGTTCCGTAATATTATAAATTATTCTGTACTTTCTTATAAATTGCGATGTGTGCTATTTTCAGTTATTATTCAACGTACTACCTATTTTTATTAAACACAAACAGGTGTTCTTTGTTATGTAATACCTATATCGAAAAGAGAGCGAAAGAGGAGCGAAAATTAGACCGAATGGCTTGACGGTGTGGTAGCTCAGTTGGATAGAGCGTTAGCTCGGTACGCCATGGTCGCGGGTTCAAGTCCCGAATTTTTCTTCCTCTTTTTCTGTTGAGTAAACTTATTTGTCGTACAAGATACTATAAAGTTTATAAAAACAATACATCTGTGACTTTTGAATGTTAATTTTTTTTTATTTTTCGTTCAAAATAAACATCTCTGTTACTTTTCTATTTTTTGGCGTTTGAAGCAAATAGGGTCTTATTTGAAGATACGTATGTAATAATTCCGTAAAAGTACCTAAATGTAAATGTGTTCTTTGAAATAATAATAGTTTCTGAGACAATAACGAAATTTATAAGAATGTATTATTCATATCTTTGTAGAGTTTTAGTGTTGAAAACCTGTGACTTTAAAAACAATGATTTTGGTATGGATACATTGGATAACTACTGTACCTACTAAAACATAAATATCCGATAATTTGGTATCAGGTACCCCGCCATGTATCGTTCTGTATGTATTTACGAATTTTGTATTTCACTTCATCAGATAAAATACTGTAACTTTTTAAATAATATTGCGATTTTCAAAAATAGGGTCTCATTTTGTAGACTAATATACAGGGAACAATGTGTTTATAGACAACTTTGGCATAGCTCACACAGTTTTTTGAGAAAATTGCAAACTTTGAGGAAAAAACGCATTTTGAATTTTTTTTTGGATTTTGAACACTTACAGTATAATAACTAAAGGCTCTACGGGAATGATTATTACATCAATCGATAGGTATTTTAATACAGATTATTTGACTCTTTGACAGTTTGAATCTAGCTTCTTTAGTTTTTGAATAAAACAACAATAACTGGAAAAGGGGACCTTTAGGGGGGTGGGAGGGGGGGACGCCGGCACTCCCCATGTGAGGAACTCTAGGGTCTTACTTCTAGGACCTGTAGGAACGTCCATACCAAAAATCAGCTTTGGGTTTTTTTTTTTGAGGTCGCCCTAATAGCTCAACCTATCTGACTCGTGGTACTAGTATTTGGCACTTCGCTTATAAAAAAATATGACGTATAATATGAGATATTTCGTACAAGAGTGAATATCAAATGTGGCGTCAAGTGGTTCCAGAACCACATGACGGTCTACCTACCCCGAAAGGTATTATAGGCGTGAGTGTATAGATTTTCATAATGTCCCTTTTTTCTCCGTTTTAACATAATTATCGATGACGATTAGTATTTTTGTCTTTATCATTATAAAAAAACCGGCCAAGAGCGTGTCGGGCCACGCGCATTGTAGGGTTCCGTAGCAGCATGGTTCAAATATGCAGCTGGCTTCTTAATTCTACAAGCATATTGTCATAGTTGATGTTAAAATCCCCAAATACTATACTTAGTATCATAAACAAATGTACCTATTAAAAAGTTTGGCCTAAATATAACAGAATGGAAGTGTTTAATGCGCGAGCGAAGCGAGCGCGAAATTTTTTTTTTTTGCGTCAATTTTATTGTAAGGAATAATATAATAATATCAAGCTAAGCAGGTGTATATTTTTAATGTCATTTTCGTAATTAGCACCCATAAAAACCTATTAAACGACACCTGAAATGTCAATATGTTACAGCTTGGCTTTCGGCTCGCCTCACTTTTAGCGTGGAACCTTGTATGTCAACCATTTTGGATTAGGGTACACTTCGTTGTAAATGCTACCCTCGTGAATTATTTCACTTTTTTTTTCGTTATAAAAATTAATGTTTCCTAAACGGATTTCTGAATCGAAAAACGTTTGTAGTAACCCCTTCTATCTTTTAAAAAGCTATCCTATGATAACGCACTCGATGATATCGGCTAGAAAAAAAACCATCGCCCATTCACGTTAATGGGAAACACACAAAAAAAATTTTTTTCCACCATTTTATTTTTTAGATTTGTCACCACAATCAATAGGTATGTATGACCATGCCTTTTAGCTCTGTACTATTAAGGATTTAATATTAGTAAATATATTCTTATTAATCCCAACTAAGTTTGGCACTTGGTCGACTATTACTCGCAAACTTGAAGGGCTATCTTATGTGTGATAGTTTTTCTTTTAATTTCGTTGTATATACTACCACCGTGAATTGTTTAACATTTTTAGAAACAACCGTTTAGCTGGTAGAGAGGTAGACACTTGTGTTTGACAAAAATTTTTACTTTAAAAATTTATGTTTCGCAAAAGGAGTGCTGAATCGAAAAACGTTGTTAGAAAACTCCTTCTGTCTTTTAAAAAGCTGTCCTATGACACCCCATTTTATGATATTGGCGAGAAAAAAAAAATTCATCACCCTTTCACATCTATGGGAGACACCCGAAAAAAAAAAACTATTCTGTCGGCGTTATTTATATGTATGACCTTGCCAAATTTCAGCTCTGTGCTACCAAGGGTTTCTTAGGAAACCTGCGGACAGACGGACATGGCGAAACTATAAGGGTTCGTAGATTACTACGGAACCCTAAAAACAAATGTATTATTAAAGAGTTTGTAATGTCGGAAATAATTTTTGTTTTGGTCTAAATACAACCGAATGTAAGTATAAAATTCGCGAGCGAAGCGAGCGCGAATTTTTTTTGTTTTTTTACGGCAATATTACTGTTAAAAATAATATCAACCTGCTGTTAAAATAATTTTGATGTCATTTTCGTAATAAACACCCCCAAAAAACTATTTAACGACACCTCAAATGTCAATATGTTACAGTTTGGCTTTCGACCTCCCCTCACTTTTAGCGTGGAACCTTGTAAACATATTCTTATTAATTCCAAAAACGTTTGGTAGACTATTACTCGCAAACTTGAAGGGCCAACTTATGTGTGATAGTTTTTCTTTTAATTTCGTTGTATATTCTATAACCGCGAATTTTTTCACATTTTTAGAAACAACCGATTAGATGGTAGTGTCCCCCCCGGAAACTAGTTTTTAACAAAAAAATTCACTTTAAAAATATTTTTTTCTCAAACGGAGTGCTGAATCGAAAAACGTTCTTAGTAAACCCCTTCTATATTTTAAAAATCTATCCTATGACATTCAATTCGATGGTATCGGCGAGAAAAAAAAATCCATCGCACTTTCACGTGTATGGGAAACACCCGAAAAAAATTTTTTTTTCCAAAATTTTATATTTTAGATCTGTCGGCGCAATCAATATCTATGACCATGCCAAATTTCAGCTCTGTAGTACCAAGGATCTTATATTAGTAAATATATTCTTATTAATCCCAACAGTGTTTGGCACTTGGTCGACTATTACTCGCAAACTTGAAAGACCAAGTTATGTGTGATAGTTTTCCTTTTAATTTCGTTATATATTCTACCAACGTGAATTTTTCCACATTTTTAGAAACAACCGTTTAGCAGGTAGAGGGGGGGGACACTTGTGTTTGACAAAAATGTTCACTTTAAAAATTTATATTTCGCAAACGGAGTGCTGAATCGAAAAACGTTCTTAGTAAACCCCTTCTATCTTTTAATATGCTATCCTATGACACCCCACTCAAAAATATTGGCGAGAAAAAAAAAATCATCACCCTTTCACGTCTATGGGAGACACCCGAAAAAAATTTTTTTTCTAAGATTTTACTCTACAGTTCTGTCGGCGTGATTCATATGTATAATCATGCTAAGTTTCAGCTCTGTAGTACCAAGGGTTTCTTAGGAAACCCGCGGACAGACGGACAGACGGACATGGCGAAACTATAAGGGTTCGCAGATTACTACGGAACCCTAAAAAAACCCCGCTGCGTCAGTCAGTCTGACTGTCTGTCTGTCTTAATCCGATAAACTCAAAATTACTAAACGGATTTTCAGACGATTTCCACCAATAGATGGAGAGATTCAACAGGAAGGTGTATAATTCATTATGTGTTTAATTAATGCTCAAAATTCCCACGGGAAGCTAGTAATTACATAAAGTTATGCAAAAATGGCCGTCGTTAAGCATCCTATGGGGTCGTGGGTTCAAGTCGCTTTCGCGCCAAATATTTTTCTATCCCTAAAAATTATTTATGAGCATTTTTGGTTGTAGATATGTTTACAATTAAATAACTATAGATAAAAAAAAAAATGCATTCTTACTTGAAAATCCGTCGGCATAAAGCACCAGACAAAGCCCTAGCACCACCGTCCTCCAGTCCATAGCGAATCTGAAACAAAAAGAGCAATTTATACCATCAGCTCTCCGAATAAAAAAACCCCTGATATATCACGGCTTTCGTGTGGCAAACGGCGGGATTCGTATAAAAAGTCTCTATTGCGACACTCTATGTCTGTCACAGGCTCATAACTTTTGATCTATAAGACGTAAGTAGACACTGAAAATGAGTTATACTATAAATATAGAGGGCGAAGGTATTCGAAAACTCGTGAGGTGGAAAGTGATGACATACGGAACAATGTTTGCATAATGTTATAGGAAAAGGTGGCTTGGAGTTTCGGCCGGGATAAAGCTACCAGGAAACGGTTTGAATTTCAATTCATAACGCTATATTAATTCAGAACGAAACAACTATTCAAAGGGAATGGTTTCTGCTTAAAAACAAAGAGCTTTGTGTTTTAATTGCCAGTGAAAACACGAGCGAAACTACATACGAATTGATATCGTGTAGAGTTTGGCTCCCTATCTTAGAGCTGCTGAAAAGCCGCGAGCGTTCTAAGCTGCTGAGCTGAAGTACTAAATAAATAAACAGTCTCCTCGGATGTTTGCGCAACTAGTGATAAAAGCATTCAGTCCGTAGGTTTATAACGAGCGCTTCTGGCATTTCTTTAATTTAATTTCACTGTGTTTATTGGACTGGGAACGAAATGTTTTCAGTTCGGTATTTTTCGCAGTATTGTTACTCGACAGGCTGATGTGATTTTGGATTTCCCCCGAAATTCGACTTTGTAAATTCGTGTAATTGCTGCCTTTAGGCATGAATTGTTTTTACTGTACATTGACATTATACTTTTCGAATAATTTTTGTCGCGTTATTGTTGGTTATTATGATTAAACTTCGTTCCCGTAGTTTCGTAAAATCATTCATTATTACTTCATAAAAGAAATCCTAGCGCTAAAAATCATCTTACTAGGTCCAAGAGTTTGGGCTGGGTGTTGATAAATCAGTGAGTGACTCAAGCCCCTTCATTTTTATATATTAAGATAATTCAACATTTACGAATATCGTTGTTTTTAAAAGTTCTGGTGAAAAGCCGGGCGTAACCGAGAGAGGAGCCTAATTAGTTCTCGCAAAAAAGCGAAAAACTACTTTTGAAACTGGGTTTACATAGTAAAACGAATATAGGTTAGAGAGTATATCCTTGGCGTATTTCATTAAGTCTCTTGACGAATGCTTAGCGACACAGGAACCGTGAAACGTGCTAACAAAGTTGACTAGTGCCGATTTTTTTTCGAGTATGGAGGTACGGTTTTGTTTCTTACGTGGATGACATGACGGCACGCCTTATGTACCAACCCTGAAATCTGTACGCGAGTAATTATTATTCACGCCTTGCAAAAAAAAATGTTACTTAAACCTTCTTCTTGAAGGCAGTCAGCCATCAATACGCCGCTGCAGTCGATCAGAGTGTGAGAAGACGATAATAATATCTTTGATTTTGAATTAAGATTCTCCGTCTTTAGTTTATCTAATCACTTACAGTCTAGCGAAGTATTTCAGTCGAGCTACAAACTCTCCGAAATGAAATAGCTCGTCGACACGTGTAGTTCCAACGCTGCACACGTCTGTCGGACAGCTCTCCGAAACTTTATGACACCTAACCCACCAGCATTCCCGGAGCAATTTCGCCTGAAACTGTTTCGTATAACCTCGTTACCAACTATCCTAGCAGGTAAGTAAAACGTTTTGCCGAATTGCACCAGTTTCACTTTATAGAAAATTGTCGGATGCAATTCTGTGTTGTGTGTCTCTAATTCTTTATCTGCATTTTTATTGCAGAGCTGTCTGGATGAAACTTTTCGTTTTATTGGGTCTTAAGTCTGTATGCGGTGGCATATTTTACTCTTGTTACATATACTCAGCTATGAATACTAAGGAAGTTTACTATTTACAGAAGTCTCCTTCAAGAAAATCAATATTTAGGTTTCATTAAAACATTGACTTTAAACCACTTACATTGAGAAAAGAAGACTTGGGGTTAATCACTCATTGAGTGACTCACTTGCGTTTTGAACACTATCACTATTTTGTTCAGATTTGAAAGGACTGAACCCCCGAGCGTTCTGAGTAAAGTAAAATCACCGAATGAAGTGGTGAGTGACGTCGCGGGGCGCCGCGGTCTAATGTCGAAGGTCGTGGCTGGGGTGAGGTCGGTCGGTCACGCAACTCCTTAGTCAACATAGGCACTGAATTAATGTGCCACTAGAAACTAGAAAAGTGTTCTAAGCTTTAAAATCTCAACGCAAACTAAGCATAAGTTCCCATTCAATTAATCCTAAACTTTGAGGCGATTAATCACTAGGTATCGATGTCATAGGTTCATTCATTATCTTTTGATTTGCGAACAGTGACTGCTCTGTTTTCACGCGCTACTGAATACAGAGATTTCGCTCACTGCACGAAAATTTTGGAACCTTTCACAGGTATGCTAACCGAGATTAGAATTAATGGTCGTGCGCTGATTAAAAAGGGCCACCAGTGTAAAAATTAAAAGGAGCCCGGGGGATATTACATGCCATAGAGCAGAAATTGGATAGCGATACGAAAGATATATTGCTCGACATAAAGCCGCTCTCGGTAACTTTCTACCCATTTCCGGCAGCCCACTTGTGAATCGTATTTCGGAATCCTTTTTATCTTTTTGCGGGTGCGGCACGGCTGCGGGAACGCGAAGTGACAGCGGCACCAAGCCACTTCGCAGCTCATATATCACTTGAGCCCGTAACGGCCATGTTAACGGCTCGCCTGTCACCTCCGCGTTTCATCTGTCCACTCTATACTACTTTATCTAGTTTGTTTAAATTGAGAACTTGAAAATAATCCAACGAAGTGGTCGACTGGCCGAAATAGGAAGATTGGTTAGACGTGACGCAATATAATCGTGAGGGTCGGGAACAAAGCGGGTGACAGCGCGGGCGAAGGATTTAGCGCGTTCAAATTCAAGTCGCGGTGCTTGCAGCCGGTGAGTCTCCACAAATTCAGGGATTGCACGGAGCACGCGACGGGTGGAAAGTAAGGGTGTCGCTTACCGGGATTTATATCGGCGGAAATCTCCGGCGTGTTCACACTCCATGCTCGTGGGAGAACGCCAGATAAAAATGCTCGCTGGAATCGTGAGCGCTTTGCACAGATTTTAGTTCTCACCTAACTAAGCACATTCACTGCACCTACATTGGTGGTCTGGATTTAAGAGCTGAGAAATATTACAGGTGCTTTAAGGAGGAACAAAATTCGTTTATGTAGGTACTTTAGCTATCTCTAAGAAAAATGTTTTATGTATGAAAGTTGAAAAATGTCCGGCCACAACCGTATCTTTTGTCGCAGACTTTTGGCTTGCTATGTATGAGAAGATAAGTGAGTGAACTCTCTGTATAATTTGAAGTAGGTAAAGTCATAATTTAGAATGAAAACAATTAGCTTTGGCTCACATCAAATATTTATATTTCCACCGAGAAATAAATAAAAATATTTGTTATCAGGAAATCGTAATACCAAAATATAATAAAATTAACTCACCAATGACACTGACTTTATCGAATTATCACAATTTAAGGTCAATTTTAGGTACACAAGTGGTACAAATGCGCAAAACTACCACAGTGATGATAGTACGAAGTGCGACTCGACAATGGACAAACTATAACTAAACTACTTGTGTAGGTAGAGTATCTAGAGTGACTAGAGTCAGCTGGTAGCCTCTGACCTGATAACGCGGGATATTTTGTAATGACATCATCCACATTCTCAGTAGCGCTAAATTGTGTACGCCACGTAAAGTTGTAAACATTGTTATCGTGCCTTAAACAATGAGACGTCTTGTTTGCAGTTATTCAACCACAACGGGTATTGACAAATCCATTTTAGTATTTTAAATACGGTTGTAAGTATAACGAATGAAAAACTGCTAAGGAAAATTCACTGTAATAAAACAGCATAGGTATATAAAGCGGTGTCTGGTTGATAAAGGAGCAGGAAAAATAACTATAAAGAGAGTAACATTGTAAGCCTCTACCTAGTCATTCGCTTAAAAACACAGGGCGACTACCAAAAAAGGTGAGATGAGAGGAGGGGAATGATGAAGAAGCCTGTTTCAGTGATCACTTATTTATTTCTTTTGGACATTGAAATATCAGCAAATTGATTCTATTTGGTGATTAAAACTTTAATGCAAATGGAACATATCTGAATCTGAACTATTTATACATACATACACACATACTAATTTCACGCCTTTGTCCTATTGGGGTAGGCAGACACCAAAAATTTCCACTTGCTATGATCCAAACACACCTGTTTCGCTGTAGGTACATATATACTCCTAGGGAACGCGTTATCACATATTTTATAATTGCTGGGGTTGGAATGTGGGCTGAACCTGTAAGTATTCTGTGGCTGAACAGAAAAAATAATAATTTGATTGGACATGTCTACTCAGATTTTTAGTAAAATTTCATGAAAATATATTTTTAAAAGTAATTTTTAGGTACCTAACCTACTTATTTTTTGAAAGACGTCTTCTGCGATAGTTTATTTTTTTTATTGATTATTTATTTTATCGAGAGTTCGAGACCAGCAGAAAATATAGAGCCTCGGGCCCTGTGCCAGACTTAACCTTGTTATATCCTTCAGTAGTAGTTGATATGAGAGTCCTGAACGGAAATCCAATATCTGTCCAATATAATCAAGTTTACACATTGAATATGTGAATTTGGAGCTCTATACAAACTCAAGTTAGGATGTGATCTTATTAATGCATACGGAGAATAGTTTGTGACGACCGAGAATGTTGAACGTAACTCAATATGTATACTGAGTCAATATACGCAACAGAAGGCTATTTGAAAAGTATGCTTTATTTATGAAACTCACTATGCAAATGTTGAATGTTTTGATAACTTCTGATGACTTTCTAATTCCATACATAAAATGCAATACAATAATTGTTCTATTGAACCCGTGATAGCTATATAAATGACTTTAAATTAATCAGCAAAACTCTTCATGAAATTTTCCCAAGGAACTTAAATTCTCAAAAAAAAAAACTTCATAGGTAATTCAGCTGATCACACTAGTATGGAGCGGCGAGAAATTTATATTATCTTTCGATCTATGTTCCTACTGAAAAGTTGTTCAGTTTCGTGGGCTGATTCACATTTGAAGTAAGTATTATGAAAGTTCAAGAACCACAGTGTCCAACATTAATCCTACATGGTCCCGGAGTAATAGCCAGCACATTATTCAAATTCGTAAACGGAAATATCGGTAGCAATAATTAATAACAGACCTTTGCTTATCGATTGTATCCTATTAATATTTTAGAAGCATTGGTCATGTCTCTTCTACAAGCTTAGAATTAAGGCAATTACTGTCAAAACTTGGGCCATTTACGCGTGGAATATAATAAATGAATGGATTATTCTGTAAACTGAGCCAAATTATCGAAGTTACGCGGATATAAATTTATTGAACTCAGCGAGTAGAAGACGATGTGAACACAATGAAAAGTCAAGATCTATTTTCAATTTCCGATGTTTACTTTTTAACTTCAGCTTTTATTTGATCGGCTAAACAAGTTCGAAGAATAAAAATGGCAGCTTCCTTTTCATATCAGTGACTTTTATAAAACGGAAAGAATACAGATATTAGGTCCTCAGTACATGTCTGCGTCATAGAAACTAATCCACCGGGGCGCTACTTTACTACGATTAAGCTAGGTGGTATTGAAAATGAAAAAATATTTATCACCAGTAACATTTGTAACAAAAAAGTATTACCCCGGTCCCCACACTAGGCAATCCTGTATCGTGGGGTCCCGTACAAAGCATTACATAGGTAAATGATTTTGTTTGAACTTACTAAATTTATAAACAATCTTAAGCAATCTTAAAGTTAAAAATGCTAATGCAATTTTAACTATTTTGACATATTTAAGTAACATTCTGTATGTTCTATGAAATAAAGCTATTTTCGAGTTTGAGTTTAATAAAAGACAAGTTCGCTACATACCTGACCATGCCTACACGATAAGAAGAAAAAGTGCTATACATAATTTATAATAGACGGTATAATAATACTGACTAACTGTAAGGACTGGTCAAAAGCCTTTCGGTGGACTCATATGAGAGATGAGCTAGCCATGATATTGGTTTCTACAACGCTATTTTATGTGTAAAGACTGTCACTAAATAAATCCCAGCAAAGCCAAAATCGTTCGTTTTCTAAACTTTACTCAATTTATTATTTCTACTCCTTGTCTATGAAAACAAAACAATCCATAAAATAATCGATTACCGTACAAGCAACCATTATTTGGCACGTCTGCTACGCCTATATTGTATCGCTGGGGTCTCTTGTAGAATATTTTCAGCCGATAAAACGCCACCATTTCTCTTTAGTTGGATTAGGGCCAAAAGAATCTGCGGAGGATATTGGGCGTCAAGCATAATTCACACATCATCACACAATCTTATCACTGAAGTGTTTTACTTAGTTCGTTACTACACTTCAAGTTCATAATTTTTTTTATCAGCATAATACGTCCCCATCCCAACCGATGGGCACGGGCCTCCCTTCGAAATACGATGGGGATTAGCCCGCGCGCCTTTTGAAAACGCGGTCTAGTTCATACGGGGAATCATTTTTTTTAACCTCCGACAAAGAAATAGGGGTGTTATAAGTTTTACGTGTGCATCTGTGTATCTGTCTGTGGCATCGTAACTCCTAAACGAATGGACCGATTTCTTGCGATTTTTTTGTTTGAAAGCTGACGTAATCGAGATGGTTCTTAGTTATATTTGATTAAAATTAGTTCAGCCGTTTAAGAGTAAAAGCAATGAATTTCGGGGGAGAACAACATTTTTAATTTTGAGTTATTATAAAAAGAAATTAGAAAATATTTTAAAAACATAAACCGCCGCGCCGCCGCCGGCCAGTTTGGTCTAGTGCTACTGCCTCTTGATCGACGAGTCCTGGGCTCGATCCTCAGTCACGCAAATATTTGTGTTAAATATGTACATCTTTTACATCTTTAAATGTTTTTCTTAAGTACACGTCTGTCTTTATTTATTTTACGCCTCTCACTATCCCAGGTCTGCTGGAAGAAATTTCTTAAAGAAATAAGCTGTGCCTTTTGTGTTCGTTTTTCTATTTGTCTGTAACATTTGTGATTTTTCCTGTGTACAATAAACTGTTAAAATAAATAAATAAATATAGAAATTAAGTGATAACATCGAGTAGCTCTACAAGTTTACATGTAAGTGTCCAGAATCTGAGTTATAATTACTTTAAATGAAAATGCAGAGTTCTTTCTCTAAAATGGTTACTTACTTCGTAGATGTTACAACAGGCTTTCGGGTTAAAAGAAACGTAGGTAATATATGTGAATTTTATGATCGCTGTTTCTAATAAAGGAAAAAACGCATATTTTGGTTTGTACTAAAATACAAACACAATCTGTTTATAATAATAACCATATCCATTTCGCGGAAAATTCGCTCCGATTTAATCAACGAAGCCGAGGCTCTTTTGCGGTTATGTATGCATATTTCTGTGTTTATATTTTTGAATATTTATTTAATACATTTGAATTGCGGCAATGGCAATGTTTGCGGCTTTGTTGGTTTGTACTTTAAGATATAATCTAAGCTTTATTCAATACTAGCTGAGGAATTCATATCATAACACTGTGCTCAGCTTTTAAAAACACCAAAATATATACTCAGATTTATGTTCTATCCCAGCTTTGTAAATAACTTACAATACTCAAACAATGGATTATACGATGTCAAGGAAAATGATATCGAAGATTTTTCTTCATTGTGAGGAAAACCGGTTGTTTGTCGATCTCGTATGACGTTAATATCCTTGAGAGCGGTCACTCTGAGAGATTGAGATAAAGCGCTACTGTGTTGCTACCAAACCATAAATATCATTGGTATGTTTTTATTCAGATGATATTTCCGAATGTTGAAAGTTCACTTATAGACAAATACTACATACTCAAAGACTTATAGCCATGGAGTAGCCCTGCCTCATCATTTGACAATTCCGGCTGGGTGCGATCCCGGTGTTGGGAAAATATTTGGGAGTAAAAAGCTGATTTGTGTTTTTTAATCCGGGTGTCTGTTTGTGTCAAGGGATCCACAATACAAGTACAGTTTATTGTTATCACAGTTTGTTGTTTGTTTATTATCTTGTCTGTTCTATGTGTTTTTTTTTAATATACATTTAATTTTGCATCCACAGACTTGATGTCCGTGCCCTTGTCTTGTTACATTTAATATTATTATTACATATTTAACCGTTCTATGTGTTGTGATGTCCGATATAATATATCAGTCTTTTTTCTGACTGATACTGTGGTGCAAGGGAAACCTTAATATATGTCTTCGATTGTGTTTTAATTTAAAATATCCGTGTAACAAGAGCCTTGGAGGATGCTTGGAGGCGTTTAGAAATAGAAATTAACGAAATTTACTTTAAATTTTCAATCGCTAAAGTAGTATTACATTTATAATTCTATAGTTATTATTAAATAAATATAGTTAGATTCAATGTGAGCTATGTTCAGTTGATGTTATTCTAATAATGTGCTTGACAAAGGATTTTAGATAAAAACCAAGCCGTAGGGATAACGTCACAAACGCTGTTTAAAACGGTCGTGCGAACGCCGAATGTCGTAGAACCAAATGCAATCGCACTAACACAGTGGCAATGGCAGTTTGTATTCACAGGAATTCAGAATAAAAAGATCCAATTACATTCCGATGCGATTGGGCTTCTGCAACGTCGGCCCCATAAAGCATAAACTTCCGCAATTGTCCCCTGGATATCGTTTGCACTCCCGTTTTGGAATATTGCACCGGATTTTGAGCATTTTCGGCAAACGTGACTTATATTGCTATAGCAGGAAGGTGCTGCACTTTCGGGCGATTTACGAACCACCCAGTTTATTTAAGTTATGTATTAGCGTTTTTCTTTTATACTACAGCTATAAAAGAACTACTGAAATACGTTTTATGGTATTATGGTCAACCATATCATAAATAATGTATATTAAATTATGACCTTCACCGAGAGCGACAACAAATTTTGCCTTATTTGCAACGAGTATCTAAATGGCAATCGCAGAAGTTGACCTTACATTGCCTTAATTTTGGAGGTAACATTGTCGACCTACCGACAGCGTTCTGCCCATGCAAATTCGGAAGAATAATGCCAATTATTTTATTGATAGTTATGTACTCGCATCGTATTCCTTCCTATTTCTTCTCTCGTAACCTTGGGCTGTTAAGCTGCAATAGGAAATAAATTACACAACCCGATAAAGATAGTTAGCTGCTAAAGAAGAACAGAAATTAACTCAATGAAGATGGACGGACCAATAAGCTGCCTTAAAGACGCTGTACCAATGTTCAGATTAGCTTTTAGAACCTACAGAAGTAGCAAGGTGTGCCAAGCACCAACAAGTAAATACCTGAGTCGAGAAAGATTGCACCAGAATTTCATTAGCCTTTGTCTAGATCTGTTTTAGCTTTTATGTGCTATCTTCACCATCCAGGCAGGTTACAAAGTACTGGCTTCCGATTTATCTTCGTAACATATCCATTCGATTCGTGGTATCAGCACGTTGTTGTTGGCATACCGCCATAATGGTACAGCCAGGCCCGAGCACTAGGTTCCACAGACTAAGGAAGTGTTCCCTCAAACTGGACGTTTTTATGGCTCGCAATACGTCATGCGTGAAATATATTTTGGAATTAACGTCAGTAAGTTGTTTTATATAAAAGTGACCCGAATATTTGTATGCCTTTAAATTGGAGTTTTGTTGTTGGACAACAACTTTGTCTTTCGTAAACAAGCTTCTGCAACTTTGTTTTTCTTGTTGAATGCACTGAACTGCTCTTTGTGCGAAGAAGCAAGTGCAGTCACTAATAAAGAAGTATAGAGTCAGCTGAGTCAGTAAAGGAAAGGAAACGCGTGAACCATCAGGACAAAAAAGCAGTGATTTAAATTCTCTTTGGACAGAAGGAAGTGATTGGACCACAGATATTACTTAGTAAAGTAGCATAATCATACAAAATTAATAAGGTAGTCTACAGACTGGTCAGAATATATATTGGATATATATGTATAAAGTCATTATACCTACATAAGTTTAAAATAATACATAAATCTTACATAAACACTATTTTAATTTTGTTTCCTTCTACTTGCGATCGGTCTTTAGACCATAAGCAGGTTTTATCAGGGAGTTTACTATAGAAAATAAAAAATATAACCTAGGTACCATAGCAGGATATAAATAAAAATAAAATATACTGCCATCCAAGCATGTATTTATAGTTTATCTGGATGTATTTCAACCATTTGTATTTTTTCCATACAAAAATATATTTATATAGCGAGTAATATGTCATTACTACAAAATAGACATGTAACTACTGTAAAATCAGTCTTTCATGATTTGGAGACACCTACAAGACATAGTATTTTAAAAGATTGTTATGAAACTCAAACTAACGTTTAAAGCATACAGGTATAGTATTTCTAATGGAATAACAGGATATATCCAGTTCAATTGTGCTCACAATATGCTAGCATCCGTATTACAATTGTATGTAGGTTGACAATACTAAACGGCTTTTGAAGTTTCTCATTGAGATTGAAAGGTGAATTCAATAATAATTTTGATATTAAAGAATGAAGGTGAATTCCTATTTTTATTAAGCCAAACGGAACTTTAGCAACCATTTTTTTTTTAAATATGTCTGTCCATGCAAACCAGCATTGCTTTCATAAGTCGTCACTTCAACAAACAGGTAGTTTATTCATAAAAGTTTTAAAATATAAAACTGAACATCTAGCTAGCAGACAGATTAAAAATTCTTTTTTCTTGTGAGTTCTCCCTCACACCTACTGTCACTCTTGTCACAATCTTGACCAGTTAGGTTGACATATAGGTAATCACTGTTATCAAAATAAAAGGAAGCATTAGTTTTTGTACCCGGTCTGGGTAGAGCCAATATTTATGAAAGTAAGAAGGTTAGCATCATTTTACTATTCGTCACTTCCAGTTTTGTGTTCAATATTTATTACATACCAAGGTGTAACTTTCACTATTGCTATGAAAGTTGATTTTCCTTTACAATCATTGTTTTGGTAATAAGTACTTACTTATTTATTTCTTGGTATTATAAACTTAAAGTATATTCCCACATAAACAAAATAATTTTAGTATAGTGTAATTAATACATATTTCTATTATAATCTCACAAGAATTCACAACAGCTGCTTACATATTACTAAATTAAATCTTTCATATAGTAACTAAGTACTCACAATATAGATTTACAAGGAAGGAAACATACCATTAGTTGGACTTAACAATTTAATGTGAATCATTCTAACAGGATCTCAAAATGCTAAGGCCATAAACGGATCTAGAAGGTTTTGTACACCATAGAAAAATAAAAACAAAATTATTTCACCGACCGAGTAGTCATCGACAGAAATAGCCGACGCTTCCGTTTTTAAACAACAGTGATTAACTGCAAAGATAATGGAGGTAATTTAGCAAAATTCTCAAGAAATATTATTTCACGGAAGTAAATGAAGTACCTAGGTATATGAAGTTCAAAAAAAAAAGAAAAATAAAGTTACCTTTGTCGGAGCTGCAGTCCGGAGTTCTATGTTACGCACAGCTTAAAGTAGGAAAATAGCTGGATATATTTTTTTACGGTATATGAATCTAAATGCTAGAACAGACTTGTGTTGTGCGTCTTTAATAACGCAAGGTCGATCAATTTACTTCGTCAAACTAATTTCGCAAAGTTCACTTCACACATTTCTTGTTTGACACTTACTTTTGACATTGACATTTGAGAATGCGTTCAAAGCATGCATACGTATTTACATGAATCTTAAAAGTTGTTCTTATTTTCTAGCGGTAAACTGTTTACATATAAAAAATACACACTTTTTGATTTAAAAAATACCATAATACTTAAATAATATTATCTGAATGATAAAAATAAGGTCAATTTACGTAATGCACATGTAATACATTAAGTGCGTATCCAATAGATAGATTGTTTAGTTTTTTAAACTTCAAGTTTATGAACGACGACTGACTTAGCGGGAATTTTAAATTATTGCAAATCAAAATTAAATGCATCGTCTTGCAAGCTATGTAGATTTGTTTAGAAATACCAAAATCGCACTTCTGCCTATTATATGCTGCTCTTGAGTGTATCTATTTAGGATTTTCTTAAACTTACTTAGTCATTTCGGACCAGCCAACTATTTAGTCATCTCAAGACTCAAGCAAAATAAATTTTAACTTTGTAATTTCAGATTTCAGGCTACTACAGTCAAAGCCGCATAGGCAAATTTAAATTTTTCGTTCTACCAGACATTCAAAACTTTCGTACACCGCCAAACTTGTTTACAAACCTACTCAAAGGCGTACGAGTTGAGAGTTTTCGTTCTCAAAAACCAACATATGAAAGGAAATACCTAGTTCAGTAGTTGCGTACTTTCTTTGTAACTCTGCCGTTATCATAGTGAGAGGGGCGGACGTGAGCGGAATATTGCTTTAGTTTCAGGGTTATTTGTCTGCTCGAGATCCTTTATGACGGAGCAAAATTAATATTTGGGATTGAATTTGATTCCAGTTAAGTGATATTGTTATATATGTAGAAATTGCCTTTACAATATTTCAGATATTATTTACCTATTTCCTGTTAGATATTGATTATAATTGCATTGTGAAGTGGCCTAAATGCTCAGAGAATTAAAATCATGATCTTGAGGTAAGTACAGAGTTCGATTCCTGGCACCCAAACTGATCAGTCATTTCTTCTAAGTTATAGGTAAACCTACTTAGATACTACGAACTAACAATAGCACCTAGGTACTTACAGAGTTTCATGATGTGTCATCACATGTCATGGCAATTTTGTACTTACATAATAAGTATCTTCACTATATTAAGTATAAAGAGAAAAGATTTTTTGTATTTTTGTGTTTACCTAACGAATAAACTTAAAAACTACTGGACCGATTTGAAAAATTCTTTCGACATTAGAATGCTACATTATCCCTCAGTAACATAGGCTACATAATTTTCCCGAATTCCCACGGGAACTAAGTACAGCGCGGATAAAAAAAAATTGTTTATTTATTTACAAAACAGCATACATGATTAGCAACATCATAGCTAGTCTTTAATACCTAGGTACTTATCTAAAAACAAGATGATTTACCGACAGGAACTAATCTAGAAGTCTAATGAAGTAAGAGAACGAACTTGACTGAATGAACACAACTAGTAGGTACCTACGTAGGAGCAGGTAAATTAAATTAAAATTTAATTCATTTAGTAACTAGCAGCGATGTAGCACCTAGCCTCTTCATAGAAGAAAACGTAGTAGAGTGTTCCTTGGTAATTAAGACTCGGGCTAGGTTGCTGTAGAACGAGGCTTTATAAATGAATATTTATTTTTCTTTATTAGGAAAGCGATTTAATTTGCTTTCGGCGGCAACTTGTTGTCCTGTAAGTTTGATTCAACGTACTTAGTCAGATATATTGTACTTGCGTATATTCGTTTTGTGGTGTGGACCAATGACGATTTCATGCTAACGCCAGTCTGGATCAACTCTCTAGGTTGAGCGAGAGAATCTTTGTTCTACCAAAGTAGTTTCACGTGCATAAAGTTATATGAAAAAACTTGTACATAGTGAGTTTTATCTTATGAGGAAAACCAAAACAACTTGCTGCTTTTCAGTCCTTACGCTGCCAGCATTTTACAATTGGTGACAGTCATAAAGTGTGTCTATTGTGTAGCTCCAAGTGCGAGGAACGAACACGACTATAAATAAAGATCTGGGACTTATTTCGTGTGGATGCCTATGAATAGCGCTGTATTCTGTTTGGCGTGTACAACAGTCGATGGATTGAATAAGATCCTATGGTATAGAATAAATAATAGTACTAACGTCCAATGAAACCGCTGTAGAGGAAAATTAATTGTGCCAACGACGCATTTTCATTGTCTCTTGTGGTTTTAGCTACTGTGAAGATCAAAAGTATGGCAAAGGCATGACAATGGCTGTGGTACTTGTTTATATTTTTTATTATTATTATTATTGAAATAGAGGCGTTTTTATCATAAGTATAAATAGGTAACTAACAGTTTTTAGTAACTTTAGAAATAAGAAAGACATGAATGTTTAAAACTCTCAATTAGACAGGGAAATATTTAAATGTCAGGTCACTTTATTACCGCCATATATTAATTACATAATTATCTACCTACCGAATTTAGTTTTGTAAGTAAAAGACAAACAAAAAGTTTGGTAGGCAGTAAGGCAGTAGGCAGTTTTTAATATTTTTATTAAATACGTGTTTTAATATGTTTTTAAATAAAAATAAAATAATTGTTTACTATCAGTCAACTAGCCAAATCTCATGTTTATATTTGGATAGCTTTCCGCCCGGGATTTCATTCCCGTGGGAATTCGGGAAAATCATGTACCCTATGTTCGTCACGGATAATGTAGGATTCTAATGGCGAAAGAATTTTTCAAATCGGTCCAGTAGTTTCGGAGCCTATTCAATTAAAACAAACAATCAAATCTTTCCTCTTTATAATATTAATATAGATTAATATATTAGTATAGATATACAGTTGAAACATAATCTTACTAACATTACTTGTAGCTCTGTAAAACAAGTCGCTTTTACAAAGGTATCAACGGATACTCATTTTGTACAGTTAGTTAATCCATGTTTAATACTGGCGCAGTCATCCCTATAGATTTCATTCAAGCTTATTGCGCTGTGCTTGTAACGCTAGCAAAGATTTTTTAGGGATTTTTTGTGAAGGTATCGTACTTCGCGGGTAGGCGTTTTAAAAATAAGTACTAAAATAAAATTGTAACGTCAACTCTTTAGCTCTATATTTTTTTACTAAAAGAACAACTACTTTAACAACAAGCCCGTTCGCTTGTTAATGATGATTATAGTATAGAAATAAACCAAGCATGACCAACATTTGCAATTTTTCATTTAACGATGGGTCACACTCACATTTAAATAATCTGTAAATGCCTAAATAAAACCCATAAATCCGTTGCTTGTTTAGAAGAAATTAGCAGAAAAACGGACTGCGATTTGATTTAAAGTTGCATGATTTAAAGTTACGTGACTCTAGAGCCTAGAGAGAGCGCGTAAAAACATGTCTTAATTAAAAGAAATAGGGTTGGTTAGGTATATACTGGGCGAAAAAGAACCTCCTAGCTATATTCAAAATCCTGAACCAGTATCACTCAAAGAACACATTTATGAAAAAAAAAATTAAAAAAAATATTTTTTCAATAGGAATAGTTCATTTTTTGCCTAAACGTAGACATTACTCCTACACCAGGCACGCGAGGGGTGCGGGTTGCGCTCGGGGGATGCGCCCGAGTGGTGTCTATGTTTAGGAACCCCCCCCCCCCCCCTAAAAAAAAAACAAAACAAAAAAAAAGTGTTCAGTAAGTGATACTGGTTCAGGATTTTCAATAAGGCAAGGAGGTTCTTTTTCAACCTGTATAAAAGTTTAAAGATGAAATGAGAAAAACTATTTTAGTTAGGTAGGTACTTGATTGGCATCACTGACTGTTGCAATAATCATTTTAAAATAACCATACAGGGCTTTAGGTAAAGCTCTTTCAACCTCTCGGGTGGTTAATCAGTCCATGAAACTGAACAACTTCCCCAGGGAATATAGGTCAAAATACGAAAAAAAAAATTTTGAATCCCATATAAACTTCATCAGCATATAGCGCATTTTGTATGTGGATTGATTAACCACCCGAGAGGTTGAAAGAGATTTACCTAAAGCCCTGTATATAGGTATTTTTTTTTCTTTGAACAGTCGGACTTTCCCAAATCGCGCTGTAAAACAAATTTTCAGTGGCGTCGAAAAAACCTCCGTAAACGCCGGCGGGAGTTTGTGAGCGGCGCATCAGATTCAACGGGCCAGAGTTCTCGGGCTTAATCCTCATGAGAAATTAACTGTTCCATTAGTTTTAATTCACTCGCGCCCGACGGTACGGTTCATTATTTCCGCTATATTCTGTATAAAAATGCGTCGAAATACAACCGCCGCACAGCTGTGAAATAAAGCTGAGATATGGAGTGTAAAGAGTAATTTTTCGCTGGAGTGGAGTCCGCTTTTGCGCTTTTCATACAGATGTTTGTTTTTAATTGGATTCTTTCATATTTTTGTGATTATATTTTCACGGCAGCGCATTTCGTGACGTATTGAAAGTGCGCTTCGGTTGTTTAACACAAAGTTATAAAACTCTACGCTCATGTGGTATACGAATAATATGATCATATACGGTACGTTTAGGTCTGCCTAGATTAAAGTAGAATCAAAATTAATTTTAAATATTTTTTAATTAAAGAATAGGTATCCTTAAGGCAGAATTTTGGTAGAATGGTAATGAAGCCATTTACAAAAATCCAATAGAGAAATTATTTGTATAACTGTAGAGGGTAAAAGTTTACCTTAACTTCTTAAAGCAGGCACTTATCAAAATTTGTATTGGATCTACTTTTCCTGCACGGTATTTCTATTGCAAATATCAATGCTCACTTCCTCAAACTGCGTTCTTACTAATTCAATCAACTTTAATTAATCTGCCACTTTGCTTACTTGTGTAATACTGTCAATATTGTACAACTTAAGCAGACTTAATTACAAATAGACAGTAATTTCTAAGCCGCATTTACCGTTCAATAATTCATTAAAGTGAAAAGCGTGGTGAATAGCTCACACGACACCTAATACCTATTTACTAGAGGCATATCTGTGTAGAAAGGAGAGGTGTTGTTAGGTTACCTAGGTAGGCTACGTTCCTATTGTGTAAACTTCTAATAGGAACATGAAAATGTGGCAAGAACTCTTGGTATAAAAAGAGTGTATTTTTAATATTTAATATTCTGATGTATATGCTATTACTTAACAGTTTCCTAGACAAAACACGGCTATAGGTAGACCCTTCTTCGGGAAATCTGATACAATTGAATTTCCTCATTTAATGCCTTGTCTTTAGTTGTAGATGTCGCTTATGGTTTTGTAACGATTTTGTTGTGACAGTCCTACAACATCGTCGCAAGGTCATCGCAACTTGTGCTGCAGGAGAGCTGCAGGCATTGCAAATGACCACGTTCTGTCAATTGTCTGCCTTTCGTATTCGAACTTCGATTTTTTTTATTATCGTGAACATGGAAAATCTGGAAAATCGTTCGGACTAATATCTTGACGCAATATATGACCGTTGTTGAAAATATCTTCCGCCTCTGTTGACTCTATTTTACTTACTTTTTCGTTTCCGCAAACATAATCTATAAGAATGCCTAGTCTTTGGTATTATCATTTCGTGCTCATTTTTCATTAGGTGGTTTGTAATCATGAAAATAATAACATAAAAAAGACCTTTAACGTTAAACCTACACTGACCTATAGGATCTCTAATTACCATATTGCGCTCGTCCCTGCGCGATACAAGCATAGCTTAGTGAAGTGAAACTTAAGTTAAGCTTCGTTTGTTATTTTCAACTTAAACAATGTATGTACTTTGTTTATAAGAAACATTTCTGGTAAATAAATATTATTAATATTATTCTTACATACTCAACTTAATAACCCTAACTCGTGCTAGACGCTTAGTTCATTCAACTCATGCCACGCTCACACAAGCAAAAGGTTTTCTCATTTCATTAACTATATAATTTTTCCTCAAGTCTCATTACTAGACGGTGGTATACCATAGTGGACGACTTGTAAGCGAACGTCGGCCCGAGTTTACGACGGCCTGCAATATTGTGCGTGGAAACTTAATGAAAAGGAAACTCCTTCGAATTACCCACATGTACAGAAAAACCCTGTACGTCTGTTGTGACTCGGGTTGGGTCTAGCTAGCAGATTAGTAGTAATACTAGCTACTGAATTAACAAGAAAGTTTTACAGCACCCAAGGCAAGATACTTGTAATGTTAGACATTAGGCATTTTTAATACATATGTGACTGTGAAACTAGAAAGGAGGCGATAGGCGATAAGGTTCAGAATTATTGATATACAAAGGTCAAGCTCACAGTTGGTTTAAATTAGCTAGCGAAAATGAAGGATGTACACACACACGCTCACGTCTATAATCCCTCACAGGGAATGAAGGAAAGGAAGGAAATGAAGGATGTGTAGCCTAATAAACAGAAAAACTTACCCAAAAACATAAGTCGAAATTTAAAAAAATGCCTCTTCATACAATTTGCGCGATCAGATGATTTGCCTTTGTATGGGAAGTCAAAACTTTTTTTTCGTAAATTTCCTAGATTTGGGTTCCTTAGAGAAAGTTAGTCGGTTTCATGGAAAGAATTACCCCACAAATAATCACCCTATACAATTCAAACTAACAGTGGCACAATCATCTGGATTAACGATACTAGGATTTGCGGTGAAATTATCCTACTAAAATTTGGAATGTGATAGTTTGTGAATATGATTAGATGTTTGTTACTCCAAACATCAAAAACTCTAGACTAATTCTTCATATTTGCATAGGCTACTAAATTTGCCGAAATTTCCATGAGAATGAAGTCTCGGGATTAAAGTTGGTAACGTTTTTATACGTTACCAACTTTAATCCCGAGACTTCGTTCTGCTAATAACTAATAAGCCCCGCACGCAGGCAAGGGGGAAGACTTAGTAGGTACATAAAAGGTCACTTGGTGGACAGAAATCACCCTTACGAACATTGCAAATAAAATACAAGCTTGTAAAAAAGACTTAAAGTTGGTAGCGTATAAAAACAGTGATCTTAACTCATTCATTCAAAGATTCATCAACGCCTATCTCGAGTCCTTGAATCTAGAAATCATAAATTTTGCAAAAAAATACAGACAAAGAATCATTACGTTAGCTGTCCACTGCTGGACATAGGCCTCCCTTTAGGATCCTTGATTTTTGCCCTGTGCCAACTGCATCCAAGCTAGAAGATCCAGCTGCTTTCTTGAATTGTCTTTGACAAGGAGTAAGTCTGGATTCTTTGGAATTCCCACAGGAACGAGATCCTCAGCATACTCTAGTAACCAATAAACTTTAGTTTCGAAATGAGATAGGTGGAGGAACTAATAGCTGTTGTAGAAAGCAAACTTACAGTTTATACGTAAAGTGGTCCCAAAACTAGAAACTCTCCTGAAACAGATAATATGGTGCTGCAGTCTACTTTTAACTTTTTAATGCAGTTTGTTTGTATCTGATTATCCTCGACTCCATTTATAGTTTTTGTTTTTTTTATTAGCTAAATACAATCCCATAATATAATCTTAACTTCTGAAGTAATCTACACTCATATACTAATACAACAGAAAAGATTTGTATTTTTGCAAGGAAACTCAAAAACTACTCGACAAATTTCAAAAATTCTTTTAGCATTAGAATGCTGAGTAACATAAGCTACATAATCTTCTCGAAATCCCACGTGAACGAAGCTCCGGGTAGCAAGCTAGTTTGATACTTGTTTTGTAAAGTTTTGGGATGATTACGATGAAATTCGTTTTTACAGAAAGATGGCGATGTAAGTAAAGCAATAAATAACGCCAGCCACCTAAAATACAGAAACAAATTCACCAAAAATTGTACACAAATGTTTTTTCAAGCTGGGAATTGAACCCAAGACCGAAAATAAAAAGAAGAAAAAAACGACCGTTCATTTTTGATTTCTCTTTTGATCTTTTGTTATCAGTTATCATCGACAAGTTCCTTTCAGAGGAAGGCTGATTTTCAGTTTAACTTTTCATGCTTAGCTAACAATTGGCTTTCAAACGAGCGCCTCAGAAAGTTTTATAAGAAAAGTCCTCAGAAAACCGCTTCACTCGATAGTGGGGCTTGATTTTCTTGCCAATGAAATATAAGGTGAAAAGGCATTCTGTGGTAAAGCAAACTGAAATCTCTTTGACGCAAAATCGTTTGATAAAATAAAGTAAGTCCAATAATTCAACACTTCGTCGCTCCTTAGAGGGCGAAAGATATAAAATGGAGAAAAACGTCCCTAATTCAGTTTGCCTCGACGAAAAGCCGGGAGCGTAGCTGGCAAGTCGAAACACTGCATTTTTAAGCCGAGGTATTTTTGAAACGTACATTTATAGTTGTAGTCAGTGAAAATGTTGCTCTGAAACTGAAAGGCTGAATAATTCGTTTTATTTGAAGACCTAAGTACTTAAAGAGTTTTTTTTTCGCAGCAAGAAGGAAATTTAACTCCGCTCAATTCAATTCTTTGAAAAATAGCGTTCACAATCCTTGATTTTGCCAATGTCTGAATATTTAAAAATAAATAATGGCGAAGTCGCCAATATCAAGTAATGAAACCCTTTACGGGTTATAATACGCCAAAGCCTCGTCCGTAGATCAGCAAGGAGCACCGCTAGCAGGAGAGGAACAATTTTGGAGCATCATGATTTTATGATTCCACATACCCCGAAGGAAGCGTAACTAAATTGCCTTTAAATTTAAGGTAGCACAAAAATACATACAAAAATATATATTATAACCACTTTTCCGGAACGTTTCTGTTTGCTTCCTACAAAAGGCAAGACTTTTCTTTGTTTTTGGTAACTCTCACTAAATACGTCACATGGTTTCTTCCCAAAACGACGTACACAGACTTGAATGGTGCCCATCTAGGAAAAGGTTGTACTTCCTCGGAGCCAACCCTTGATAATGTTTCCAATTTAGATTTTTCTTCAATGTCTACGGAACTGAAAAGCCATTCGGTTTTATAATCCGTCAAGTCTCTACAATCGAGAAGCCTTAGTCCGTTCCGACCGGTGCGGTGCTTAGCCGTTGCGGGTCTTTACGGGCGAAGTGGAGGCGGAAATAATATCTGTCGATGGCCGACTACGACGGTCTACGGATAATAGTCGTGCTGAGTCGTTCTAAATGTGTTTGTATGGAGTGGGTAGTCTAGGGGTGGTACTGATAATTTGAATAATAAAGTTCGAATAAATTGACATCTTCTGGGTTGGCTTGCTGTATCCTCGACCACATCTTCGCACCTGGGCTAGATTGTGGTTATAAACAAATCCTTATTTTAAAAAAAGTAATTCGTCAGTAAAAATAGCAAAACTAGATTAAAATGTGAAACTAAAATTGTTATAAATATTTCATTTCCCTAATTAATACAGGAACAAAGTCCTAGATGAAGAGTGTTGAGGATCTTCGGGGTCACCAGTGTTGAGGGTCGGCCATAGAGGCCGACCAAGTGATTGATGGAAGGGAGGAAATGATCACTCCATAGTCAGGTGGTGGTAGACCAGCAACTAGAATGTTTATTGGAAGATGACACTGGCTTATATACTAGTAACCCTACTACGTACTAAGATCATAGTAAGATAGATTGACGTCAATCGACAGATGTGATATATCTGTGCTATCTACGAGTATGCGCATTCCAGAGCGTACCGCTACAAAGAGCTAGTATTTAATACTTGATTATTAGTAAGAATAAAATTGGGTCGAAACCACCAAAATCGCAAGTTTCTGCATTTATCAAAATCATTTAATTCTTCGCCTATTTTTTACGATAACATTATGTAATGTCAATTAGATTATTAATAACAATGTTCCAAAGGAGAATGTTTGTTACCTTTTGTGCAATTCTAAATCATAGAATGACTAGGTTAAGTAGGATTATGCTACAAAACGGTGGTGCACAATCACTTCACTTATTCACTGAACGTTTCAGATCTCAGCCGACGGCTACCGACAGTGATTGCAGTTTTTTCGCCGGCTCTTTAAGATTGGATAGAAATGTTAGCAAATCTACCCATAGTTGTGGACAAATAGTTCCTCTTCGATTGGTTTTTGAAGAAGTAAAAATAAAGTTATTTAACGGAGTGACTTTTATTTTGGTCTTGATATATCTTGATGCATGTAATTACTATTTACAATATCTATCTTTATAATATACGTAATCGATATCTTAATCTCTCCATTCTTTTATGAAACGGATGAAAACCATTAGGTTTGAATTATCATTTCACTTGCTTGGTCTATTATAAAGAGAGAAAAATAGATTTACAACCAGATCATCAATCTTGTTTTACATACTACCGTTTGATTATAACCTTATTGATGAAATAAATTGTTCTGATACTTGAATCCATAAAGCAATTGAACAATTATTTTAAGGAATTGCGTTTCAGTATTTACTTCAGTTTGTTTGCACAAACTCTTGTTTCTCTTGTTGATACTGACGAATCGAGCGTAATAGCCACAGCTACGTTCCGCTTTACTTAAGTCAGTTTCTCGAACAGAACAAACTTGTCTCTATCGCCTCTACATCTAGCATTCCTTGCATGTAATGGAATACAGTTTCTGATTGATAATCGAGAGGTTTCGTTGAATGCTCACTTAAAGAATAATCACATTACACTTCTTAGGTGTACGAAAATAACGCGGGAGAAGCGAGATAAAGCTACAAAAATGAATATAGTGGAGAGTTTGAGATATAGAGTTTTCTTTTAAAGTATAGTACTAACATGTGTAGAGTTTCTACTGTAGCTATTTAATAAGACAGTGATGATTTTTTAGCTTAACATTCGCAATCTCAACTTCGAAAAGGTGACTACTTTTCCGTGTACTTTGCATTTAAAGTCCATTTAATTTTAAGTTTGTTAAGGTAGGTCCACCTTAAAAATCCACCTTAAAAATTAAGGCTTGGATTGATTATTTATTTGTGTGAATTTTTATTTGCAATAATTTGTGTATGTTACAGTTACGGCGTTGAGGAACGGTTGGTCGCATATTGGGCTTTTAAATTTCAATACAAATATATTTATTATGCTGAAAAAGTTTATGACCATGTGAACTACCAAAAAAATATATATTCAGTATTCAAATCAAATTGACTTACATACTAGACTGGAAGTAAAAAAAAACTTAGAGTGTACCAGCTGAAAGCTCTTCTCAGGCATACTGTAGTGTATAGAAGCCGGTAATTGGGACGCGAGGGATTTGGGTATCGTGAGATGCAGGTCACGATACCCAAACTTGTTTAGGTCCTAAATTGGAGCGCGCTAAGCGAGTCTGGAACGCTTATTCGTATCATGATGGCTTATAAGCGATTAAATTTTGGCGCTGTTGGACAATCTATGTAGACATTTAAAATGGACCATAGACAACCGAGCAGTTCAAAAGCAGCGGCATCATGGTACCATTTTAAAACACTTTCCAATTGCGAAGCAGTTCAAAGTTGGATCCTAAACAGAAATGCTTTTAAACGATCGTGGTAGGTACCCTGACCACCTGTCACCACTATAATTATTTTCTTTCTTATAACCATCAGAATGTGGCGTTACATGGTTCTGGAACAACATGACATGATGCTCTACCTCGACAGAGATTTTATGGAGTTTCACGTGTTGGTAACTTCATTTTGAAACAAAATTTTCATCACAAACAATACCCAATGTTAAAGGTATTACCCCAATAATTACTTTCATACAAAGGTCCCCTTCCTAGCTGCCAGTAAAGAGTTAAGTTCCATGTAGAGTATAGCGTCACGTTCGCAAAATGCTTTAGTCTACAGACTGCTTTGGTGTAAAGTTACAGCTTCAGAAGCAAAGGAGTGAAACCCACGACTCTGTGGCAACAAACAATGCCTGAGGGATAGCAACTTCGCCCAGGCACGAATTAAGTTTTTGGAAATGGGGGTAATAGAACACATTAGCATATACTTTAGAGACGAGTTACTTTTTTATAAAGTGATAGGGCTCGGGTTAGGCACTAGGATTTGGTTTCTGCGATGATGTGGTCTTAAGGATTTTGGCCGACCAGTTGCGTTTGTTATTTATTTTAGTATCTAGGTAATAGTAAATATCGAAAAAAAAACCCAGAAAGCCTCAATTTTTAGCGATCTTGCCGACTAAGGCAATTTTACTCGAAAGACAAATGTTTGTTTTCCGGTCCGTGTCAATTTACGGGAAAACTTAAAATGAGGTGAAATTTTCATCTTCAAGATTTGTAAAGGCACTAAAAATGTAGAAGGAGTGACCTCATTATTGTCCTCTAAATTAGTGCCTGCTTTTGTCTTTGTTGACTTGAAGGTGTTTATTAACGTGAATTGCTTCCTAGCAGCTTAAGACGAGACTAATTATTTGCTTAGTGGTATAATTTAAGTTCTGAACGATGCTCTGAGCTGACTGTGAGTGGCAAAAGTATTTTGTTCATAAGTCACAATTAAATGTTCTTACTTATTTACTTTTTTGTTTAAATGACTAAGTGCAACGGTTCAGCCGGGAAGGTTATTTTGAATTTTCCCGACTGAATTTTGTGCACCCTAAATCAAAAAACAAGATGCCTCCCCTTCGTAAAATGATCTAAGGGGTCTGATGAATCACTGTGTAAAAGGCTCTCCTTTGATCAGCAAACTAGGCCGTTTAACCCGTGTTGTAATCAGACGTTACTATACGCTCATACCTAAGCCAAAAAAGCATAATATTGTTACCATTCTATTCGTTTACTTACTTGGAATGTCAACTGAAGAAATGAGACGGTTTTTGGGATCGTTTATTTGGATAGCTCGCCTTCCGTCGCCTCGTAATATTGTAGTGTTGGCAAAGAAATATCTCGAGCACGGTCGAGTGAGTATCAAGCAAATGGGTTTCTACATAAGTGTAGGTACATGCTGAAGAATAAAATTAGTGCTAAATTTTTATTTATTTATTAGGTTTACCAACGGTTAATACATTATTACCTTCTTAATATTACATCTATGTTTGGTTACTAACTAAATGCAATCAATTACAAGTAAACTCCAGCCGTCAGATGACATTAATATTCGAAAATTTGATGTGAAGAAAGGAACTGCATAACAAAGGTAATAAAAAAGTTTATAAAGAAATGCAAAAAAAGAGACAGTAAAAATAAAAATGTTAGGTAAGACACGTATTAAGTTGCAAGCAAGCACCATACTAGCCCATACAAGCTACTTATAGCTGCAAAAATAAACTTAATGCAACCTAATCTTAGTTAGAAAATTAATTTTAATAACAGTCCGACGCCAAACAGCTTGCTGTGTTCCGTCGTCGGTGCGTGGGAATACCAGTGCCTTTATAGGCATTTTCTGGGTAAACTCGCTCCATCGTCGACCTCATCTTTGACCTTATGGTCAAGATTGAGGTCAAGAGTTAACCCATCTTATAATAATAATAAAAAAACATGACTCTTAAAATATTCTAATACTACCTAGATGTTCATTGCCATTTTACTAGCGTATGGGATGTAACCGTATGTGGGGATTTTGTATCACCCCCGATACAAAATTCCCAGCTGTATTAATAAATTTTGTGTAGCCGTCAGATGACAAAATTAGACATTGTCTAAGTGGTGTTTCAGTGTTCTGTGGCAAAGCAGTTATTGCTCTCTTAAACGGCTGAACCAATTATGATCAAATATAGCTAAGAACTATCTCGAATACGTCAGCTTTAAAAAAAAAAAACAGCTTTCCAAATCGGTCCATGCGTTTAGGAGCTAAGATCCCACAGACAGACATACAGATACACACGTTAAACTTCTAACACCCCTCTTTTTTGTCGGAGGTTAAAAATATATAATGGATATTTACTTTACACCGAAATTCAATATTTCAGCCTGAAAAATCACAGTCCAATTGCAGTGACAGTTTCAGATTGCATTTCGCATAACAATTACGTTATTGTATTTAATCCAAAATTGTATTTAACAATTTAACAGGGGCGGGGCGCGTTCGAAACAAAAATGGTTTACACATTTTGATTTGTGTTTTTTTTTCTTTACTTTTCGTGTCGGTCTTAGTAAGGAAAATAAAACGGGCAAGTGCGAGTCGGACTCGCGCACGAAGGGTTCCGTACCGTTACCTATAAAACCGGCCAAGTGCGAGTCGGACTCTATAAAAACCATTTTCTCTAAAAAAACGGCAAAAAAGTCACGTTTGTTGTATGGGAGCCCCCTTAAATGTTTAATTTATTCTGATTTTTAGTATTTGTTGTTATAGCAGTAACCAAAATACAATCATCTGTTAAAATTTCAACTGTCTAAGTATCACGGTTTATGAGATACAACCTCGGACAGACTTATCTATAAAAACTAGCAAAAAATCACGTTTTTTATATGGGAGCCCCCTTAAATATTTATTTTATTCTGGTTTTTAGTATTGTTATAGGGCACATAGAAATACATCATCTGCGGAAATTTCAACTGTCTAACTATCACGGTTCATGAGATACAGCCTGGTAACAGACGGACGGACGGACGGACGGACGTACGGACAGCGGAGCCTAAGGAATAGGGTCCCGTTTTTTTCCCTTTGGGTACGGAACCCTGAAAAGGACACAAATGAAATGAAAAGGATACAATTACTGCTTTCAGGGCGTCTATTCCACCAGTCAATGGCGTCTCAATGGCGGTTGAATGACAATGGTGATCATTTAATCCGTTCAGGTGGCAAAATTCAGAATTATAGAAACCTCATATACTTGATGACAAACGCCCTGATCCAGCTGCGCCACCGCCAACTCTACGCTAAATTGCTCTAATAAGCAATGGCGCTTCCATAGTCAAGTTAGCTATCATCAAATATAGAGGCTTAGATAGTTCTAAATTTCGCCACTTGAACGCGTGAAGTGGTCACCATTATCATTCCATCGCCATTGAGACCCTATTGGTTACCTAGTGGAATAGACGTCCAGCTTACCCGATAGAAAAGATAAAATTTTGTTTCCTTATTTCGATGGCGTACCCAGTGTATGAAAACAGAATACATACAGCAGCGTTAGGATAAATTCACAAAGTATTGGAGATACCTCATCCCAGAAATTCTTTTTGCTTCTGCAATCCAAAGGAAAAAATAGCAGCAGCGTGAGACCTAAAGTGCATGCGGTACCACCAAACTACTCGTACCATATTCGCGGCGGGTTGCAGACTAAAAGCCGCTAATCCATTTGCCTTTCATGCCAGTATGGAAAATGCACCGAAACGCAGTGAGAAAAACATGCAAAAGTACCTACTGTTTATTATTAAAATTGAAATGAAATACAGCTGGGAATGCAGCTAATCTCTACACCAACACAAATTAATCACAGAGCTGTGCGGATCGGCTAATGTGGCTAGGTAATGGTATAAGTTACGACTACTCATTAAGTAGCACATAAAGCACATATGTAATACATGTCTTTAATAAATTACTTGAATATATTTACATTCTATCAAAATTTAAAGTAGCAACGTTTGTTTTTTCATTCCGAAAAGCTGAACAATATTGTTTGATTTTACCCGCTCGGAAAAACCGTTTGCAACATTCCAAATTAAATTGGCGCTAGCTTTCCCATGACCGCCGATAAAAAAAGTAAAAAAAAACGCCGGCAAACCTGAGTCACCCGGGCTGTGCAATGTTTCTAATCGATCACTCCAAAAAGGAGGATAAAATGGGATTCCGGAACCCATTATCATGGCTTCTTCCTTTTGTATTCAGGCACCGCGATCCACTTACGGCTGGCGATGACGACAGTTACCGGATCCAATATACACGACGTTGTTTAGGGAAGGGAGCACATTATCTGATTGGATCATTTTCTTGAATGTGTGATGAGGCGGAGATGCGCGGCTTAAGCTGTCAGCCTGATTGAGAAATTAAGATCGGAAAGTTTACTTACATGAAAAGTGTTTGAGTTATTACAACATTACAGGGTTTCGGAGGCATCGTTTGGTATTAGCTTAGTTGGATAAAGTACCGACTTCAAAATTGCTTTTATCATTAAACGATTAAACCTTCCGTCTACAATAATAACCAAAGCTTAGTTGAAATCAGCTTTAAACAGAGGTGCAATGAGGCAGGTTCAAAATTACGATTGCATTAAAAAATTATAACAACTTTTCTGGACAAATGGCCTCGAATCCGATATCAAAAACCTAGTATGTTTAAAAAGATAAATGAAAACAAAGGCAGACCGTGATCGTCGGTACATAACCTGCCTTACTCCCTTATGCAGGTTCTCGTATGGGATTGAAACTGTCGGCTCAATGCCAAATTTTAAGTAACTTGAGTAAAATCTTTTAAATCTTAGTTTTATATATGATAAATGAAAATTATCGCGAAAATCACCACCATGAAGAATTTCAACAACACCTACATGCAAAGAAGAGAAGTGATTCATCACTGCACAAAAACTGTGAGCTGAAACGTAACTTTTTGAGTAGCGGCAATTATCCAGACTATTGAGTGAGTCGTTATGTGGCACAGCTGCACACCCCTAATGTATTTATTATTCACGTTGTGCCTCCATATTTCATGCTGTTGGCGGCCTCGCGGTTAAGTTAAAATGAGTGAATGATGCGCGCTAGACGCAGCACTGGGGGAAAACTAATCCAGTCTAGTGCTACGGTTCTATTGTTCCTTTAAAATAAAACTGAAAGTACAAGTCCATAACTTTTATTACTATGCAGATACCATGTTGAAGTTCCCTCAGATATATTGGTAGCGGATAAAAGCAGAAGCCTTTTTTAAAAGTTTCCTTGTTAAAAATTTAAAAATAGTTATTTAGGACTTCAGTATTTCATGAATTTGAATAAAAATTATATGAAATCTTAAACCAAGCTTACAACTCGGCACATTTTTCAAAGTTTTGCTATGAGGTGACCCTTACACCGCACACAAATACTTATTTTGACCTTCTTTCATGTTTTGATGAATAACACATGATCATATTTATTTCTTACATGCCGATTTTGACGCGTCTTGTTTCTATTTGGTGTCGCACTAACACCATTTTCAAGTGTATGATTTCCTAAAACATTATAAATGGTACTTAATTGCAAAACAGCGAGACTTTAATTTTACAGTGAGATTAAATGCTGTAAACCTACAGCATCTAGGAAAATTTTAATATCACGTTTATTTATTGCTTAAAGAGAAATGAAACGTTTATCCGGAATATACGTGTTCGATAGTAAGGAAAAGTGTATCGACAACAGCAAGAACTACCCTACAAAGTTGTCTATAAAGATACGACTTCATTTTCAATGTCTCTACCATGTTTCTTAATACAAAGGATGATGTAGAGGAGCTCCCTACACGTATGAGGTTAGGAGAGTTCTCCTACACGGGAGTAACTTTTCATTATGCGCTGTACCAGCAAAACTTGGAATTTATAGTAGAATGTGTGTTATCTTGTCTCCGTATACTTATTTGTTTAGTTCATGAAGTGTAATTTTGCGCGGCTACCCTATTTGTAAGGTAAATGATTGTTTATGCCTACATTGTTGTAGCTCACATCTGTTACGCTATTTTTCTACACCTGGGAGTTTTCTCATCCAAAATGTTTTAGCACGAATAGAATTATCAGCAAGTTATCTTAGTATCATCAAGTACACTAATTTCCCGAGATTTTAGAGAAAAATATGTTTTAGTTAACAGTTGATAAATATAGATTTTTTTTTGTCCATTCTCACAAACTATCGCATTATGTATTAATAAAAATATGAGTGCTCGTGAATAAATAGTAAAATTAGGTATTTTTTTCTAGACTGTCTATTTCGCCCCATTTTACTTGTATTTTCTTTTCTCAACAATATTTTTTATATAATTTTCAAAATGTATAAGTAAGCTTTCTATTTTATACTTAATTATTTAAAGCGGTCGTGAATAGGGTTAAAAATGATAAATTTGTACACGCGACACGTCCCAAGCATCTTCTCCGAACAAAACGGTGAAATGATCCTAATTGCTGTAATTATGAAACTCTTCGCTCGTTGATGAAAGTAATTTTTCTGTAGCGACTACCAATTAGTGTGGAGAGGCGTCATTTGTAACATGAACTGAATGGTGTATTTATATTTATTTTATCTATGTATGTGTATGTGTGGGTGGACATTCGGCCCATTTTGGGCCTCTTTTGCCTACAGGGGGCTGTCATGTTCGGTAGATGTTCTTTTGTTTTAACCGTCCATGTTTTGAACTTCAGAAAACATTTGCGGGACACGTGACGTGACGCAGGGGACAAACAAATATTAAGCCTTTCCTTTCTAATGGTCTTTTAGTCAATCTGTCAACCACACAAAGTCACACAATTCACCCATCTTAAATTGCCTATTGGAGTAGGCAGAGCATCACGTGGTATGCCCACCACTTGGATTTCAAAAAGTTTATAACAAGACTGCTTATGTATCGTTCTCAACCATCTTTGGCGTTTTCAGTTTGGTTTTTATATTCAGATTCTTATTTTAAATTCAAAAATGTCAAAATTCTAGCCGTTACTTCCAAAATGACGCATTAAATATCAGCTTTGCGTGTGAGCACGTTCCTTGTAAGTCATTCATGTACAAATATATGTATGAAATGTTTAAATATAGGGAATTTCTTTAAAATTTGTTAGGGTGACGTAGTAATCTACGAACCCTTACAGTTTCGCCATGTCCGTCTGTCCGTCTGTCCGCGGGTTTCCTAAGAAACCCTTGGTACTACAGAGCTGAAGTTTGGCATAGTCATACATACAAACTACGCCGCCAGAACTGTAGAGTAAAATCTTATAAAAAAAAATTTTTTTTTGGTTCTCCCGTAGACGTGAAAGGGCGGTGAAATTTTTTTTCTCGCCTATATCATCAAATGGGGTATTATAAGACAGCTTTTTAAAAGACAATAGGGGTTTACTAAAAACGTTTCTCGATTCAGCACTCCGTTTGCGAAACATTAATTTTTATAATGAAAAAAAAAGTGGAATAATTCACGAGGGTATATTTTTTTTTATCAATAATACTATCGCGAAAAAAAACAAAAAAAAACTAAAAAAATAATAATAATTTTTAAAGTGACAATTTTTGTCAAACACAAGTGTCCCCCCCCTCTACCAGCTATATGGTCGTTTCTAAAAATGTGAAAAAATTCATAGCGGTAGTATATACAACGAAATTAAAAGGAAAACTATCACACATAAGACGGCTCTTCAAGTTTGCGAGTAATAGTCGACCGAGTGCCAAACTTAGTTGGGATTAATAAGAATATTTTATTAATATTATATCCTTGGTACTACAAAGCTGAAATTTGGCATGGTCATACATATTGATTGCGCCAACAGATTGAAAAAATAAAATATTGAAAAAAAATTTTTTTCGGATGTTTCCCATACACGTGAAAGGGCAATGGATTTTTTTTCTCGCCGATATCTCGAGTGAGATGTTATAGGATGGTTTTTTTAAAGATAGAAGGGGTTTACTAAGAACGTTTTTCAATTCAGCATTCCGTTTGCGAAAAATTAATTTATAAAGTGAAATTTTTTGTTAAAAACAAGTGTCCCCCTCTACCAGCAAAACGATTGTTTTTAAAATGTGGAAAAATTCACGGTGATAGAATATACAAAGAAATTAAAAGGAAAACTATCACACATAAGTTGGCCCTTCAAGTTTGCGAGTATTAGTCTACCGAGTGCCAAACACTGTTGGGATTAATAAGAATATATTTACTTATATTAGATTCTTGGTACTACAGACAGAGCTATAATTTGGCATGGTCATAGATATTGATTGCGCCAATAGATTTAAAACATAAAATTTTGGAAAAAAACGGATGTTTCCTATACACGTGAAAGGGCGGGTTATCTGGGATATCATGGGGTGGGTTATCTAGGATATAGCTTTTTAAAAAATAGAAGGGGTTCAGCAATTCAACAATTCAGCAATCCGTTTGGGAAACATTAATTTTTATAATGAAAAAAAAATGTGGAATAATTCACGAGGGTATATTATTTCCAACAATAATACTATCGCGAAAAAAAAACAAAAAAAAACTTAAAAAAACATTCGCGCTCGCTTCGCTCGCGCATTAAATACTTCTATTCTGTTATATTTAGGCCAAAACTAGCAATTCAACAATTCAGCAATCCGTTTGGAAAACATTAATTTTCATAATGAAAAAAAATGTGGAATAATTCACGAGGGTAGCATTTACGACGAAGTGTACTAATGTACTAATCTTATCCAAAATGGCTGCCATACAAGGTTCCACGCTAAAAATGAGGCGAACCGAAAGCCAAGCTGATATTGATACTTCAGGTGTCGTTTAATAGGTTTTTGGGGGTGCTAATTACGAAAATGACATCAAAATTATACACGATCACCACGCGACCTGCTTTGGCAGCAGCTCGATATTATTGTATTATTCCTAACAATAATATTATCGCAAAAAAATAAAAATAAAATAAAATTCGCGCTCGCTTCGCTCGCACATTAAATACTTCCATTCTGTTATATTCAGGCCAAAACTAGCAATTCACTAATTCAGCAATCCGTTTGGGAAACATCAATTTTTATAATGAAAAAAAAATGTCAAATAATTCACGAGGGTAGCATTTATGACGAAGTGTACCCTTATCCAAAATGGCTGCCATACAAGGTTCCACGCTAAAACTGAGGCAAGCCAAAAGCCAAGCTGTAACATATCGACATTTCAGGTGTCGCTTAATAGGTTTTTGGGAGTGCTAATTACGAAAATGACATCAAAATTATACACGATCACCACGCGATCTGCTTTAGCAGCAGCTCGATATTATTATATTATTCCTAACAATAATATTATCGCAAAAAAAAAAAAAACAAACAAAAAAAATTCGCGCTCGCTTCGCTCGCGCATTAAATACTTCCATTCTGTTTTATTTAGGCCAAAACTACACTTATCTCTGAAATTACCAACTTTTTAATACATTTGTTTTTAATACAATAGTATTTGGGGATTTTAACATCGACTATGACAATATGCTCGTAAAATGAAGAAGCCAACTGCATATTTGAACCATATTGCTACGGAACCCTACAATGCGCGTGGCCCGACACGCTTTTGGCCGGTTTTTTGATCTATATCTTAACAAGATAAATACCACTGATGACTGTTGATTTGAAAGTCTGTGAAAGAGGAACAAACGCATTACAATATATAATGTAAAATTTATGTAATGGAATAAAACAGTACCTACTTTTCACAGTTCTACAAGTTTCATTGCGTTCTCAGTTAATTTATGATTGATAAGTAAATTACATCTTAAGAGTTTGAACTGATTTTTTATTTTTTTAAAATAAATTTATTTAACATTTATAATTCCTAGTCAATTCATTCATTGATTTTTGGGAGAGTAATAATAACTGTAAAATTTAAAAATTATATTACCCCAACATTCGACTGTTTATAACTTTTAAATGGCTGAACCAATTTAAATCAAATATAACTAAGAACCATCTCGATTATGTCAGCTTTTCAAAAAAACCGCATCAAAATCGTTTCATTCGTTAAGGAGCTATGATGCCTCAGACAGACACACAGATACACACGTCAAACTTATTAAACCCCTCTTTTTTGTAGGGGGTGTAAAAATAAAAATCTAGTTGAAAATTCAACCTACAAAATCGTGGCAGTATCAATAACTATTTTAAATTCAGTGTTCACAACATAGCAAGTTACTGCGTCTCGGAGTCGCAAAACAGTTTTGTTAACTTTTAAAGCTATACAGAAACTATTTATTCAGTCTTGTTCTTTCTGGACGTTGTTTTATTCACGATCTCGTTTAGTATTCCATGCCGCCTTCATAGTGTTGCGGTCCGCTTTTTCTGGGATGACGGAAACGCTTAATTTTTTTCGTCATGGAGTTGCTTTTTGTTTACTAAGGCGGTGGATTATAATCTTACTGATGTTATAAATGTGAACTTATATTTGGTAGTCCATCTAAACCGAGCAACGGATTAAAGTGATTTTTGGCACAGGGATATAGTTGAAGGGCTGGAGAGTAACGTAGGCTACTTTTCCACTCCAACGAAGTCGCGGTCGGAAAGCTATATGTTTGAATGAAAGGGTGCATTCCTAAGGGTCTGAGGAAACAACTCGTAAACAACCTCTACCCTGCAAGTATGCTCATGCTACACTACGCATAAGTTAACACCTTATCGATTTACGAAAAATTATATAGTCGTATAATTTTTTTATACATTAAAACTGATTAAGTCGTTTTTCGTAAATTAGGTATGACCCAGTATATCGTGAGTTTTTTCAATTTCATTTTAACGGCTTGAACTGTATAGTAATAATTACAAGCAATGTAGGTAAATACGTGTAGCTACAGTATCGCAATAAAGACAATGTAGCATTTCAAAGTGGCATCTATTATAATAAAAGTACGTTCGCGCAAGCATAATGGTGGTATAAGTGGGTGTCTGCAGTAGTCTAGCAGCGGGTAGTTCTGCATTAATTTCACGAAATGTCCGAAGACGGCTGAGTTACGACACCCAAGGCCGGTTATAAATCTTTTTCGGTCACGTATTCTATCTCATGAAATGCACTTCCGCGCTATTACAATCTAGAACTCTGGTAAAATGGGAATCTGACCGGATTCAACGAATTAGCTCGCTTTTGAATATTTTAATGGCACTGGTTTGGCGCGACTTTGTCGTGGAATGGTTCTAGTTTTCGTTTCGCTCTACTTTTTACCCACGATCGTATAAATGCGTTTGCGGTAAGAGGTACTTACTGGCACGGATTGCTCAACACGAACAAAAAAAGGCTACCAAAATCTAAATTTTAAAAAGGGCTTTGTTTTTTAATTTTATGTATTTAAGGGATAGATCCAATAATTATTTTAATAAAGTCTAATTAATTTCATGCTTAAAAAGTCTTCATATTTCCATCAATCATAACCAGGAGCATGGTAAAAGGTTTCTGGTAGAGCTATACTTTTTTAAAAGGTTTCTGTTACAGCTCATGTTTATCAAATAAATTATTCTAAATCTTTCAACAAGCTGCATACTTCGTCATGAGTAATTGTAAACTAATATTTTAAAAAGGAAAGATTTGTAGGTATTTTTGTATGTTTGCAAGGAATAAATTCAAAAACCACTGGACCGATTTAATATTCTTTTTACACCAATAGAAAGCTCTCTTATCAGCGAGTGATGTAGCTTATCAGTAAGCTACATACTTTCTCCGAATCCCCACGGGGACGAAGTCCCGGGCGGAAAGCTAGATGTAAATGGCTGGATTTTATAATTGGTTGCAAAGCTGTCCATTATCTCGGCTAAATACTCGCTATATCATGGAATTTCAATTTAACAAGCTTGTCGAGGGATAGTCCACGGATAGTCGTACGTAACCGTGCCAAACAATGGATTTATTTATTAATGGTTTCTGACTTCTGTGAATTGAATTATACTTGCTAGGCGGGTTGCCAATGTTTGCATTTAGCAATGCGGTGAAACCAATATAATTTTCTTAATTTTCAACAAGATGAAATTCGAGATATGTAACATATGGGGTGGTGATTTTTAATTCGTTAGCGAAACTTTAGGGGGTTGATCTCCCTATAAAACTAAACAACTTCCCCCAAGAAACCCATTTGGAATTCTTAAAAAGAAACTTTGATTTTCCTTACAAAGGCAAATCAGGCTGATTACACAAGACGAAATTTTTTTTCACATGTCAACCTGTGTTCCTTCGAAAAAGTTGTTGAGTTTCGTAGGCTGATCAACATCCTCAATTTTCGATAGCTAATTTAAATTCGCCCATATACATATCGGCTCACCCACTTATATCCCAGTGATATACCACATAATGTCTGTTTGGCATGACCCTAAAAAACTCTAAAAAAATTTGCTGAACTCGATCCTCATCGTATTCGCATATTTTTTCCGCGGCCTTTTCTTTAAGCTCCCCAAGTAAGTACAAAATGAAAATTGATATATCTACACTGTTTCAGGGAATTTCAGAAGCTATACTATCGACACATCAGTCAGAATTAAACAATGCTTGCCGTACCATACTCGCATCTACAATTACAAACAATGGATCCATTTGTCGATTGTTTCTGTGTACTGAATTATACACATACAGCGTGCTATCAATTTACCATATAGCCCATCGTATTGAAATCTACAGGGATTGTGGTACGATAGCATCATAATTATACAGTCAGAGAGTATTGTACGAATACCGTAAAGTAACGTCAATACTGTTAGTGATAGCAAAATAAATACATTTAAAAAAAAACTGAAATAAAATAATACATATATTTAAAAACAACGTCTTTAAAGTTCATTTTATTTTTTAGTTACATTAAATTTAGCTTGTAAGGTTGTTACATACTGTTACATTTATATTTTTAATGTTGGCATCACTTACTTACTTACTCACTTTGCAACTTGCTGGTGTCTGGACTTTTATTCAAATATTAATTTGTGTTATTTAGCTAGATTACATAGTGAACACTCATTTTACAATAATATATTCAGTGTGAACTTGAAGTGATTGGTTTAATTTCAATCTTCTTATCAAACTTATAGTAAGGTGGACCTATACCCTTAAAGTTATTTTAAGTTAACATGATAAATATATCTTTCCACGTTAAAAACGTAAAAGAATCAACTGACTTTAATCCTAACAATGCCTATCAGCAGATGACTACAAACAAAAACCAATATATTTCATCCGAGTTTTTGTTTTTGTTGATATTTTCGAAAAGCTCTAAATGAATTTCAAATTTTTTTGTGGAGTATACTCTTAACAAACCTACAATAAAAATACAATCAAATTGAAGATCTCCTCTTTTTTTAAGTCGGTTAAAAATGTAGATAGATGCCACAATTTCTTGAAATTTTTACCGTCACCATTAAAAGAATGAAAAATCTCAATACAATTATTTCACGGGACGTTTTGTTGTGCCGAGCAATACAATAATTCCTATTAATTTTAAAGCTCTTTTAAACTGCAAATAATTGATGTTAATTATTGATAAAGTTAGTAGAACCGATTTCTAAGAGGTTAGGTGTAATTCTCAAAATATGACAGCCCAATATTAGTCATTTCTATGAAATATCCTTCCCATCACCGCCAACAAAAAAAAAACCGGCCAAGAGCGTGTCGGGCCACGCGCATTGTAGGGTTCCGTAGTAACATGGTTAAAATATGCAGCTGGCGTCTTAATTCTACGAGCATATTGTCATAGTCGATGTTAAAATCCCAAAATACTATTGTATCAAAAACCAATGTATTAAAAAGTTGGTAGTTTCAGAAATAAGTGTAGTTTTGGCCTAAATATAACAGAATGGAAGTATTTAATGCGCCAGCGAACCGAGCGCGAATTTTTTTTTGTTTTTTTTTAGTTCTTTTTTGGTTTTGATTTTTTTGTATTTTTTTTACGACAATATTATTGTTAGGAATAATATAATACTATCGAGCTGCTGCTAAAGCAGGTCACTTTGTGATCGTGTACAATTTTGATGTCATTTTCGTAATTAGCACCCCCAAAAACCTATTAAACGACACCTGAAATGTCAATGTCAATATCAGCTTGGCTTTCAGCTTGCCTCACTTTTAGCGTGGAACCTTGTATGGCAGCCATTTTGAATTAGGGAACAATTCGTTCCTTAATTCTTTTTTTTTTAAGTTTTTTTTTATATTTTCTATTTTTTAGATCTTTCAGCGCAATCAATATGTATGACCATGCCAAATTTTAGCTCTGTAGTAACAAGGATCTAATAACAGTAAATATATTCTTATTAATCCCAACAACGTTTGGCACTTGGTCGACTATTACTCGCAAGCTTGAAGGGCCAACTTATGTGTGATAGTTTTCCTTTTAATTTCTTTGTATATTCTATTACCGTGAATTTTTCCATATTTCTAAAAACAATCGTTTTGCTGGTAGAGGGGGACACTTGTTTTTAACAAAAATTTTCACTTTAAAAATTAATTTTTCGCAAACGGAGTGCTGAATCGAAAAACGTTCTTAGTAAACCCCTTCTATCTTTTAAAAAACTATTTTTTTCACCATTTTATTTTTTCAATCTACTGGCGCAATTAATGTGTATGACCATGCCAAATTTCAGCTCTCTAGTACCAAGGATCTAATATTAGTAAAATATTCTTATTAATCCCAACTAAGTTTGGCACTTGGTCGACTATTACTCGCAAACTTGAAGAGCCATCTTATGTGTGATAGTTTTCCTTTTAATTTCGTTGTATATACTACCACCGTGAATTTTTTCACATTTTCAGAAACAACCATTTAGCTGGTATAGGGGGGCACACTTGTGTTTGACAAAAATTTTCACTTTAAAAATTATTTTTTCGCAAACGGAGTGCTGAATTGAAAAAAGTTCTTAGTAAACCCCTTTTGTCTTTTAAAAAGCTGTCCTATGATACCCCATTTGATGATATAGGCGAGAAAAAAAAATTCATCGCCCTTTCACGTCTATGGGAGACACCCGAAAATTTTTTTTTTCTAAGATTTTACTCTACAGTTCTGACGGCGTAGTTTATATGTATGACCATGCCAAATTTCAGCTCTGTATTACTAAGGGTTTCTTAGGAAACCCGCGGACAGACGGACAGACGGACAGACGGACATGGCGAAACTATAAGGGTTCGTAGATTACTACGGAACCCTAAAACAGACGTGAGCACAGAAATATGTAAAAGAAATCTTCAACTACTCTTTTTTTAAAACGCGAACCCTGTACTGGTATTATCACAAGCAATAAAGATAAACACTGAGTTGTTTTGCAAGTGAACTCTGACATCCGTTCAATGAATATTCATCTACCCTCACTCCGGGTAACCGATTGTTGATCGACTCCAGCTTGACCTGTTTTTGTTGCCAACAGATACAAGTATTGTTTTGCTTTAACAATTTGGGTGGGACGTGTCCCTTTAGGATTACTCTTGGATTACCTAATTAATCCGCCATTATTGTTTGTCCGGATTTATGTCGGGACGTCCCCTCAGGCCTAATTGGTAGTTTTGACTAATGTTCGCCTGTGAAATGAAACCTGAACTTTATTTAGATTTTAGAATGGCTTTTGGAGTTTAGTTACACTGACCGGGTTAATGGTAAAGCTTTGATTTTGTTGCTAGTTGCCAAAAGATTAATTGTCCGAAAACAAAGAGAGATTTAGCTACTTAAATAAATGGCTTGAAGGGAAATGGTTCTCAAAATAAATATATACTGACTTTACGTTCACAATTTTTAGGAATAATATTACTTTTTTTTGCTATTTCTCTCAGCGTTGGCTGGACGACTATCGGGGATCGGTAGTCAGTCTAAGACAAAATGAACTAAAAGGAGAACAGACAGTTAAAGACTAAAGTTATTACTGTTAGCCTATTTAATATGTACTCTATGTGAGCAATTTTTTTTAAAAGCTAGCTTGTATTTTTTGTTTTGAATTTAAGTGTCCCGCTCGCGATTTTTGGGCAGAACAGTCCACGTGTCTCGACTTATAGTTTTAGTCCGCGACTAGTGCAGAATTTTACTAAATTAAATAAATAGTAAAGAAAAATAGTACCATAATCATGAAAACCCTAAAATCTATCGTATAGTGCTAGTTACTCGTAGATTTAGAAGATTGTGCAACCACAGTGGTTCTAAGTGAACCGTATCAAAAGAATCGTTAAGCCCGAAGTGCCGTATGAATGCATTCGCACTGCACACATGCTGCTTAAGACAATGTGGACCAAATGGCCCGCATTTTCTTTTATTTGAGAGGGCGAACGTCTGTTGCCTTCCTTACACCGAATAAAGTCTTTATTCTCAGAACGTAATCTTAACAACGATGTCCCAGATAAGTATTTTTATATGTCTACTTATTTTTTCTTTCTTCACACTGTGAGAAACTTCAAACTAACAAGATTAATTTCAAATAAAGATTGATTTGATTTGGGATTTTTTGCCGATCATAACTTAAATTGTGCCATAGTTCTACAGAAGCAACCCCCGACACAAAAAAGGGGTTATATAAGTTTTACGTGTGTATCTGTATGCCCGTGTATCTGTGTATCTATGGCCTCGTAGCTGCTAAACGAATAGATCTATTTCGATGCGGTTTTTTCGTTTTAAAGCTGACCTAATCGAGATGGTTGTTTGTTATATTTGATCAAAATTGGTTCTGCCGTTCAAAATTTACAAGCAATCGAATGTCGGGAGTGAAACATTTTATTTTCATTTTAGAGTTATCTCAACCTTCACTTCACCTGCATATTGAGTCTGTATATTGAGTAACTTTTATATCGGTTACAAGAAGCTTATATAAGCTTGGCTTTTATATCGGTTATGAGGAAGAAGCTTGTATCTATAAGAGCTTCTTGGTTATGTGTTATGTATGACAGCTCATGTTTAGCAACGATTTAGGATACTTGTAAAGAATGCGTATAAAAACCTATGACGCTCTCGTACGCCTGTTGCTGGAAGGCGAGGCGATAAATTACCCAGTGACGCTTTGCGCTTTAGAAATGCATGCCTGCATTTGCAATAAATGTCGTAGCTTTGAAGAACATCAATCGAGCACCTGATGCAATTTCATGTCAGCTTATTAGTTCGTCATGTTATGTGAACGATATTACTACAGCGAAACGGTTAAACTGATTTATGTTTTTGGATTCATGTGCGTGTAAACCGAATTCGTCCGATCTGTGTTTCATTCGATAGTCACTAATGTGAAATTATGAAAGAAAGCTCTTGTTAAATACATATAATGACGTACATTATTCAGTCTTTTGGACGGGCCGACCAAATATTCAGATAAGGTAACATTGAAATAGTCAATTAAACACGAATACAAACCTTAAATCATAATCAGCGTTCATAACATCAAAGGTCTTTGTAAATACGACGTTTGTAGCACTAAAACCGAAAGAGTAATGATATCCCTTTTCAAAAGTAAATACTTTTACAGTTCACACTTTTCAAAGCCAAAGCCCAACACATTTAAGGAGCGCAAAACCTTTTTTAAAGACCATACCCGTGTAAGAGCGTCCTAAGTGACTAGAGGGACATGTCCGTAGAGGACTGGCCATTAAGTTAAAACGCCTCTCGTCGCGTCTCCTCTTTGTTGTTAATGTAATTTCGTCCCAACTTCCCCTAATTCGATAAAGACTACGAAATAAACAATGACTGAACTGGCTACGAGCATGGAGTTCAATAACAGTTCCGCGACTTCTTACCCGATTAATAGATAATAAAAGAAAACTTGTTGTGTAGTCGGCTCTCCCGCTTGAATAAACATTTTAGCTCTTAAACAACGAGCTATAGGGTTGAAAATAGATTGAACCTAATTCTTTAACCTGGGGCTGGCTCTGACGGTAAGTAAGGTGATGGATTGAACGAGCTGTGAAACATATGTATTGATAGTGAAAGTTTTAGTTGATTATACTGTACGTACATATACCACTCCTTGCCTAAGGGTATAAGATCCGCACAAACCTTAGCCATTTTCAAGAATATGCTAAGGAGGCACTTTGAACTGCTTTGCAATTATTAGTTTCTTGTCGTTGTGTGATAGTCGGCTGGGTTGTCTTCATATAATATTCCTTGTGTATTTATTATTATTATTATTTTAAATGTATATTTAGTTTTTCCTTTCTGTAGAATGTTAGCTGTTACTTTTCCATTGTGTGTTTCTGTAAGGTGTATATTAAGTATAGTATATATTATATTTATTTATGTTAGGTATATTGTATGTGTGTAATGTAGTTTATGTAAGTATATTTATGCATGTATTTTTGCACCCACACTTTTATATATATTTATATATATAGTTGGGTCAACTCTTGACCTCAATCTTGACCATAAAAGTCAAAGACGAGGTCGACGATGGAGCGAGTTAACCTAGAAAATGCCTATAAAGGCACTGACTATAAGTGACAATGACTATAAAGTGTAATATCGTCTTCTCCACACCCAAAGGTTGCCGATAAGATATTGCTTCTTAGCAATGGGGCCGCCGTTTGTACCCTAACTTTATTACTGTCCATAATGTAACTTTTACTCTGTATCATATTCTGTAATGTTGGTGTGCAATAAAGTATATTTGTATTATATTGTATATTAAGTGAAACAAATATATTCTATTCTATTCTATTCTCATGCAATCTTTGTAAGGTGCACTAATTCATCATCACTTTACGTATAGAAATTGGACATAACATTATCTTAGAAATGGTGGATGTCTTTGGAAAAGAACTCATAAGTTTGCATAGGACCGAGCTCCCGTTGCACGAAACCCTACCTCATAAGGTGGCAAATCAGAAACGTGATGCAGTGATAGATACTACGCAGGAACACTGGATTTTAGTAGGTTGCCATCGCATGTACTGGAAGAACATTAATATTTCTTCGTCTTCGTATCGTTAATTTGATCAAAAATTACATCATAAGGTGGCAGATCGAAACGTTTACCCATAGAAAGAGAAAACAACCCACATTGGTTGCCAGTCCAAACCCTGGCAGGTTTCGAGTTCCTCATCAGGTGGCAAGATGAAACTTGCATCTGCAGTTTCATCTTTCATCTTGTCACCTGATCTACACAAAAATTTGTCGTTATTCCAAGATTTTAACATATATTTATTGTTCGAGGTGGCTGAATGGAAAAAACTGCCAGGCTGAATGCAGGCAACCCCTTTATATTCATGAACGCCATATTTAGGGCAATCGATCTACATCAGTTTCATCTTGCCACCTGATGAGGTATTTCACCCCATTTTTGGGGCTCATATAACATGGCTGAACTCGAAACCATCCAGGGTTTGGGCTGGCAACCAATGTGGGTTGTTATCACCAAATGTGTCTCTTTCTATGAGTAAACGTTTCGATCTGCCACCTTATGATGGAATTTTCGATCAAATTAACGATGGTACGAAGACGAAAAAAAAATTATGTTCTTCCAGGATATGCGATGGCAATCTACTAAAATCCAGTGTTCCTAAGTAGTATCTATCACCACATCACGTTTCTGATCTGCCACCTTGTAAGGTAGGGTTTCGTGCAACGGGGGCTGGGTCTAAACATATGTCTTCATATTTTGAAATAATATTACCTATTTTTTACATGTACTAAATAAACGTCTCGTTTTTTTTTTTTGAAAAATATACCTACATCTTCTAAATATTACACCGAAGCACACATAAATTTTGAAAGCTTGAGACCCAAGTAATAACTCAGCATTCAAAGCTTATGTAGGTTGACTATATAAATTTATCGGCGGATTCATTTACTACCTAAAGTGACCTGACAAATCTGATTTGAAAGGGACCTTTGAGAATTACACTTAATGTAGAATGGGCACAACCTGAGAGTAGCTACCCACTCGTATTATCCTCAGTAAGGTTTATTTTAACTTTATCTGATTTTTATTAAGAACATTTTCGTTTCATCGTGATAAATTGCCCTACTTTTAGCTTAGGTTAGCTCTAATCTCCACTTATGACTTGAAATGCAAGTAAAATGAAATAGGAATAATAAAAATCAAACCAGACGCAGAAAAGTAAAAAAAAATTGAGTTGATAATGTTATAAAGCCGATATAATGAAGAAAACTATTGGTAACACAACTATCCTGACCCAACATTTGTTTATATGTATCCATTGGTGTACATACGAAAGATTTTCAGAAGGAAACTTTTACTTAGAGATATAGTTTTTAGAATTCCTGAGCTTATAAGGATAACATCCGAAGTATTTTACCTGTATATCTACATCCTTAATTCATTTTTAAAGCGCATTCTGAGCTGATAGTACACCCAGCTCAATAAAACTCCGGTTAGAGGAAGGAGGTCGTCAACGGGGACGAAATTAGTCGCTAAATTCAGGAATATTTGCATTCCATTACGTCACTCTTTCAACTCCAAAGTTGGATTTCTCCAAAATTTTGTTTTGTTGTCAAAGTTCGTTGATTAAATGGGTCTTATAATTATGACAGAAAATTCAGATATAGCCACTTTGAAACAGAAAAGTTACAGAAACAAGGTAAATTATACTTTTTCCTATGATGAGCAGTACTTATCGATATTATTAAATTATCAAAAAGTTATTTTAGTTCTCGCTTCAATAGAACTGAAAACGACTAAATTATACTCATAAATTTTATACCTCAGGAACTTTAGAAGAAAAATGTGCAACATTTCTGAAAAATTCCAACCAAGCTGAAAATTTGTATACACGTACCTTTTAGCTTCCCAAATAACCTCTGAAAAGTCCCAAGAGTCCAGGGGTGGGCATAACTTTTGACAGCCAAAAAACGGTGAAAAAATTTACCTTTTTTCGGTTTTTTGCCTATATCTTCGTCCCTGTCGATCTTGCCGCTATGAAGTATATTGATGAAATAAAGAATGGAAAATTCTCTACAAAAATTGTATTTTTTTTAAATCTTGGCAACCGGTCGTGTATACAAAAATTGTATTAAAAGTTTATTGATACCACTAATAGTTTTTACGTAATCGCGCATTGAAACTCCGGTAAACATTTTGTATGGATATTTTAGTGCATTTCATGATCATTCCAACAAACAACAGAAAAAGGTTATTTCAAAACATGAAAACCTACTGTGTTACAGAAGTAGCTTTCCGCCCGGGACTTCTTTATCGTAGGAATTTGGGAAAAATTATGTAGGCTATGTGTTAATTCAGGGTGTCAGCTACCACCATACCAAATTTTATCAAAATTTGTCTAGCCGTTTGAGCGTGAAAAAGTAACAAACATCCATACATCCATTCATTCATTCATACATCCTCACAAACTTTTGCATTTATAATATTTATCACAAATTACCTAGTAAATAAAGAATTTATTAGGTTATTAAGGTCAAAAATAAGCAATCAGGGGCGTGATTCCGTAACGTGACGTATTGAAACTCATTTCGATGTTTCTCACCTTTTTCCGTGGAAATGACTGATTTTATCGATAAACTTTTATAACCGTTTTTGTAAAGAATTTTGCATTCTTTCTTTTATTAGCAAACCTCATAGTGGTAAGACAAACAGGAACGAAGTTATTAACAAAAAACCGAAAAAGTATCATTTTTCTCACCGTTTTTTAGCTGTCAAAAGTTATGCCCACCCCTGGACTCGTGGGACTTTTCAGAGGTTATTCAGGAAGCTAAAACATACATGTACACAAATTTTCAGCTTAGTTGGAATTTTTCCGAAGTCAAATGCTAAAGTTCCTGTAATATTATAAATTAATAAATTTATACCTGTCACATAGCGAGGTATGGTAAGAAATCTTTTAATTACAATTTAGAAAATAAATGAAAATCTTAACATTGATAAAATATCCAGATTTTCAATTATTTATATCAGGAATTAGTCAAATCAATTAGAATTTTAAATAAAGCCTATCAACTTTCGTAACATTCTTCTACACAGTTAAAAATGCAAATGGGCACTTAAAACCGCCCTTTTCTTACCAAATCCAACCCTGCAGGACATAAAGAGGCAGCAGCTGCGACCGGCTCGGGTCATCGAGATGCATAATAGTCGTGTAAACCGAGCGGGGATGTTTATACGACTGTTATACGACTCCGACAGTGCCGTGACCAATGCTCTCGCCGGAACGCTCGCTATCGGTTTTCAAACGACGAATTTTGTATTAGACGCTTGAACTTCTCGAAGAGTGGTTTTATTTCATGTTGGAATCTTCACGATGTTTATACGATTGTATTACGATACCGCTTCCGATATTGCCGCGTCTTGTGATAAATTCTGGTGTCGAAATTTTATTTACACTTTTGTTTTGAAAATTTTTCGCTTTAAGGCACTACACGACATTAAACCACCACGTGTAATCTTCAAATGAATCGCTAAATGTGTTGCTAAGAGTAAAACTCGAGAAAGGCAGAACCAATTTAGCAAAATATTTTATTGTTTGTAGTTCTCACGTCAAGGTTTATATGAAAAAAAAGTTGGAAAACCTACCGGGAAAATTTCCAAGGGAACGCAGTCACGGGCGGTAAGCTAGTAACGTAAATATAATACAATAATTAAATTCAATTACTGAAAAAATGGCGTTCACAATCGTGATTTTTTCCAATGTTAGAGTATTTTAATGGATATTTAAAAAGATAATTGCTATAAGTCGCCAATATCAAGTGAAGAAATCCTTTAAGGGTTGTAGTACGCCAGAACCATGTCTGTTGATCAGAAGGGTGCCCCGCTAGCAGGTGAGGATAACGACTTTATAGATAGAGCACTAAGGGACCATCCATTAATTACGTCACACGAATTTCATGGTTTTTTGACCCCCTCCCCCTCCTTGTCACAGCTGGTCACATTTGTAAGGCTCCCCCCTCCCTAGCGTGACGTCACATATTTTGCATATTTTAAATTTTTTGTAATTTTCTAATAAAAACAGTACTTAATAGAGTTATTTTTTTTTGGGAACTCAAAACTCATTGTATCAACCAAAGTAAAAACGTAAAAAGAGTGCTTGGGACTGAGGAGATTAAGTTTGTCATTAATAGTTTACACGTTTTGATAGTCATAACACATTTTGAAATATGACGTCACGAAACTTATGACCCCTCCTACCCCCTTGTCACACAATGTCACACTTTGTCGACCCCCTCCCCTCCTCTTAACGTGTGACGTAATTTATGGTTGGTCCCTAAGATGTTACGACCCCACACAGCCTTGCGTCAGTTATATTTTGCCATGTAGTGAAATTATGGATTTTGTAGATTAGATTTTTCAAATAAAAATGTTTATTGCATTAATGAGCACATGAATCCATGAATCCCTAGGGGTAATTTTTAGGGTGTTATTGAATCATAGTTTTATAAAGTAAAAAAAAAAATCCAACGACGACGGTCTACTTAAACGTTCTTCTTTTTCTAAAACATTGTCGCTTGGCAAGTTAAGCCGTTGGATTTCACGGTTGTGTTATTTTCTAAGCAAAACTTGTGATATGCTGTTATGTTATGTACAAATTGTTTTGCTCGGATACTATCTACATTTTACAAGAACTAGTGAACTTCTAGATGAGATAAAACTTCTAAATTGTGAGCGAAGGAAAAACATGAAATACGCTAGAAAAGGGACTCTAAAAACTTGTTGACTGGGTTGGACGTTAGAACTTTAAATTTTATAACAGAAAATTATTAGTGGATATAAAAGTCTGTACTTAGATAAAATTTCGATTTGATGTAAAACTGTTCTTTTTACTTTAAGAACATTTTAAGTAGCCCAAATCTGAAAAATATGATCGTTTTACATGCACTGTAAAACTATCTTTAGCTTGAATATAAAAAAGATGTAGAAAAATGCAAGTTGTAGAAAGCTTTTTAGGTGCAAAATCATCACCCAATGTTTATTTAAATCAATCCTTTCGGAATCATATTTTGGTCTTTAGTCGATATACAGAGTTATGTGGCTCAATCACATGCTTGCGGTGAAATGCGCGGCGCCGCGTTCAAATGTCAAAATGCCGTTCTTTTTCTTCTTTTTATCGTGTAGGTATAGCAAAGCATGTGGCAAACTTGGCTAACCCTGGTGTCAGAGTTTTCAAACCGCACAATGGCCTCTGACTAGGTTTTAACGACTGTAGTCAATCGACAACAGCCGGGACAGAAAATGCCGGGAAAATGCCGTTTCCCCTTAATCTGAGTGGCACGATGCGCGGGTTTGTCGCGGGTCATACTAGGCCCACTATTATTTACGTTTTGTCATGGTAAAATAAATATACGTCGCGTAATTTAACCACAGCCAGCGCAGCGTGACAGATGAGATGATGTGTGCGTGTGAGCGAGAAGCCTCAGAAAAGTTGATCTTGTTTTCTCCGATCACGCCTTTTGCATGGAGCAGTATTAATAGCTTGCTATGAGATTAGTAGTCTAAACACGCCCCTCTTCGTCGCATTACCAGTGAAGTTGGGACCCGACACGTTGCGACTACTTTACTTCAGTTAGTGTTGTACAAGACTCGAGTTCTTAAGCCGTAATTTCGATGACTCAACACGTTTTTACAGGGCTTTATAGACTTTATAAAATCATAAATCAAGTATGGATCCGAGTCAAAAACAGTGCTTTATGAAGAGCTCGCTATTTGAGTTGTCTGATGTGTCTCAATTAGGTGTAATGAATTGTCTTCCAGGAAGGCTTTTGCTGAAAACAATTACTGTACGTGAACTTAAGAAAAAAGACAGTGCTCATTTGCTTATTGTCTCTCGGAAAACTTCGTCTTTCCGAAATTATAGCAAAACCACAATAAAGTACGTAATTGTAAAATTAAATTATCGTAGAAACAAATCTAGCAAGTGATCGACATACAAATTATTGTAGGCATAAAATCTAATATTTTGTAGACATGTTCCGTGAACTGTGCATTCGGAAAATCGCTGTTTATTACATTTATAGCTTTAATAATTTGAATTCAGAACTAAGAACTTTATTATTGTTTCGCTTAATTTTTCGTGTCTAATATGTAGAATCTAATGATTAGATTCATCATGTACAATCATTAAAATTTAGAATTAGAGCTACGTACGTACCTGCTTTATTATTGTTTTTTTATAATTTCAGAAATCCGAAGTTGCCCAAAGACAATAAGATAATAGGATCACTGTGTACCTAGTTATTTGAGATCTGTCAAAAAGACTCAATAGATTCAATCCCCGTACAACACAACACTACCTTAACCCCGTCACAAGCCGTTGTCGACCGCAGCTGAGCTGAATTAAAACACGGTAAACAATAAGACAGAGACGTTTGTAAAGAATAAGCCAATAAGTATTTCTACCTAATTGAAGAAAAAAACTTACACGATTTTTTATTTCTGTGCAAAAAATTAAGAAAAAACTTATTGTAATTTGAAACTTCCGTGCTGGGAGTGACGTAAAAACTTAGAATGTGCCAGCTGCCATCTCTTCTCAGGCATTCTGTAGAAACCAGTAAGTGGAACGTGAGGATTTTGCTGTTCTGTAGGCGATAGTTGAAAACGTACCTATTCATGTTTCATCTAATATTCCTCAGAATGTGTTACACGTGACGTTACGTGAACCACATGATGCTCTGCCTACCCCGACAGGGATTATGAAACTGTAAAAAATAGTACCTAATTCTAATTATCATGCATATAATATAATCGAGTTACTAATGTGAAATTGAAATTGTTAAAATTAATGTTAAAGTTAAATAACTAAATGGGACTTACATGTAAGTATGTGATATGCCAGAAATAAAAGATTTTTCAACACATTTGCTCATAAAGTGGGTCTTATGTCATTGTTTTAAGGTTCATAATGATATGTATTACCCAGCCCGTGAGTAATAAAAATAAAGCACTAGTACGTAATGGTTTTTTTTGTCTAAATTTCAGCATAGAGTTCAGATCTTATTTTATATTTAAAATTAAGTGTAAATATTAAACTAATTGTAAATAAAAATAGAATTCCACTAGATCATTTAGGTAAATTTAACAGAAAATTATCATTTATTTGTGCTAAAACGTGAAAATATATAGTAAAGCATTTTTTTATTATTTGGCTGTGTGGCATACTTGTCAATGTGAATCTCATTACGCGAGCGAAAAAAGAAAAAAATAATCGCGCCTCTTTTCAGATGTTTTCACTTTCACAAACGGCATTTGTATACATCAGATTGTTGTTATTCTCAGAAATACAACACAAAAAATGTTTTCTTCAAGTGCAGAACAGGAAACCTACGTGTACGCCAGAAATACTTTCAGAGGCGCAACATGCAAGTGATAGTTTGTTGCCATCAATATCAAAGGAAAGTTTTTATTTCTTTCTTTCCTCGCAAATGTGTTGAAAAACGTCGTATGACACGCGTGCGCATTGTATATTACAGTCTCGGCTCCGTTGAGCCCTCGCCTTTCGGGTTCTAAACTCGCCTCTAATGTAATATCCAACTTAGCACACTTGTAGCATAATTGTACTATTTATTTATTTATATTTATTAACTGTATTTAAACTTATAAACTATTTTGTTTAGATTGTTCATGAACTATGTGATTCCTCAAAAATTTTGGAAATTTCAATCTATTATTTTATCTATAAGTACATTCTTCACACTTACTTTATAAACTTTACTCAACTTTCGCGCTCCAACCATCAGGTTGTTAGTTTAGGATCTCGCTCATTTCACTTGTTCCCTAATTTACATAACGTGAACAATTTTAATCCACTCGAACAGTGCTTGTTTTTTTTACCCTGAATAAACTCTGTGTTAAAAACTGAGCTTATTTTGCAGTGCGGCCATGAACATTATAAAAAAATACATTCTCGTACTACTTCAATTCCGTGATTTTGTAAAAAGTATTTTCGTAATAAGTACTCGTATTTTCAGAATACAGCAGTAGGCATTTTGCAACTAATAGCTTCTACAAATAAATTTGTGAGGTATTCAAAAAAGCATGCAATGAGCTACTTTCTCAAACAACGGCTAAAGTGTTACGAAACAAATAAGGATCAAGGAAGGGAATTTTTAAATTTAATCAGGAACGAAGTTAAGTGCGTCCTTTAGCTTATAATATAAAGAACCTATAAGGCAGCTGAAGCTCGGGCTCTTGGCTGCCATCTCTTATCGTTTTTGGATCTAAGTAATATTTCCTTATTTCTCATGTCAAAAAATGAAATTCGCGCTTTTTTGGGAGGAAAAGTATGATAAATACAATTTTTTTACCCAAAATATTTCTAACATCAAAATCTTTAGAGTCATTTTCGAGAAACCGATTACAAGATTAGCTAGTTTAATAGATTAAGATAGGATTATTACTTTACTACAATTACTTTTACAGCAGTGAGTCACTCTTATCTTAAGCATATAATCTGCATTTTATTATGCTTATTTGGATCCAAATAGTTTTGCAAAAAGGAGATCTTCCAAACTAATATTACATAATAAAAATAAAAAACAAAAGCCGTTCAATAGACTGACACGAAGTAGGGACCTAAGTTGGTAGAGTGGAAAGTGTAGAGTTTGTAGAGACCTGGGTATCTATTCTACTAACCAATGTCGTCTCAATGGCAGTAGAGTGACAATGATGACCATTTTATCCGTTCAACTGGTGAAATTCAGAACTATTGAAACCCCATACACTTGATGACAACCGCCCTGACCAGCGGCTTCATCGCCAACTGTATGTTTAGTTGCTTACTTCCTAGCAACTTAACTTTCAGTTACCATTGGTGCCCCTAGACAAGGTATATAGCTGTCATCTAATGTTTGAGGTTTAGATAGTTTTACACTTCGCTAGCTGAACTGATGAAGTGGTCACCATTATTATTTCCACGCCATAAAGCCGCAAAAGGTTAGTGAAATAGCCGCCTTGTAGCTTGACGGCTAATGGCACCTTTCCACTAGAGCGAGACCTTCAGTTCAGTTCAGACATAACGGAAACTTCGACTTCACTTGCAATACTGTCGACCATAGAGCAATAAAAAACTGGGGGTCTATACTAGCTTCTCCTTTTGGAATTACAATTAATATACCGAAAAATTTTTGGATAATAATTTTTTTTTAATACTATATTACTAAGAGAAAGAGGGTGAGAAAAGTTACTAGTCTTCAAAGATAAAGAGAAGGTATACAGCCCAAACCATTATTGATCCTCCACCGAATGGCACCTTTTTCTCAAAACACGCTTGACGATAATGTTCATTTGGTCGCCTATATACTCTTCGTCTCCCATCATGTGCGAATAAACAAAATCTTGACTCATCGGAAAACATAACCCTAGACCAATCTTCATCTGTTCATCGGACGTGTTCTCGAGCAAACCGCAACCTAGCAACTCGATGTTATAAGGCTTTATATCAGCTTCCCGAAGTCGCCGCCGGATCTTGTCAGAGCTTACATTGTTGTGGTGAATTTCTTAAAGGCTATTTCGGACCTGAACAGCCGTGAGATGTCGATTTCTTAACATAGTGCTCACGATGAATCGGTCTTCTCGTGTAGTTGTACACCTTGGCCTGCCATTCCCTGGTCTGCTGATGTTCATGCCGGACCGTGGATAAAGATACACCTGCTATTCTAGCAGTACTCCGCTGACTCCTTTCTTCTTGTACCATGGTGATGATTCGTGTACATTCTTCAGTAGATAACGACATGTTGGTGCATGGTTGATGTACAAAATACTGTGACCAGCCAAAAAAACAGTTTATGATGACAGCTCGGTTTGAAACAAAAGCGAGAAAATTTTCTATTCCAAAAATTTAAAATTTGATATTTTTAAAAAATTGGAATTTCTTATTTTCAAGCTGTAACTTGTTCAAATGCAACCTTTTTTGATATGTATAATAAGCGTCACAAATCTGCTTATAACATATTATTTATACGATGGATCTATGTAAATAACTTTGAGGGATATCGCGATTTTTCTAAATAACCCGTTATTTTTGTTGTCCAGTACATAGTAGTATAGTACCAAGTACCAGTAGTAGTAGTAGTGTCCAGTAGTAGTATTATTCAAAAACTACTAAAATTACAAGATATGAGTTACATTATAGTTCTTTATTCTCGAAAGTTACTTGATTATTGTTGAGCAGACGAAATCCGATAAATTCAAGAATTTCACTTAAAACAAATCACGTTGTAACGCTCAGTACTTTTAAATTTAATTTTGAATAAAACAAAATAATAATTACCCTGGTCTGTTATGTTATTCAACAATACAAATCAGGCCAAAATGAACTCGAACTGAACTTTAAAACAAACATTTGAAATGATAGAGCTTTATCAAGCGCGCGATTTCGTAGTAGCAATAACAACTTTTATAGTAAAACACTATTGTACGGCAGACTGTTAAAACGCGAGTACTCCTGAACCTATTTTAAAATGAAACCGTGCTGAGGACACGTAAAAATAGGTGAGTCTGTTAAAGCGGTACCCAAAAGCAAAGATACTCGGATAAGATTAGCTAAATGAAATTCGGGGAACCTCGCTCGTAGAACCATGCAAGCCATGCAGAGCATATGCGACGCATCGTGCCACTGGCACTTGAATTAGCATGCAATTTTCCATACTTTGAACACATTTAATCCGATATTACTTCCACAGAAGTTGCTCCGTTTCCATTTGAATACATTGCTATAGTTATTGCGCTGCACGAAAATTCTCTATTAGAGGATTCTGGGTATAAGTAAAATTTAAGAGCTCTAGTTTCATTAGTTTTCGGCTTAACTTTATCTTATAGTACCCACTTAAAATTAGCAGCTTTGTTCATTCGTTTTAATTACTAGCCACGAAATTTAACGACATTCCTTCATACTTTCCTAATTTTAATAATTATTTTACTCGTAGCTTTAATACAAAGAAGTTTTAATTACGCGTTTCATGTAGGGTGGGTTTATTAAGGTTTTATTTGTTCAACTTACAAAAAAAATTACAGGACATATAATTTCGATCAATCCTACAATTTGCAGAAGAGAGAAGTTTTCCACCAGCTTATAAAATAAAAAAAAAACTTGTAATCTCTAGTTGTATTTACCGCCGTTCAATAATTGCTCTATTTTTACGTAGCCGTTGAAGATCCAATTTGACTGAAGAGCGCTTAGTGTTGGGAGGGTTGGCTTATTGACTATTTCACCCAAGAGGCGGATGACAAAGGAATCAGGTCAGTTCAACGATTATGAACACGTCCAGGACAATGCTTGGGTATAATTATTCAATTTGTTGCCCTTACCGTTATTCTAGCCTGGATAAAATAACCTCCATTTAACTTCGTCGACCTTTGTTTCCTGAACGGTTGTTATCATTCAAACCTTTGATTGTGAAGCCCTGTGATGTATGGAAACCTGTCATTAACATAATTTTGTGAGACTGACAAGAATTTCGTTGTTTTTCTATGTTATAAATTGAAATTAGGGATTCTATTGCAAATATATGAATTACACATTAATTTAAAATAAATCATAAAAGATCAAAGAGTACAAGGATTTAACTTTATATGATTATTTATTAAAAGACGAAGTATCCTGAACTTAATAACTTTTAGAAAAATAGTGTCGTTTTTTATTATCAGCCCATATACGGCCCCACCGAGGGGCATGGGTGTCGAAATTATGTATAAAATTTTAATTTGGATTTGAGCCAACATTCGTCGGCAAAAGATTTAAATAAGTTTTAAGAGCTTCTTTTTCGTTTTTTAATTAAAAATATTTTAGGCTTATTATAAAAAGTTTAGTTGACTGAGCACGTTAAATCTGTCCCAGAAATGTAAAAAAGGATACCAAACCAGCAGTAAATAAAAATTGAAGTCCATTATTGCAAGGATAGTTCAAAAGTATGATACTGGAGGAAATAACTTCGAAAGACAGACTTAGGAACACTACCGAGCAATTTAACTTGAACTGGAATCGCGGCAGCTTACCTCTCGAACGGAGTGGCTTCTATTTCTGCTATTTTAATTGTATTGATAGCTTCTCAAAGGTTTACAATCCACGTTCAGTTGTTTACAGTATATTTCCTTTCGATAAATACCTTAAATGCCTTTCCAACAAATTGGCTTTTGTATTCTTTACGACTTTTGAGTAAAGTACTTAATTGAATTTTATAAGTCGAGTTATTTTCGTTCCCCTATAATATTTTGAGTTTAAACAGAAAGTTTTCTATAGAGACTTTGATTTTATTAATAAGATCAATTTCATTTTACTTATAATTTAGGAATTACTCAACATAAGCTGATATTATATGATGGTATGATTTTTAGGCAAGATAGTAATAGTAAAGTTCCTAATTGCGCCAGTTTCTTAAACTTTTAAAAAAGACAGCAAATATTTATTATACAATGGCATCCTCTTTAGTTCCAATGGTCAAAGTATTTTTTAAAATAAATATTTCCAATACCTGTTTCAATCTACACTAATATTATAAAGAGGGAAGATTGGTATTTTTGTATGTAACGAATAAACTTTAAAACTACTGGACCGATTTCAAAAATTTTTTCACCATTAGTATGCTACATTATCCCTAAGTAACATAGGCTAAATAATTTTCCCAATATTCCACGGGAACGAAGTTCCGAGTGGAATGCTAGTAGTGTATAAGTTTATTAGACAACGGTACACTTAAACTTAATTACAGTAACAGCAGAATTATATTATATAATTTTCCCTAAGAATTATAAATTAGTTAGGGAAAATTGAGAGGCAATGTGATATAAAAAAAAAGTTTTTTTTGACTTCTCTACCTATGAAATCAGCTGAACGCTCAAGTTGTTTGAAGAAGCGAAAATCATGTATTTTTTAAGTTATATTTGTTGCGATTTGTTCAGTTTAATGGGCTGATTTATTTCCAAAATTATCGCTAATTTAAAGTCACCCAGTATAAATAATATCTTAGTTTCTTCAAATTGACTAATTAAAGAGCACGTTATTTTATATATTATTTAACCGACTTCAAGGAAGCAGCTAACGCAGTTGCACGAAGGAGTATCCAAAACTACATCATTAGGATACTCTCTGATAGCGCATCAGTACTACAAGCCCTAGGAAATCACTCATATACTTCTGGACTTATTACCGAATGCCACCAAGCGCTGAATAAAATATCTTCAGCCAACAGGGTCGTCCTGCAATGGATTAAGGGGCATAGCGGTTCCATAGGTAGTGATGCGGCAGATGAACTGGCTAGGAAGGGATCAAACACCATCTTGGCAGGCCCTGTGCCAACCATCCCGATTCCATTTAGCCAAATACGGACTTGGATCCGAGCACGCACCCTTATGCAACACAAAGACAGGTGGGACAACGTAACCACTTGTCGGCAGTCGAAGGAAGCCTTTACAGGACCCTCCCCGCGTCTGACGCGCAGACTGCTAAACCTATCCAGAGATAACCTACGAATAATGGTGGGTACCCTTACGGGCCACTGTGCTCTAAACAAGCATTTATTCGTACTAAACGTCACCGACAGTCCCCTCTGTAGGGGCTGCTTGGAGGCTGATGAAACAGTCGCTCATGTAATCCTGGATTGCATGGGAGTGGCAGAACACCGGGCAAAAATCTTTGCAAACATTAGGTCGCTCCGCGAAGCCTGCGAAATCCCCAGGAGGATTCTGAGCTTCTGGACGGAGCTGAAGTGGCTGGAATAACCACTGACCCACACGCACAATGGGCCACGTAAGAGCCTACATGCGGAAAATGGGAGCCCATATCACTTATCACTTAACCGACTTCAAAAAAGGAGGAGGTTCGAAAGAGTATACTCCAGAGGTCCTTCCATTGTCACCAAGTTAGGATCTGATAATGGGATCCCAGGGAAATCGAGGGAAAACCTTGAATTTAATAGGGATTTACATTGTTTCTTACATACTTTCTGTTATTTACACTAAAAATAGAAATATTTTTTTTAAATAAAAAAACAAAATTCAAACAGATCAGTAGGTACGTAGTACGTGTACATTCTTTCAGTCTTGGTGGTTATTGACGTTAACCACCTCTTTCCGATTTTTAAAAATTAATAATCATGACCTTTAGTGATGATAGATTAACGTAGCATGAATGTTAATACTATACTTAAGATGATGCCACTGATTGGTGGCACATCGAAAAAATACATTTCTTTTTTTCTGACTTTTATGGTGTCCTGACTCACTTTTCTTTGCGTTAGCGGAAAAAATAATTTAAAATATGTATGTTTAATTTTTTCTTATATCATTTTTATTAAGTATATTCAAAAATACCCATTTCACGTATTTTGATGTAAAATAATAACCAAGGTTGTCTATTCAATATGTAACGACAACAAAAATTAGGTGGTTAGTAAACAAAACCACCGTGACTATTGTGGGTTTATCGTTGCGGGGCGATTTCACTAAATTAATACACTATAATAGGTTTAAAAAAATATTAATGACAGTTTATTGCGTGTGCATAATGAAAGAAAAATAATAAGAATACTGGTTAATAGTAAGACCTATTATTCAAGTAATATACAGGGTTTGCACGTGGTGGAGTGTATTAAAATTTGCTGAGTTACTTACTGGTTTTGAGAACCGAATTTCCACGTTAAGAAGTGTCTCTGAGGGAGTCATTTCAAGATGATGCCATAAATGTAGCGCTACAGCGTTTTCAGAGCTACTGTATGGCAGTCCAAAAGATGGAAAAAATGTAAAAAAAACTTTATGTCTACCCAAAAAAGAAACCTGTATATTAAGTATATAAAGTAATTTTTAATTTACTTTAGCTTGTTTTTAACTTCGTTAGAACATATTTTAATAGAGAATAATCATCTAATGCGAAATTCATCACATATGTTATGTTTTTCAATAGTCACGGTGGTTAGTGTAAGTAACCACCTTATTCCTTGACAGTCTTAAGTCCTAGATTTTTTGTCTCTACTTTCTGTGAAATATGGACCATAACGGAATCTAAAACAAATAGTTTTTTTTTTGGTTATTAGGGGCCATTCATAAATTACGTCACACGAATTTCGTGATATTTTGACCCCCTCCCCCTCCTTGTCACAGCTGGTCACATTTGTAAGACTCCCCCCTCCCTAGAGTGTCGTCACATATTTTGCATATTTCAATTGCTTTTCTAATAAAAGCAGTACTTAATATAGTTGTTATTTTTTTGGGAACTCAAAACTCACTGTCTCAACCAAAGTAAAAATGTACAAAGAGTGCTTGGGACTGAGAAGATTAAGTTTGTCGTTAATAATTAGCGCGTTTTGAATACTCATAACAAATTTTGAAATGTGACGTCACGAAACTTATGACCCCTCCCACCGCCTTGTCATACAATGCCACACTTTGTCGACCCCCTCCCCGTAATTTATGACGTAATTTATGACGTAATTTATGGATGGTCCCTTACTTATGGGAAAGCGTGACTGAAAGAGTATACTACGTCTTTATTTTTTGCTTTTTGAAGTCGTTTTAATTTTTAAAATAATTTGTATGTTAATTTAAAAGTTCTCAACAATTTCAAGGCTACAGGACGAAAATGTTTGCATAGCAGTATAATGAAGCGGTCTGACGTCACAATAGATAAATGAACATCGACCTTACATGGCGTTGAGCAATAGAAATAATACACTTACCCTCATGTTTCATACGGAGCTAACCACACAAGCAAACAGAGGAAGACCAAAATCATGACAAATTTGTGTACAAATTGTTGGAGCCAGAAAAAGAGAAGCCAGCAAAGATTAATGAGCAGAATAAGGAAGCCAACGTTTGCATTTCATTACGAGACCGTGATAGCATCGATCTCGTTAGGGTCGCCACACACCGCACGTGACCCATCCTCACATTTCCAAGCTTTTAACTTGAAACGCTACCTTTATTTGTTTACTGCTGGATGCCTTTCAGTCGCGAGATAAAATGTGGATAAAATACAGGGTGTTTTATTATTTAAGAATTATAGAATCTACCCATTACTATGTTCAGCTACAAGTAATTATTTTTTCCTGAAATTGTCAATTTAAAGAGTTTTCGTCAATTACCTACTTTGGCGCTACGCAATGTACACCGATATCGCGCACGATCCCACCGTGCCGCGCCACTGACAGAATGCGGTCCTTTTTTTATGCTGTTACTTATGTTTTCAATTAGACAACGGAGTTTATTAGAATAATAAATATTTTAAAGCAGAAAATATTAAAAAAACATGAAAATTTTCTTGAGGAAAATTCCACTGGAAAATTATTCAGAATGATGAGCTATGTTCAAGGTTTCAATTTTGTTAACCTGTCCCTTACACCCTATATATTTCGCGGAGATAACAAATTTTCTAAATCCCTTCCTCACGTGAAGAGTGTTTCCCGTTGAAGTTCACTTACTTATTTGACATCCTTTGTTATCTTTGTTAGAAGCATGGTTTTCATGATGAGGAAATTGTTTTGTTATTTCTAAATAATAATTTGTTAAATATTTTCCATAAAGTAATAAAACAAACATTCTTATTGTTTTTTATTCATGTTTTGTTTTGCACCAATACATTTGATCTTAATTTATTTATCAATATTATAATGATACGAGTAAATATGAAAATGTGTTAGTTCATTTGTTTGCCTTTACTTCACGTGCAAACCAAGCAACAGATCGAAGTGATTTTTTGGCCAGGATTAGTTAGAAAGCTGGAAAGTGATATAGGCTATGTTTCCACGTGAAAGAAATCGCGGTCAGAAAGCTGGCATTTAATCATCTTTTAATTTTTCGCGAGCCGAAAGGCTGACTTCTTCTCCCCACTACACATCATGTTTCATCTAATAACCCTCAGAATTTATGTCAAACGTGGCATCAAGTGATTCTAGAACCACTAATGCTCTGGCTAACCCGGCTATAGACATGAGCTTGTGTATATGTGTATGTAAATTTTTGCAATACGATGTGTATAAAATGACAGTCAAAATTCAAGCGTTTATAAAACCGGTAATAATAAAGCAAAACAGAATTAATAAAACTTTGCCCCTCGATTGTTTTTCTGCCTGTAAAAGCGGCTCAAAAAGTCAGCATTTCCTCGACAAATGTTTCTCAGCTTTAATCGTACTAGATCCAATTCTCGCAGTCGATAAAAATAAACAATCTCTTATTGGAAATTCATTCGGAAAACATCCGTGAACGTCAAAATGGCAGCATCCTCTTGCGCGAATTTAAAATTATATTCCTTGAGATTGTTAGGTGTTTTTTTGCTTTACTATTTTGTGATGTATTAAAATGTTGTTTGCTGTGTCATAAAGTTCTCTTCTACGCGAAAACATTCTTAAAATTTTCTCGTTTTATTTTTTTCGAAATGAATTCTGTTCGTGAGCGTTTACTCGAGCTCTTCCTGGAAAGGTTAAGAATATTTTTTAGGGAAAGCAAAATATTCGGCGCGAATGGGACTTGAACCCACGAGCCCAGGATTAGATCTCCTGGTGCTCTAATCAACTGAGCTATCGTGGCTTCAAGTCAAGCGGCGAAATTTTTGTTGTGAATATTCCTCACGCGGGTAAGCGTTTAAAAATACTAAGGTTTAGAATATAATAAAAATCATCTTTGTTATAGACCGTCAAGGCAATGCAGTTAAAGATATCATCATTTATTTAAATTTAATTTTATTATAAGATGGCTTAACTCTTGACCTCAATCTTGGCTAAGGTGGAGCGAGTTTATCCAGAAAATGCCATTTGGGCACTGGTACCCCCACGCACCGACGGAGCACAGCAAGCTGTTTGGCGTCTGACTCTGTAGGAGGGTGGTAGCGACCCAGACGGCCCTTTACGGAGCCTACCACACCGCATTGGACCATAGGATGCTACTTCAAATTCAAAATAAATTCAGGTGTTGTTGCCTAAGATGGATAAATAGGAAGCAGGACTCGTTTTTGTTTCGTTTGTCGCCTCTTACGACACCCACGGAAAGAGATGGGCTGGTGTTATTCTCAACCGATCACCACACTGCAGAAGTAACTGCAGTGTTTGACTGAGTTTTGAGAGGCTTAGAGATAATCTTCTTACGAGATATGGTTCTGCCATACTGACGCTCACGACTGTTCAGTATCGCAATGAAAGTTGGAAGGAATTTTTATTTATTCATACACGTAAAGTATCGATTGTAGTACTGTGGAAGTGTATTTCAGTGTCGCACGAATATGTTTGTTTCATATAATATACATATACTCGCGCGCATTATCCCTGTTGGGTAGGTAGACTATCAGTGATTCTTAAAGTACTTGAGGCCTCGTTTGTCATGTACTGAGGTTATTAGATAAAACATGAGTGTAATAGTGAGAGGTTGTCAGCCTTTCGCCCATAATACAGCAAAACCTTCAAGTCCCACTTGCTGGCTTCTACAGTATTGCTAGAAAATGTTGGCAGATGGTACATTCTAAGCCTTTCTTTCAGTCCTAGTTCAGCGTGGAAGTTTACCTCATAAATTAAAAATATTAAAAGAGCTCAAATAATTTATTTTGTTTTGGCTCCATTTACCAGTTTGTTTATAGTTGTGGTCGCCTTTTACAGTTAAGGCACACCTACTTCGCCACTTGGACTGAATGGTTTTAGATGATAGATAGACAAAGCCTAGAATACCTTTCACCACGAATGAAAGGGCAGGAGAAAAGTTAGCATAAAACATTTCAAGCCACCATTTATTACTTTCCACTGTCATTAACGGTTGTGAGTTCAATCCGCAGTGGAGAAGACATTTGACATTTCTAATTTCCTTTGCGTAATGACAATGTCTCCCTGAGAACAATTACAGTACGTGTGTTTGAGAAAAAGTATGAGTTTAGACCGAGTTGAAGATACCCATTAATTTTATAGCTATCATTAGTGTTAATGTATGCGTTCTTTAATGCAACTTACAGTGCTTCTTCTTATTATTTTACGGCAAACTTTGTGTTTCCAAAATTGTGACAAAACAACAATGAGGTATTCCTAAATTTAAATTATCGTAGACGATAAATGTAATAATTAAATCTAAAAAAAATCTAATCCTTATAATCTAATATAAATCTAATAATTCATTGACATAGAAATTTGCACTCAGAAAATCGCAATCATCGATTTTCCGAGTGCACACAACATGATATTAGAAGCATTGTACAAGTTTAAACCGAGTTACAAACATGCGTTCTTTAGTGCAACTTATCTTAGTCCACTTATCATGTCGTTCCCTCGGGTATTTACGGAACGAGTTTCAATCTTTACCAAGTTATCACCAACAGATTCAGACAAGAGAATAACTTGCATTCTGAACCAATTGTATGATTCAACGGTAAATCACAGTCTAATTAATGAATTAGTTTATAGTTAGTATTGTATCACATGTGTTATAAAATCAAAATGTATATTATAGAAATAGTTCTTAAATCAATTAACTTATTCACAGAGACGCAACTTCACATAGATTTTTTTAGTCAATTTTCGAGTTACTCGTCCTCTAAAAGGAATCGATCAAACTTACCGAGTCCAAGCCGGGCGAGTATTGCACAACCTAAATAATTCCTTTCATTATGAGTAAAATAATAGCATGTTTGCTTTGTTTTATACCCGAGCGTGTGACCATTGAAATGTCCACCGCATTATGCTTGTGGGGAATCACAAAGCTCGTGAAACAGTGGGTATCGAGGACATCGCACGTCACCTAGTTTCCTATTCCAGCGGCGCGTTTGAATAAGGTACGAACACAGACTGGTAAAAATATAGAGTAGTAGCTGTGATAAATAATATTTAACAAAGCAGTGATCGAAAATAGTTCCATAATTATGGCTGTAAAGTGTTTTGTTATGTAGCACAGTCACATATTATGTTTCTTAAGTAAAAATTAATTTATAGTAATCAGCACGGATCCGGCTTTCAGTGATAAAAAATCTGATATTATCAATATTTTCTGACTCAAAGCTTAATTTTAATTTTAAAATGAATCATAAAAGTAAGAAAAGTAAATAATATATGTATATGTTAAAAAAAACTTTAGGGCGCAATAAAGAGAAGTAAAAGTAGTGAATTAGGCAAAGTGTCTAATCATTCCCGGATTCGACTGGCGACATTTTATCCCACAGTTGGGCGCGATATAACCTGTAGTCTACGCGGGCGGAGCCGCGGGCGGAGCCGCGGGCGGAAAGCTAGTAATTAATAAAACATTGAAAAATATACAATATACTCGCTTCTCTCGAGTTTCATACACATAACTTACCACACTTGTATCGTTAATAACTATAAACGAACTACTTCTCTGATATCGATGCGCGTCCAAATAAGACACTTTTATTTATCTTATTTTCAGAAATTGAAACCTCAGGAAATGATTGTAATTTTTTAAGCCAAGTACTTGTGGTTTCAGAAACAACGTTTATTTTACTGTTGTAATGTTTGAGTTTGAATAGGTGTACTTATTTAAAATCTTAAAAAATAAAACAGTGTCATCTGTCTTTTTTACATGTTTGTGAGTCACCCAGGTTGTGATAGAAATATCACGACATGTCTGTTACATCTACAGACGTGTATTACGTACGCTTCCGATGGAAGCTTGGAACTACAATCGCAAAATGGACTAGTTGATTTATTATACAAGCGTGTTAGAGCTGCTATAGCGGCAGCTTCCTACCATACCGTTTAGTTATGATCAACCACCGAGCACGTAACCAATAGAAGTGCAATCTAGGGCGATCAGCTTCTCATAACACCTAGGCGACTACAGCACCTAAATTACGATTTTATGATGCGTAGATAAGCATGACGCACTGCATTAAATCGAAGAAAAAAATACTACGGTAATATTCAGGACATAAACTAGGTAAGTAGTTTGCTGAAAACATAATTCAGGACTTTTGGTTCGATAGAAAAAGCTCACAAAGTCACCTCTAAATACCCAATATTGTGTATCTTTTAAACTGTAAAAACGATAGTAAAATGCACTCAGGAACTTGAATTTGCTATCAATTGTTCGTGATTGAACTCTCTCGATAAGTAGTTAACGCATTTTTCGATTTAAGCTGTTACCTTTCCGTAAATCTCATTTTTCTGACTTTCGAACATGTCTAACCTAACCCTGGTGTTAGAATTTTTACCCAGCCCAATAGCCCTGACTTGGAAACTCCGTAGAAACACCAATATGTTGCTGTACACACTTGGTTCAGAGTCTGGAGAGGCAGGCTATCTCTCATACAGGGTCTCCTATTACGGAAGCCAGTCTTTAATATAGTTAAAAGAAAATTGCTAAGTTAATATGTGCGAGACTTTAGAAATTAAAGTATTTATTATTTTGTCTAACGTGCCCTTCGAATCACAGAAATTTTTGAAATAAATTACCGTAGTGGTCACCCATCAAGGTGCACTGGAAATCATACTTTACTCAACCTTACTGATCGATTCCTAACTCCTCAAAAAAATTATTGGGCATCAACAACGTTGTGTTGATGTGAAATGATCTCTCTCCTAAGCAATTATTATTTTTATGTATCGATCGATTCATCGTTAACAGTTTATGATCGGACGGTAATTGGTAATTAATAAGTAAGACGATTCATTGCTTGGTTAATTAGAGCAAATTAATCTTATTTGAGTAGGTATTCTATCCATCCATCTTTACAATCACGTCTATAATCCCTGTAGGGGTAGGAAGAGCATAGTGTGGTTTTAGAAAGACGTTGACGCCACATTTGATGTACATTCTTAGAGTTACTAAATGAAACATAAGCATAGTGGTGTTGATTATGTGGCCAGCCTTTTGTCAACGATGCAACAAAAGCCTTGCGACCCATTAACTGGCTCCTAGATATAGGATATTACAGCTAGTATATTATCAGACCAGCGTGTAAGATATTTGAGTATTGTGTTAACAATTAAAGTAAATGAAACATCTTAAAAACATCATTCAACATCAGTCTACTTCTCTTCCCCTAAATTCATGTCTGAACACCAAAAAGAGTAAAATATTTCATAATACTCCGGAGGCGAAAAAATATTTAGTTTTCGTAAAAATACGCCGTCCTAAAATGTGGGAAACTTTTAGCGGGGGAGGCGTATTTGGGCGTCGCATATCACATTATCGGGACTCCGGGCACAAGGAGTGTTTGCTGGGGCAAGGGTGGTAACCTCTGCTGAGAAATAGATTTACTGGATAGGATAATATAATTCTGATATAATAATATTCCTACAAAATAATAGTATCCTATTATTATCATAATCCTGGAAGAGATCCCTTCAGGAATAAGTCCGCCTTTGCTATTAAATTACCTTTAAAATTAATTATATGTATTATACTGTTTCTGAGCAATAAACATATACATGCACAATTAGGCACATACGTACCAAATGACTCTTTCTGAATAATGTACATTAGTTGCACATTAACCACATTATATTTTGAGTTGCGGATTGAGCTGTGACACAACTCAACTGCGACAAAGGGAACTGCTGGCACTTCGCTGGCCGCTGCCACGGCAAGTTCGCTTCACTCGCTCGGCTCGTGCGTTCGGGATCGCAGTTCCTTATCTAATAAACCTACAATTAAAGTTTTTATACAGGTTGTGTCACAGTTCCGTCTGTCGCAGCTCAATCCTCAACTACTGAAATTAGTGTTGTGGAAAAGTAAGTCTTATGAGAAATTCTGCTCGTTCAACTTGATGTTGGTCTGTCTTTTCCGTACCGAAGCTATGCAATAGAAAGAGAAGACGAAATGAAACACATACGACAAAATTATGTCACGCGTCTATGTTAGCTATACAGGAGACTGAATGTGTTGCCATGATCCTATGCGATCAGAATAGCAGGGCTCGGAATCAGATGGCTCCACTGTGATGACATAGCCAAATCTGGGATCAACGGTCAAGCTGCGTTGGTACTGTTATTTATTTAGTAAATATAAATCTAGGGGTCAAGCGTAACCCATCGTATATGAAAAAAAAAGGAAAAAAAAGTGGTTAACAGATCTTACAAAAATTGCAAATCGTTTCCAGTAAGTTCGTCTACTAACGAGTGTTTCGTGGCCCAGGACATCGCCCAATCACTATGTGTTTTGTTGACTATGTACTCTGTCTTTTACTTCGCAACCACAAGGACCAATTCCATGAGGTAAAGATAAATTGCCCGAAATACGACCTTGACGATATTCTTTCTCTTTGCTTCAACAAAACACACAAACGCATAATTAGATTTTCTCTAGTACTGAGGGTCTCTCATGGCAAAAAAATTGATACAAATACAATAAATATTTGTCACGGCCAGAAATGGAGCCAATGACAAATCGATTAACGTCACAACTACCAAAACGTTTGGTTGTTGCTAAATGTGAGACTTTAATTTTAATAAGTATCCCTAAATGTTTAAAGTTGGATTTTTGTTTCGTCAATTATGTTAACATAATTAACTTTTTAGTGTTATAAAGTTACAGTAATGTAACTAATACCTACTAATCATATTTTTACAAACTGTTAAAAGTATTGACGTGACTCCATTGCAAGCTGTACATTTACTTTGCTTATTAAATAAGCTTGTGTTATTGTTACAGCTTTCGGATATCCAGAAATAAATAAATATAAATTGAAACGATCGTAGCAAAATGCTACGACGTAGCTATTAGCTACGACGTATGATGAGAAAGCAAAATAATAAAATCTAATAATTATTATATACAATAAAAAAAATATATGCAAGTGTCTATAATTTAATTAAGTTAAAAATTATTTTATTGCATCCAATTTAGTTTTAAATCAACCTAATTGATCCATATTTGGGTTAAACTTTGTACACTATCTGCGGTTGAAATTTACATATCATAAATTGGCCAATATTCGATACTTGCAAATTTCCCCCATTAAAATTTACTGATAACACTTTGTTGCTGGATTATTTTAGGACATAGAACGTGTTTGTTGTAACAAATATTGACGGTAGCTTTAAGTGCCAAGCGTTGTTATTTAGGTACACAAACTTTCGTTTTTACAATGTTAGTATTTTTGTGGTAATTTGGTTCTCATAAAAATATAAAGAAATTCAACCTTATTTGTCCATTAAACGAACATTTGTATACGGTTTTAGCTTTTATAGTTTAAATATTTGGGATTGTTATTGATGTATCAGTTGTATATGTGATCGAAACACACATAAACTTACCTTCATATCATAGGATTCCTTACATTTTCCAACGTCACTAAATGACATTGTCTGGTCACATTGTCCTTGATTTAGCATGAGAAAATGTGGAATATAGTAAAAAAACTGACTCTAAAAAAACATGAGAGACTAGGTCAGGACGTTTTATTTATAAAGCTGCTATGAAGTGGTTATTTAAAGTGTTTCTATTTCTACGAGCGTGAGTAGTTTTCACTATTTTAGCACAGTTGATGCGGTGCAATGCTTATTTCGAAGTAGTGTTTTTGATGTAATACCTCTCTTCTTTGTCATTCCTTAGCATATCTGTGCCAGTCACGCGGTTTGAGCCTGACTGCCTCACTAAAAGCAAACCCGGAATTGGCAATTTACATTTCCAAACAAGCAGTTGTTCCGGGTTTATCAAGTACTCGGATTGTTTGCAATTTATCCGAGACACATCTTACAAACTTGGAGAGTAAGTAAGCTTTCTTCAATCATAATTAAATTTAAATAATATCTTGCAAGTAATTAAAAATGTTTTTCAATTACTAGGGTGAAGAAAATTAAACAGCAAAGTTTATTGGTATTAATTCGAAACATCAAAGCAATAATCTTGGTAAGTTTCAATGTAAAGATTTCTAGGTTTTTTGTTCTGGAATTAAGTTGCCTATCTACAGAATAAGTTAAAAAAACTTCACAAACGATAAAAAGAAAAAGAACAAAGACGACCTTAGTTGAACTTAAATAATTAATTAGGCGTAAGACGGTTTTATCAGAAAAATTGCCTTGAAATTAGGTATCTGTTTTCAGTAGCCAGACACTGACAGACTTATAGATAAAATAAAGAACTTTTAATACTCAATAGCAAATCGTTACTTCATGCGAAAGAAATAAAAAAGTGCCTAATATATGGGGTGACTTAAAATTAGTTAGCGAAACTTCAGGTGGTGATTCTCTCTACGAAATTGATCAACTTCGCCCAAAAAATTTATAAAAATTTGTCAAAAAATATTTCGACTAGGGGACTTTGTGTTGTGGGTGACTTTTTTTCACTATCATACTATATTATAGAACAAAGTCCTCCACCGCGCCTGTTTGTCTAAATGCAATGAACTCAAAACTAATGACATATTTTTTTATACAGATTTCACCAATGAACCGAGTGTTTCAAGGGAAAGGTTTATGTGCTTAAAGGATTTTACAACTAGCTTCTCGCTAGTTGTATTGTAAAATCCTTTATTGTAAATTACAAAAAAATAGTATATTGGAATCAACAGGGTTATAAATATAACATAAATTTAAGGTACAAAGGCGGACTTATCCAATAAAGGGATCTCTTCCAGTCAACCTACGAGAGAGTGAGAGGATCTTATAAGATTAAACTATATTAAATTGTAATAGGTATAAGAAGAAGAATAATAGGTATAAATGTATTTTAAATAATACAATACATCACCCACGTGCATTTTTTCTTACGCTACGGTACATAAATCAGGTGAATTAAGTCGACTAAGGACAACTACTTATCGAATATCGAAGCGACATCGACAGAATTTACAAAAGAGGAGCAGATTTATACAAGATTTCATTTCAAACACGCCAAACACCTTTGCTTGATCATTTCTTATTCCTTCAGTTTGCCTTCTATCTATTCTGCCACTGAGCGCTTGATTCCCAAGGCGACGGAAAGCGGAAATGTAGTGCATTGGCAGTGACTAGTAATCTGCGTATTGTGTCTTCTATCTAGTGTTGCATAAACAATGTCTTTGTCTCTTCAAATGTCTTTGTTTGGTGGACGGTAAGCAGCTGATTTTTATTTTGGGACTGTGATTGCCTAACAATGTCAACGCTAAAGAAGTTTAGAAAAATGTAAGCTAAAGAAATGAATAATTTGTAGAATCAAAGTAATATTTTCTACCATGTTTAATCAAGTTAATCAAATCGATCTATATTTTGCCAGCTGAGAATTTGAAATTTCGAAAATGTTTTCTCTAACTTGACTAAAAGCTGCCAGAAAATTTGTTTTGATTTATTAAATACTTTCAAAAAGGTTCTCAGAAACACTCTTAACTTTTAATGAAACTTCCTTCCAAACACATTATAGAAGCATGAAATGAAATGTTCCAGGAAACAGCGTACTCGTGACCAGTGCTTCAATGAAGAAAGGAGGAAAGTTTATTATTAATTAAATACCCACCGAGTTATTTTCAGCCAAGAATCAGTCTTACTGCTCATTAGTACGGAAAGGCGATATTACAAGGTGAATTTCGTCGTATTACTGAGTTAATAAATCTTTACTCTGTGAAAATTATTGTGGTTATCTACCATTTTAATCACGAAGGAGCTTAAAATAAAATTATGATAAAGATTACACTTATTTGATTTTGTTGTTAAAATGGTATCAAAATAAAAGTTGTTTAGTAGTCATAAGTTGTGCACATAAAGAAGTATTCCTTGGCACTACCCTACAATAATAAGTGATAGTAAAACAGGTTCTTTAAATGTAAGGCTGTCTTTTTTTACGCCAACAAGATTGAAAGAGACAGTGTGATATTTAAAGCGGCATTAATTTTAATAGACGTTTCTGCAACTGAGTGTAAAACATATTCATGTGGTTCAAACACTAAGCCAAAACAAGAATCCTAATGAGAAACCGAACAATAGATTACTCGACTTGTACATAATGATAATAGTCTAAATATCAAAATTATAACTGTGAATGTTAATGTAAAATGTGCAAAGTTGGAGTATGAATGAAACAATATAAGTTAATCAAAGAAATCTTCTTTAATTCAATTTACAGTTGTATCAACAGTTCAGTTAAAGTAAATTTAATAGCAAACCTTTTGTACTCATAATATCAAACTGGCTGATCTCTCATTTCGTAATAAAATCAAATAAAACTGTAGAGAAATTTCCCGAGGAAATTCTTATTTAACTTTAAAAGAAGATCTTGGAATGGATTACGAACTAGGAACGAGTCCTGGTAAGATCAAAAAGTCCATCATTGAATCAGGCAGCTATCGGTCTTTTTAAGAAATAAAGTGGTTTTACTCGAAAGCTACGATCTTGACTACTGCGGAGCGAGTTTCAAGAATCGAACGAGAAGGCGAAGCAAATAATCCCAACTCGAAACAATTTAAAACCGTTATCCTGGATTGCAGGCAGGTGTACTATAGCCCTACTGAGAGTACTCTAGCACAGTCCCCTTACTATTTGTCTTTGTTATCTAGTATTTAGTGGCAGAACTCGCTTTATAGAGCCTAAAAGCAACAGGTTGGGTTCGCATTTGTGAGACGCTAATTGAGTGACTCATGACGATTTCACTTCAGTAGATTGTTCTTTAGTTTACGTTATTAATTAGGTTATTTAATTAGGTAACCCTACTTCAAAATTTACACAGGTAAATTCTATAAAAATTATCCAGGTTTCAATAACTTGGTCGGGTTCAAGAAGCCGAAAATTTTCCTTGAGTACAAATAAAATCATTGATTTCGCTTAAAACACGGTATAAAAATGGTGTTAACAAAGAAATGTTTGCAAAATGAGAAATCACCATGCAAATGTAATTATTCTTCATGAATAAATAAAATGATTGTATCTACCTTTAATAGTAACTTTTCAAGCAAGATATAAAGAAGTATAATTTTTGTAAATGTATAGTAGAATTCGTTGGTTTTCTTCCGCTTATACCAGATATGTTTTCTTCTACGTTAGTTATTTTCTCTTACATTCGTCAGAGGAGGATCTAGGCGAGGCTGGTAGGGGATGAATCTCCGACCTCGTTATCTCGCCAAAGACAATTTTCTCCGTGCAACTTCCACGACAAATGTGATTACTGCGCTTACAGCTCCAAGATAAAACTTCTGTAATTGTGTTTTCAACAAGTTTTTGGTTATGTAAATCTTAATTTACAATATCATCTGCAAAACCATTGTGGGTAATATTTTCTCGAAAAAGTTGACCCTAAATTCAAACGAATTTCAGTTGTCCTTTGTTTCATCTTTGAAAAGACAAATTGCTTTTTACTCCCGCTAGTCTTTGTTTTAGGTTCAGCTACAAAGTTGTTAAACTTTGTCGCAATTCATGAGCTATCAAGAAATCTATGAAACTAGCAGTGTATTACCCTAATAGTTGGATAAGAGGCAATAAAATCAGCACACTCAAACCCTTTATGCGAGCGCAATGCGGGCATGCCGTGATCAATAGAATTGGAGGATTCAAGCAACGTCACCCGTGGCCTCGGGTCGGAACTTAATCAATACAATAGTAATCAGAAATAAATAGCTTTCGCTCAGCAAAACAATTTTTGTGGAGTATCTACAAAAATGCTATTAGGGACCTCGGAGCGAATACTCGACGCGGACGCAAGGTTTCAATCCAATTGAACGTGCCTCCGATATTCGGGCTTTGAGGGCCAAGGGTACAAAGATACGTTCCGTTTTAGGGTCCCGGCGGTTTAGTAGAGCCAGGCTTTGGTTTATCGCGCATGTATCTGCTCGGAATCCGACATGTTTACCGTTGAGTGGGCTCACAAACAAGGAATTGGATAGAGCTTTCCTCTCGCATATCTGCAGATGAGTTTTGAAAGTTTACACTATATAAGAATCATTTATTCCCTTTTAAGCTTTTATTCAAAGTCTAATAATCTAAATTGTAATCGTACCTTGTTAATTGTTATACAAAACAATTTAAAATATAAATTGATTTTGGAGTTTGATGTGTGATTTGTTAAATTATATCCCAATGTGCAAAGCCCACACACAGACATAAAATAACACTTTAAAAATATTGAAATCGAGTTCATGTTTTCTACAGCGTTCGTAATTGATTGCCACTCATTACTCACAAAATAACATGAATTACATTTTACCGAAGATTTTATTGGTTTTTAGACGCCATCAATCTCTTTCGCGATACTTTAAACATGGCTAAATACGAAAAAAGGGTGCGAAATCTAAAATGGATTGGATTAATCTATCAACGGCACGTATTTTTATCAATATCACCTTTTTATCGAATTGCCGTTTAGAAAATAAGAAAATACTCGATCTCAAGTAAAAGAGGGTGACTGGCTACGTAATACAACCGGCACACTTTACATCTGTTGACATTTTTTCGCGGCGAACGGAGCACAAGTCAAGGAAACTTATATCGTTTGCGAGTGGCAATCCATTTTTTGTCCAACATTAGGGAAATCCTCACAAGCCCTATTTAGGAAATTGCCTTCTTTATCGCGCTTGTGGCTACACACTTCAGCCCGACCCCGATCTTCGAGAACATTCTTTTTATTTTAAGCCCCCGGCTTTACTTAAGAACCCGTTTATGAACTTCGCTCAAACTTCGAATGTAAAGAAACATTAATGCCGCGTAAGCGCCTCTCTAAAATTTTAAAAGACAAATTAATTTAAGTCCTCATTATGAATTAATTTAAAGTCATGAGTAGATTTTCAAAGTGATTGAGTTTGGCATTATCTTTCTCGTATGACAATAACAATAAGACCGAGAAAATGTTCCATTACGCAAGAAAATAAGAATGTTGCCGTAGTCAATTTATTACGAGCCTAATGAGACAAAGGTTACGTATAGTTTTTATCCCTCGACAAAGAAAGAGGGGCCTTGTAAGATTGACGTGTGTATCTGTGTGTCTTTCTGAGGTATCTTAGCTCCTAAACGAATGAACCGTATCGTAATTTCGGCGCGGTTTTTTTTGATTGACATCTGACGTGGTATAAATGATTCTTGGCTATATTTTATCAAAATTAGTTATGCTGTTTAAGCGATAAATGTCAGTGATACAATTTAAAAAAAATGAGTTATTTAGTTTATGCCTATTTTTTTTGCTCCACAGTTTATAAACCTTGTTAAAAACTTCAATTCATATCATTGAGATTACTATCTGAGATATTTTTTATAATTAATTTGTTTGCCCCAAATAATGATTCATTGAATGTAGACGGCATTTCCGTATTATTTTACCCGTGGGCCGCACAACTTCATTCGTATTTGTGTGGTTTCATTACATTTCGTTTTCTATAATGAAACTCTTGTTAGGATTCCAGACAGACCTTTCACTCTGACCTTTTTATGTTTTTCTTCGCCCTTTACCGATAATTCAATGTTCTCTGAAACATTGAATTTATCAACACTTCCAACGCTAGGATTTCAGTCCGATTTGTTCGGAAAATAAATTATAATCTTTTTTCTTGCAAATATTTTCATAATTTTTTGTTGAATTTAATTATTTTGTTATGTTAAAATATTTAGCTGCTCATTTGATAAATAAACTAGTTTTATCTTATGCAACATTCTGCGATCTAAAAATTAAATACCTATGTTAGGTAATTCTGTGTTTTTTAAAGGATTTCCAAATACATTTTTTTTGTTAAATCAAAAGAATATGGAAACTTGTGACATTTGATATCCATGACATTTCTTTATCTACTCACGAATTGGCTGTTCTAATCGGAATAACATATCTTTCCTTTTATGCACATTTGCACACCATTTCGTTTATGGGGTAGCACTGTTTTTCTATGAGCTTACGATGTTTGCAAATTTATAGCGCTATAAAGATTACTTCCTTTTTTAATGGAGTACATAAAAGTGATCTATACTGAAAAATATTACAAAAATCTTTTAACTCGGGTGAGAATCAGATAGGTGAAAGTAGAAGAACTTAAAAAACAAATCATGAGAATTTATTATTTAAAAAAAGTTAGGATTACTTACTATAATAAAATTCATGGACTAAATTAGTTTATGATAAGTACAACTGATACATTTCTTGTGGATACCAGCTAAGTTTTAGTTAGGAATCTTATTCACGTTCAAAAGAAAGTAAATAAATCAAAAAACAATGTGGTTTTGTAATAATAATATCTTTTATTTCAATTTATCACCTACGAGTACTTAAGTAACACACGCCGTTCATGCTCATTCGCCATCTTACAAAATACTATATTAGAAGGGGCGAAGAGCGAAAAACACAGAAACTAACAGTGTTGCTCGCACCTTGAACTAAAAATACCATACAGTCTACTTTTTTACAAGGAATTTTAGGACATGTTGACCGTTGGGTTAGAGTGTAAAGTAGTGAGATAGTGACCAATTTGACTAACCCTGTAGTCAAGAGATTTCAGCCCGACAAAGTAGCCTATGACTTGACTTAACGACTGATGTCAATCACCAAAACCAATACAGTACTAACGGTTAAACTTCTGGTTAACCAATGGATGCAGTGGAGTGTATTGGGAACATATCTCGTTAAGGTGCAATATACAGGGCGTCTATTCCACTAATCAATGGCGGTTGAAAGACAACGGTGACCATTTTATCCGTTCAGGTGACAAAATTCAGAGCTATCGAAATCTCATCGCTTAATGACAGTCACCCCGACCAGAAGCTCTAGCACGATAACAACAAACTCGCGCTCGGCTCAAGCTGAAACTTCACTTTGATTGCGCGAGGGTCCCGCGCAAAGGCCTGCTCGCCCTATGGCGTTGTCAATGTGGACATTTTGACATAGGACCGCGGTGTTGTCGCGGCACTGTCACTATCGTACTCGGCCTGCAGTAGCAGCGCCACTGCCAAGGGTACGTTAAGTTGCAAACTACCTAGCAACTTAATATACAGTTGGATGTAGCGCCAATCAAGGTAGCCCGGGCAGCTAATCCATTAACCAAAGGCGTCTCAAAGGCGGTGGAATGATAATGGTGACCACTTCATCCGTCCAGGTAGCGACATTTCATACACTTCAATGTTAAGTTTCAAGGTAGTTCGCAATTTATCCTTAAGCGCGGTTCAGTTAGCGGTGGCGCTGCTCATCAAATGTATGAAATTTCGATAGTTCTCAATTTTGCTACCTGCAAATAAAATCACCATCAACATTCCACTGCCATTGGCTAGTAGAATAGCCACCCTAGGTAATCTCCGGCTCGATCACACTGTCATTAATCATTCTATTTGCTGCAGTGTAATTGCAGAATTCCAATATTTCCGCATCTATAGATAGAGCTAGAGCAACAGGACAGTAACTTCAGCCAAACCCACATTAGGAATTCAATAATGACCATTGTGCCAATAAATTGTGCTGCAGAGCGAATATTGAATAATTCGATGAAATAATTATTAGTGTGCATTGCGCTCCGGCAGAAAATAATTTATAGCTCTTTGCTGAAGCCGAGACTCAGCGGATTTTGTTTTCACGAATTCATAATGAACTGGTGTTCAGCTTAATGCATTAAATTAAATGCTGCGCTCAATTGACAGATTTTCTGAGATACACCCAGTTATTAAAAATTGTGTGTGTGATGAAAGCTTTTTGTTGACTTTATTATTGTTTATAGATACTGTTACCCTTGACTGATCTTTGTCAGAGATAATGATTTTTTATTGTTCCTTTTGTTTTCCACACAAAATATCAGAATGCGAGATATGTAAAAGCTCAAATTGATCAAAGGATTTATCTTTAAATAAAATACATTTTTACAATAACAAATGTGTTTAAAGACACAATGCAGTGCTTATCTTTAATTGTGCTACTCATTAAAGGGGTATGAGTTAAATTTAAGAACATTTTCGACGCCCGTTTGAGTTTAAATGTTTCTCATTTGAATGGCATAAGAGTTAAAAGAGACATCTGAGACTTGGCAATAAGACTTAATGGTCGAGGGCTCAGCTTATTTCAGGTTGCAGCTGAAATGAAAGCAAAGCCATAATTTTATTATATTTACTTTTTTATTTTTAGCTTAGTAAAAATAAGACATTATGTTTTTTTATTGGCTGACTCATTTTCTTGTGTCTGGATTCCTACACAAAAAGGTATCATCGATATAACGTTTTACTATACACAAACGAAACCTATAAATCATTAGCGAGCAATGCAAGAAAATTCATCAAAGTAGAAAATACATCATGTGATTTCTTCTCACAAAAGCTGCAATTAAAACCACAATCATAGCGAATATGCTTACAAAGGCGGTTGATCCGAATGACGTCATAGTCTCAGATTGATACGAGTACAAACCCCAAGTTGTGAGTTCAGCGAATTCCCTTGATTTCCACGTTTTATTACGGATCACGCGAAAGTCGAAAGTTTTGACGCCCCGTCGTGTTATTGGACAGAGATTGATGTCAGCGACGTGATTCGGGATGCGTAAATATTTTAGGTGATTTAACTTTTTTCCTGTTTTGTTTTTGGCAATGAGATCGATAAAATCAATAAATCGGAGATAGGATTTGAATTAAAACGGTAAGACTAAGAGTCAAGTGAGGATGATATCGCTATGCTTCTATATCGTAGATGCATATATAAAATACTGCATTTGCGCAGTCATGGGATAATGGCTGCTTAAATAAAAGTTATTCAGAAAAAAGTTGTGTTTTTAAAAGCGCGTACAAATCAATAATTCTGGTGTAGCAGATCCCGAACCGGCCTCAATTTTTTCGCCAATTTGTAAAAGGTTTTGATGGATGGCGTATGATAAGCGGCGCCATAACTCAGGGCGCTGCGTTCAACGGTCAGGCTCGCTGATTCGGAACAATTCAAACATTCGTACTTAAAAACATTGTGTCTGAATGTCCCGACCGCGTGATTTTGTTACGATCCAACGCGTCCGTCGTTTGTCCATTCATTTGTCGTCGGCAGCCACGATAATTAATACGGCCCCTAGCCATAAAAACACGACGTTGGGCCTCGACCGTCCACATATCTCCTTTATATACGATCCTGAATTTATCATGACGTCACCTGCGATTCTACGTGCCCCGCGTGTGGAAAAAAATGCCGTTCATTAATTAGGCACTTTCAATGGATTCCTGTAACCCTCGGATATTGGCTGGAAAATTAAGGCCGGATTGATTGTTATGGCGGAGGTAAACGATTAGTTAGGCTGCGACGCGATCGAGGAAAAAATTGCCTTCGGGTTTAGTGAGCTATTCAATATTACGCCTGCAGTATTTCACAAGCATTTTTTGGCTTCTGTTTTGATTAAACAATGGAATGGATAAGGCGGAATAGACTTCTTTTTTTTATATCCTTACTTATTTTTCCGGCTCGTTAATTGAAGAATAGAGGTTAGCGGGAGTTTTTTGTCTATTTGTCTTCATTTACTCGGAACACCTTTTGTAAGGATGTTTAGAAGTTTGTGAGAGGGGAGGCTGTCGGCATGAAAGGACTGCATGTTTAAGGCTCACATACCTACCATTCCCTTTGTTTGTGCGTTATTCCCACGCCTCATTACCCGTATACGCGGCTTACGAAATTCAAGGCCTAGTTTGTGGTTGCGTAAGTGCCAAAATAGTTTGCGCGTGTGTTGAAATTCCATTTCAATTCGCCAAAGTTAAGCCTGTTCAAGTACGCGGATCCGAAAGTCATTCTACCGCAATAAAATTCACTGACGCCTTTTAAAAACCCTTCAGGCGCGCAGGGTTTCTCTATCGCTCAATAAATCGACCTAGTACAATTCTAGTTGACACCATAATACTGTAAGGCAAAATCTCTACCTTTGGCCTAAGTCTATAAACTCCATATAAATCGTATTGTAACGCCGTGTAATGGCCCTAAGGGGTACAGCGAAAAAGTTCCTGGGAGCTATTAACTTTATTTAAGGATGTTATAAAACGTTTTTAAATGTTATCAGGTTCCCTTCTTTGTAGGGCTGGGGCCAGGGTGCTTCTCATCGGCATCGCGGGACGGAAACTTCTTCGATGGTTGAAAAAATATGTCATTAAATTTATTTTATTGTTCTTGTTTATTTCTTTAGTACTTTTTATAGCTTGTGTAATCAACAATGTTTTTTTATAGCTTGGATGGTTGGGTTTTCTGTTAAATATGTGTATGAAGGTATCTTAATGTTTCGGGATTTTTAGCAAATTCAGTGAAATATGTCCCTATAAGTAAATATGTTAATACTGGAGAAAATTCATATAGCGCCATAATTAAGCAAGGTTTGTACCATGGGTGCAAGATATGATATCGTGGTAGATAGCATAAGAATAACTATCACGTTTTTTGCAAAACTTATATTATCTTGCTGCTATGAATAAATATTGTACTAGGAATAACTTAAAGCTACTTTTCTATATGTTGATACTTGTACCTATTACCCATAAATAAACAACAATATGCTAAAAATCGATCTATGAAAAGCCAGAACGAAGTTGCAGCTAAAAATACTATTAACTCGAATTGTTTTCATTATTTATGTTAACCTTCACTCTAACCTTTTCTTCTTGAGTTACGGTTATCGTTTCTCAATTCCAGCAAGACCCCATTAAAATGTCAACCGGTAAAACCTAGTTTCTTTACGATATAACAAAGAGACGTAGAGGTCAATTGAATGAGAGCGGGGACAATGTTAATTCAGTTTCATCGGGGCAGGCAGGACCGGACATCATAGAGGAAACGACCGAGCGATGGCTTGCTGGGAACCAGACACCAAATTTGGGTCAACAAGATTAAGTTCTCAGGATTATGGTCTCTGATGAAGTCATTTTTGTCTTTTATATCAGTAATTTTGGTGAAATTTTTTATACGGTGCCCAAGGAATGAAACTCAATTAATTTTGTTTCACATATCCGTAGCAATACAAGTGGAAAAGTGCTAAATTTATAAAGTTCTGAACTCAAAATAAAACTCTGACGAAATTTAAATCTCTGTTGTAAGAGTAAAAGTGTCTCTCCATAATCAAATTTGTGGCTATTTTCGACAAAAGTGTGTGGAGAGTGAAATCTGGTATGTATGTAATTCAAGAGTAGAACCACATTTTCCCTATTAACGGATCGTGAGCGCTCTCCTTAAGACTCAACTCCACCAAGAAAATTTAATGCCTAGGGGCGGACTGACAACAAATGCAAGGAAATGAGGGACTTCCGACTATTGGCACCTCGATTCAATTTACTTTGAAGCACGCACCGGGTTTCGTTATAGTTGTTTATGTCAGTGACGAGCGCCATATACCCGAGCACTCCGATGCTACGTACTACGTGTGTTGTATGAAAAGTTATCCTCATTTGTGAGCCCTTTCATTCTTTTGCGACGATTATGAAAAATGTTTCGAGTTTAGCTGAATAAAAATGTTGTTTATAAGCGGAGTGCTGCCTGAATACAAACACTTTTGAACTTTCGACTTGGTTTGCGAACAAGGGTAAAAATATTCTCACGATATTTTATTGTATATTTTTTATGCCTTCTTCATAAAATATACAATAGAAAAAAACTTCAAAGGTATAAAACCCATAAAACTGTGGTACTAGGAATCCTTAGATAAAAGTAATAATATGTATTCACTAAATATGAATTTATACCTTGTAGCATTAAAAGTTTTAAATAAAACTGAACAGTACCAATAATGTCGAAGTGTCGAGAAGGCTCTTGTGTTCCGCAAGCTACAAGTTCTGCTCAAGTGGGTATTAGATAGAACGGTATCCGAAGCGGTCGGGTATATTGGGTGTTATTATTTTATGGCCGCCTATCATATCTGATGGACAAAGGCCTATTCTTGTCTCAATCGTAATTTTTGGTAGGCCGGCTAGTCGCAATACTATGGACAATTTATCAAAAAATGCAGTTACCTATTTAGTGGTAAGAAATGTGTTTTTGGTGGTGTTAGTTTTGATAAATACAGAGTTTTATGATTTTAAAATTGTATGTCACAGGTAATTCCGTTTGTTTCCTCATGGCAAAGACTGTGCATATCTTCTTAAACTGTACATAACTGTAAAATTAATAAAAAACTAACTCTTCGCCCGAGACTTTGTTCCCGTGGGAATTAGGGAAAATTTTGTAGCCTATGTAATAATCCAGGGTGTCATTTAATGTCAGCTACCTCCATACCAAATTTTATCATAATTGGTCCAGCCGTTTGAGCGTGAAAGAGGAACTTACATCAATACATACAAACTTTCGCGTTTATAGTATTAGTAAGGATTAACTCTTATTACTCTTGAACAACAGCTTAATCAATCAAATATAGTTAAGAACCATCTCCATATGTTTAAAAGCTACAACACCACAGACTGACATACAAATACATAGATACACATGTCAAACTTACTACCATCCTCCTTTTTTTATTGGGAGTTAAAAACAAAAGTCTTGACCCGCTTACCAATGCCCAATTATGAATGAATGAATGAATGAAAATATTTATTTCAGACCAACAAGTCCATATTTTATAATTATAACCTCTACTATCTAGACATCAAGCTAAATTTTCCGAAATTAATTTTTGCATTCAGAAAAGCGTATGTTAACACAAAAAACCGAATAAAAACAAATACAGAAACAAATAAAGCGAACACAATTACTTTGCAGCTGTCTCCACATGTCCAAAGTACAAGAGATTGGGGTTTAATATGAAAGTACTTAGCGAGGAGTCCCCCAAGTAATACGGGAGTAGATTCCTTCTCATATATGACTTAGATTTGTGTTCTTACCGCGACAGTGTTTATGTAGACCTCAGCTTAGGAACTTTGAAACCAGTAAAGGTTAATTTTGGAGCAGGAAGTTAGTTAATGAAACTATGTGAACTAATTTACCTTTGTGCTTTAAGCAAATAGAGGTTTATTTGAGTAGTTGACAAAATTTAAATAAAAAAAATGAAGATAACATTTAAGGACGACTATCATTTAATTTAATGACTAGTCTAATAGCTCAGTTGGTAATTATCTTGCCTACTGATTCGTAGGCTGCGGGTTCGATTCCTGACTGACACAAATCATTGAAAATAAGATAAAATATTGGAATATTTGTGAGGAGTCTTGGTGTTATGTATAATATGTTTTTACATAAAATAAAGTATATAAGTAGTATATCAATTACCTAGCACTAAGCATTGCTTAGTTTGGAGTTACATAGCGCTGTGTGAGTTGTACCCAGGGTCTTTTTATAATTCGAAAACGGCACGGAAATTTTTTTAAACCATTGCCTCCCACGTAATAGTAATACTAGAAGCTGAGAACATAGGGGGCAATGCTAATTTAAATTTTGAAGTGCCGTGCCGTATGGTTCGAATTATAAAAAGGCCCATTTGTTTTCTTATTTTTATTTTATAATGGCAAAAGTAACAAGAATCAACAGCGCTATTTTATTATTTATTTCAACTCACATAAAACACAAAAATTACTCTACATTATTTATTTGTCCTTTTACTCCGTAACAATGAGGTTTCTTTTGAAGGCGCAGATAATTTAATACGGAGAAAGATATCATAGACTAGAATATTACTAGGGACTTCATTCCCGTGGGAATTTGAAGAAATTATGTAGCCTAATACTATTATGATGAAACTTTGCAGTGTATTTAGTCTAAGCTATACTGCATAATTTCATTAAAATACTTTAAGTAGTTTTTACGTAATAGTACATTATGATATAAGTGCGGTATGTTGAAAATTACAGCCGAGGCGATAGGCGAGGGCTACAAGAAAGCAGAGGCTGTAATTATCAAAGCGCGCGTATGTCATACGACGTTTTATAACATATTTGTGAGGAAATAAATAAAATCAATACAAAGAAAAAAAGGAAGAAGTGCGCAGAATAATTTTTAATTGTTCACCTATATTCATACTCAAAGTTGTTCACAAATTAGCGATGCGCGCGCATCAGGGTTTTTTTAGGCAAAGGCACGAAAAACAGCCAGTATTACTAATAAAGTAAGTTATTATTTTTGTGTTTTTGTTATTTGTTGTCAAAATTAATTAAAGAGTTAAATGTTTATCTATCCCAAAGTTAATTTTATTCATAAAATGTTGACCAGTTTTCTGACATAAAAACTGTTTGCTAAGATTTAAAAAAGTATCGTTAGTTTTTAGACGGAGCATCTTGATAAACCGTCCGTTTTACATTACATTACCGGACAAGTACGTAATGAGATACAATACGATATTGAAATTGGTGAAACAAGAGAACATTTACTACCAAATGTGTTATAAACACATTACCATCCAACCATGCATATTTAAAAGTTGACCCTTAAGTCACTGAATAAAATTTTAAGATTTGTAAAATTTTTCCACATGAAAGTAAACATGAAGTAACGTGAAAGTAATGTGGAAGAGTCGCGGGTGTGCACCGTGAAATTTTATTCGTTTAACTTTCCTTTGCCGGGTGAATATGAATAACTTCTTGTATGGGACCTACTTTCTTTCTTTCGTTTTGGGAACAACAAACAAAGGTAATCGGCACCTTTGCACCGGAAACGATTAGGAGCTTTAGACTTTGTTAACTGTAAGTTGGCTGATGTAATTTTAACAATCTTAAAATCTCAAATTACACAAAATAAAAAATTATAAATAAACTTTCTTACTCGCTAAGGAAAATAGGTTATTCCATACATTAAGGTCATGACGGATTGAGCAAAATGTGTGAACCAGCAAATTTTTTTTGGAGTAGGTTGGAATGTAAAAAAAAAGTTCATTTCATACTTTCATCTGGCGAAAGGAAGTAAACGAATAAAACTTCACGATGTAGGCTCATAAGGCTAGTAATAAATAAATTGCAGTTCCTTTTTAAGACGTGGTTCACGAGAAGCCATAAAGGGACGTGAGATTCTGTGCGAGATATGTTGATCTTTCGCACCCAATCTCCTGCGGCAAACTTTTCTAACGTAAAGCTTGTTAGAGGGTCGCTAGGCTGAAACAGCCTCTCAAGTCACCACATTCGAAAACAGGGTAGCTATGTAAAATAAACTTTGCTGGGAAATGAAACTGTTTTTGACTGTTACTGAATTCAAAAAGTTACCAAAAAAGGTATTTAATATGCATTGTACACGTACATGCACTATATGTACAGTGTACATATAAAAGGTGTTTCAGAAAAACCCAAAAAAAAAAGAAATTCCAAATTTTAATTTTAAAAGTAAAATAGTCGCAATTCTAGTAATCATTTGCACGGTGATTACTAGAGTTGAAAGTTTCATATAATTAATATGACATGCTTGTCACATTTGTAATAGAGCTGCGCAATAAGCTAAATTTTAATTAATTTTGAATTATCTGTTTTTTTGGTTTTTTTTGAAACACCTTGTATACTCGTACATTGGACATGTATTGGATTACTTTAAATTAGTGAAAATTAAGAATGCGAAGTCTTTTTGGATTTATGTACGGATTTCTGTACATAAATCCGAAAAGACTTGCTCAACGGTGAAGGAAAAAATCGTGATGAAACGGGTGGGTTTTTAGAAAGACGAGCGGTCCACCAACCCGCATTGGGCCAGCGTGGTGGACTATGGCCTAAATCCCCTTCGTGTTTCGAAGGGAGGCCCGTGCCCCTCGGTGGGGCACCGGCCTCCCTCCGAAACCCACGAAACTGAACAACTTCCAAGGAACATAGGTTTTTTTTTAAATTTGGCTTCTTCATCAGCTTCACCATAAGTATCAGAAGTCAAAATATTTTTTCAGAATTTCGCATGGGTCCTTGGAAAAAGTTCTTCAGTTTCATGGGGAGAATCATCCCCTAAGGTTTCGCTAGCTAATTTAATATCACCCCATATTTTGATTGTGAATCAGATATTTGAAAAAAAAATAAACCTAGAGTTCGCCAAAAATCAGTAAAACATTATTGGTCTGATTAGGGCCGTGATCCTTCCTAGTGTAGAGAAAAACGTGTTACTGCCGTACTCAGAAACGTCAATTAAAGTTAAGTACTGTTAAACTGTGATATTGTCTCTTTCACTCTTGTTGATATAAACAAGGCTAGCATGACATTTAATTACTTCTTAACTTTAATTGACGTCTCTGAGTACGGCAGTTAGACACCGCTCGATTTTATCAATACCACAATTTGTTACCATCAAAAACGCAAAGAAGTCTAGATACTGTAGTCACGTTTCTACAGTTCAACAAGGCCAAATTGTGTTTAGGTAGAAAGTTGTGGTCAAACATAAATCAAGTGAGCCGCATATGTGTGTACTTTAGTAATAGTAACAAGGTACTTCTGGTAAAACCTGCCGGTTCTGTGCTAGCGTACTAGCAAATGCATGTCACGACTTTAGTAACCGCTGTTTTTAATACAAATCACAAAACCTGTCCTAACTCTAAAATAAAATTGTTTTTATAAACCGCGATGTTCATCGCTTCTAACTCTTAAACGACTGAATCAATTTTGATAAAATATGGCTAAGAATCATCTCGATTACGTCGGCTTTAAAAAAAACTGCATCGAAATTGGTCCATTCATTTCAGAGCTACGTTGCCACAGACAGACACGCAGATACACATGTCAAACTTATAACAGCCCTCTTTTTTGTCGGGGTTAAAGAAGCGTTAAATAATTTTTAAAGCCAAAAGCCAATAGGCTATATCTTGATTTTCTAATAGCACGATAATTTCGATAAACTTATTGATTTGAACCACAAATTCTATTTTATTATTTTTCCTCGTCTGTTTCTGAATTATTATCGTTATTATAAATCATGATTTAGGTACTTGTATTTTATAGGGGCAAGTCATATGTAAAGAGTAATAAAGAGGCTCTGTGCGTCTCGTTCATAACCTCCTTTATCACTCCCAGTTTTGTTTCTCTTGTTGGTATTCCTATTTTATTCAAAGATATCTAATTTGTCACTTCAAGTGACACATTCGATCTCTGTCTGCGCCCGAGCTCGGAACTCAGACTGTATACAGTGCTTCTATTAAATTTTTGTGGTTCGGCTGTGTTTCGAATAAATAAGTTGATTTTCAAATGACGAGATTGAGACAGACAATACAATACAATATAATTTATTGCACAATTTGAAAAATAAAAATAAAATAATGATGAGACGCTTAAAAATAATGTAACAAAAAGATACAATATAGGCGACCTTACCGCTTCAAGCGATTTCTTCCAGACACTGTTTGCATAGAGCATTAAGAAAATAGAAGCACTGTAGCTTTTAAACAAGTTGTGATATCCTATCCTACTCCTACTAACATTACAAATGTGAAAGTTTGTCAGGAAGTATGGATGTTTGTTACTCTTTCACGCTCAAACGGCTTGACCATTTTTGATAAAATTTGGTATGGAGACAGCTGACACCCTGGATTACTGCATAAGCCACATAATTTTCCCAAATTTCTACAGTGTTCAGTAAATTTTTAAAATCCAGTGTTTATCTGCTTATTTCCTGAAAGACCCAGCTCTACTGAAGCAGCTGTCGCAATGTAACTACATAGGATAGAGTATTAGTCAACTACTCAATTTGAAACTAGAAAATGCATAATGTTGAATTTTTTAATACCACATTCTTCAAAGGTAATTAGAAATACCTACAAGTAAAGTTACATAAAACGTGGTAATGTGGATAAACCCTTGTGAAATTGTGAGAAAATCTTTATATTTTTGGCTAAAACTTAAAAACCATGAACCGTTATCGTTTCCTAATACTTCACTAAGAAAATAAATGGAAATACGTATACTTTGCAGATATAAAATGAAGGTAGATAGAAATATACGTACAAACGGTATTTTAACCTGACAAAAATCATCCTAATTCTAATTAAACATTGGTAGCACAGTCGTCAATTGCAAGATTTCATATTCTCAGCAGAACGAGCGATAATCACCATTCTGGGGGTAGGCTGACCTCGCAATTAATATAACATTAGTGTGGGCTGGCCATTAATTCTTCGCTTTTCGCCCTAACTGTTGGCGTTCGGGCAAATGGAATAACATAGGTCGAGTTAACAGGAACGTACTTAACTTTGTTAGCTCGAATTAAGTGACATTGTAATATTTAGTTCTATCTTTAAATACAAGGTACCCGTAGGTACCTACAAAAATATTCGATAGCTCTTAAACTCTCTATTTTGGGCAACGATACCTCCCTGTCTTGTCTTCTGTGCTTAGCAAGTAGTATAATCCAGGAAATGTGTTTTCATAGCTGATTTAACACACATCCATATACCAGGAACTTTAAAAATACAATCATCAGTGGTAGGTGGGCTTTCAATAGTGGAACACTATTTTTGGGTATGTCTATGTATTACTGTATTGTGTTATCTGCCAAGATAAGTATTTTTCACCACTCCGACTCTTCCCCTGGGAACGTCAGTCACTATAGGGTTTATTTATTTATTTTTATGCTATTTACCACCAGAGACGGATGATAGAAGCAGTGTCATCATGACAGCCACGATAGAGCTGCTCAGTGTGGCAATTATGAGAAATACTTTCCTTCAGGAGAGATCCTTGCCCACCAGTGGGAAGTACTTGGGTTGATGAAGGTGTCTTGTGTACTTTGAGATTTAAACATGTTCATCTCGATATGTTTCCCCGGCGGAACATCAATTTTTCATCAGGTATATCGGTAAAGACCTCTGTACACTGTCAGCATTTTCCTCACTTTGAGCTTACTCGAGAGCTTCATTCGAGAGCTTAGCGTTCTCGCTTCTCAGTTACCATGAGCTGAGTTCTCGAGTTAATCGCTCTCACGCCCTCGAGGGGATCACTCAAAACTTCTAACCGTTAAATTGACGTAATTTGATACTTTTTACAACGTTAAAGTGGGGTTCTGGTGAAACCTCTGAAACGAGGTGTGATTTAGTAATTGGTTTCCAACAAGAATTAATAGTATAGTCAATTAAATAGCTGCATTTTTAAGCAAATTATAACATTTTGAAAATGCAGTGCTAAAAAGATTTAATAAATGATCATTGTTCCTGACGGAAACAAGAAATAAAAATAGGGAATTTTGGATAAACTATTTTAATCGTAACTTTATAGATTCTATATGCGAATGTGTCGATTTGAATGATACAATATTTCTCGAGCCCAGAGACTCACTAATTGTCTGTACAAGTGATATGTAATTTGAGCCTTAATACAATGTAAATAAAGATGAAAATTGTATTTAACATGATAACGCTTCTTTATACAGTATGGCCACACGGCACTATTTGATTGGTTGAGAGACAAACATAAGATAATATGCTGATATTAAAATAATTCAGTAGCTATATTTAGACATAGGACGGATAAGTTAAATTGCTAGTAAAAAGATATGAAAATAATATACGCGCACACACACTTAAAATCCCTATAGCTCATTGTTGAAGCTGAAGCGTAAACAATCATCATTATAGATTATAAAGCGAATTTCCTGAAAAGATTAAAATGCAAAAAGAGAAACGTACAACCTAAAAGGAGGGATCCCGATTTTTCAATATTTCAAGTCGGATATTAACATGAAACACAATCATTAGAAAAATAATTAATAATTCAGAAGAATCAAATTGGAATCTGGAATACCTTGTTAACAAAATTTCCTTTTCCATTACATCATTATCAAAAGAAATTAATGATGTAGGTAATCGGCGCTGGTCAAACAAAATGAACATTGTTTTGATTTTAATTTCACAAACATAAATATTATTTCGTTTGAATAAAAGACCGTACTCGTAATTTGATAGTACTAATAAAAAAAACCTTTACCGTAACGGGGTAAATGAAATATTTTTGTATGGTTACAAAATATATCATGCAGTTTTTTTAAAAACAATTTTGACTTCGACTTGGAGTTGCGCCGTCAATTTCTTTTACTTAGTCTCCCTAAAAGGCTACTAAGGCCATTTTTACATCGTAACATATTATTATTATAGCTCCCATATTTTCTTCTCTGTAAACTGTATCATAAAGGTAGTCTTCTCGCCTTTATACTGCGTAATAATTTTAACTTGAATTTATGAGGTAGTGTGTGCGCTAGATACAGACACGACTTTAATAGGACCTCACCAAGAAAAAACGTTTAAAAAAGTTTTTAACGTCATCCGAAAGCCTTGCTGTCGTAGAAATACGTCTGCCACAGAAATAATATGAAGAAAAATATTTCTCTCTCCTATAACTTCTACGTCAATTAATTGTTGACTTTTTGATCATGGTGTGCTAATCATTATAGTGTTTAAAATTTGTGGTGTTTAATACAAAACATAAAATAATATGCCTAGTTGTTCGAAGGTAAAATTAAAAAAAAACAATAAACAAATGTGCCCTTTAGTTTCGAATGGAACATAACATTACATTTTCCCAAATTACTAAGTACAATATTTTATTTGACGTTTCTATAAGTACAATTTTATTTCCAAAGCAAAACTTTTCGTGAAATGTTCTGTTCTGAAAACGGATTTCTTTAGGTGCTCCGACTCAGTCCATCACTGCGCACTAGCATAGATAATATAGTACCATACTAGTCTTCAAATTAACACCTGAACAAGATTATAACAGCTTGATGAAAGTTGGATGAAATATGAATGTTTCTCTGAGTTATGAGCTTGTCACATTTTGACCCGCCTCTTATCAATTAATGTATTCTGCGCGGGGTTTCGCGATTATATGCCGAGCTGTTTTGTTGTGAAAATGAGGATTACACTACAACTCCCATTTATCTTACTGTTTACGCAAGAATTTTCATGTTAATTTTGCTTTGGTTGTTTTGAGGGTAGCCTAATCTTTTAAGCCGATAGATATAGTGACTAATGTTAGTAACAAATATTTGTTGATCGTTATGATATAGACTGTAAATAGAAGAACTTTTATCTATTGGGCTTTTTACGGCACGGCACCGCAAAAATTGTATTACCATTGACCCTGTTCCTAACTTCTAGTATCACTAGTATATTCATCATAGGAAGCAAAGAAAATACAATTTTGCTGTGCCGTTTTCGAATTATAAAAAGGCCCATTGGCTAAAAAAATAAGATTCCTTTTCAGGTTCCCCAGTTTCGCTTTTCAAGTAAAGTTCTCTCAAGTGAACCGGAGAGTCAGCCGCTTGTAAGTAAATTAGTTACGAAAAGTAGCTGTAAATCTAGTAGGGCTTTGTAAGCGGCGGTATTTTTAGTGTAGTCGTGTGTACGTCGCACGGATAACACGTCAGCACAAGCCATTAGGCAGAACACGCCTTTGAGATGGGTCGGAGAGCCCCACAGCCCAGACTCAAAGGACCACTCACTTCATCGTCTTTTCATCTTGCCTTACACGTCATCACACAATTTAGCTACTCACTCTGGCCCTAACATTATATGATAATAAATAGTCCATCGCTCAAAGTGGTTCCCGTAATCTCCGAAAACTTTCCAGATCAGTTTCAGAGTTTGAGTTTATCCACAGTTTATATTGGATTTGAAATTTAACCGTCCTCACCAAGTTTTGCGATGACACAAGGCGATATGGACGGTTTCTTTTCAAGTTCCCAATAAGCATTAAGGAGGTGATCTGAATTACTTTCACGTTGCGTGAATGGGACTGAAAGAAGCAAAAAGGATAATGAGTTGGGAGATTAGCAGCCAAATTAGCAATTTAATTTCGATTGGAAGAAGTTTCCAGTGTCGAAGTGAATAAGTAATTTGCAACTAAGAGAGACGTGATCGTACGTCATTACTGAAAGTCGGAATTGATCTTTGAGGGTTTTGACTTTATTACATACTAGCTTTCTGCCCGGGACTTCGTTCCCGTGGGAATTCGGGAAAATCATGTACCCTATGTTCATCACAGATAATGTAGGATTATTATTTCAAATCGGTCCAGTAGTTTCGGAGCCTATTCAATACAAACAAACAAACAAACAATCAAATCTTTCCTCTTTATAATATTAGTATAGACTAGCTTTCCGCTCGGGACTTTGTTTCCGTGGGAATTCGGGAAAATTATGTAGCCTTTGTTCATCGGGGATAATGTAGAATTCTAATGGTGAAAGAATTTTTTAAATCGGTCCAGTAGTTTCGGAGCCTATTCAATGCAAACACACAAACAAACAAACAATCAAATCTTACCTCTTTATAATATTAGTATAGATGTTGGTGTACTAATAAAACGTAACTTTCTTTTTTGTCATAATTTCATTTCTGTTTATAAGAACTAATCTTTTGCCTCAGTCCTATGCGGGAAGGTCCTATTGCAAAAGGACCGCTTCAGTTATCTACTCTATTTATATAGAAAAGCTAAAAATCATATCAAGGCCTTCAATTTAGTGAGCAACTTTACAGTACTAACTTCTTAACTGTCTTTCCAGCCTGATACATTACAATAAATCACTTTTAATAAGCCACACGTTCAGCTTACTTATGTTATACTAGCTTTCCGCTGGTTATATCGTACCCAACTGTGGGATAAAATGTAGCCTATGTACTTTCCCAGGCTTTAATTTATCTCTGTACCAAATTTCATCACAATCGGTTCAATAGTTTAGGCGTGAAAGACGAACAGACAGACAGACAGAGTTACTTTCGCATTTATAATATTAGTAAGGATTAGTAAGGATTATATGTGTCTATCTCGATATTTATTGTGACAATAAAAAAGGAGGTTTAAAAAAAATACGGTGATACATTTTGTGAATGCAATTTTTTATTAATAAAGGCAGTAAACATCAGAGAGGCAAGGTGTCACGCTGTTGCCTAGGCCGTCGGCCCCCGGGGCCCGATCGCCCGTGGATTTGTGGCATTAACCCCTTTTATCATGATGACTACGGTTCTATCCCCCCCAAGGGACGGTGCCGTAACGATTCGAATATTTGCCAAGCGACCGACCAAAACTTTCTGCATTACAGCGCTATGATATGCGAGAGAGGATTTGTTTATTTACTAGCTTTATAACCGTGACTCTGCTCGAGCGAAAAATTATTCCATCTTTCTCAAGAAAAAAAATTTGTAATTTCACTTATCTTGCGTATTTGAGGCTTTACTTTGGCGCCTCCTTGATTTTGAATAAAAATTCAAGATTTATTAAATAGGCAAAAGATACAACGTAAAAATTGTTTCAAATCGTAAATAAATAATTTCCACAAACGGAAAAACGGATCAGAATATTCGACGTTCAAACCGGTTTAATTTTATTCTTTTCTTCAGAGAATTTATTATTTTCCCTGTGGGGTGGGTGGCCGTATTCTTTTTTTTTGTTCTGTAATCCAACACTTTCACATTTTGTTAATTAGGACCCCGAAGCTTGCTGTCTAATAAATCAAAGTAGGCGTCTTGTGACATGGCTATTTAATTTGAAAGTCTACATAAACTCAACCATTTTTTACTGAATCCTTTAAAGAGTTTTATTCGAGAAATAAATCTGGTAAAGTACTACGGTAGGCTTTTTGTTTATTGGATACTTAGTTGCTAGGAGAACTTGTTTATTTTAAAGTAAATGTTCGACCTTTTTGTTGAATTTGGTATGGTTAGTTAAAGTTAAAATAGCTTTATTTTTTAGAACTTTTAGGATGTTACTAAAATAGGTCAAAGTAGTGAATTAGGTACATTATTTCTTATAACTCTACCTACGCCTATTTGCAAAGTTGCAGTCTTTCCTCGAAAGGAATAATCAAATTTTAAATTGACTTATTTCCTAACATTAACTTAATCTGAAATAACTCTAAAACTGAGCATCAGAAATACTGTAAAACCTTTCTTGCTAAGTTTTTGTTTCATTATTGACTTAAAATGTTGTAAAGGTAAATGAACACACATGGGAATCTTATTATAGAAACGTAAATAGTGACCCACAAGAGAATTCGTGACTTTGACGCTGCTATCATTTTGTAGCTTGAAAATGAATTTTGTCACCAAAACATAAATCTTGCTGCCATAAAACGGTATATGAAATTACTTTTACAGATGCTGGTTTTACATTTTTTTACTCTTAATATTAATTCCCAACCAATAAATTGTGAAAGCTTATTAAATTGTTTTCAGGACCTACATTTGACATTATTTGTCGCTCGATAAAACGGTCCAACTAAAATTACAAATCACTTATTTTAGTTTCGAAAAGCTTCATTGTACTGGTCTCGAAACTTTAACTAACATAAATAATAGAACGAAATGGAAATGTGGCTGTCGACTGAGTTTTATTTAGCTGAAAGAAATTATGTTCGTTACTAAATAAACACTTAAAAGCCCTATTAAAATCTCAAACAAGCAACTTACCAACAACCGTGCAAGCGTGAAACGAGCTGCCCTAAGTAAATAAGAAGGTCTTATTATAAGAAAAATAAAGTGAGAATTAAGGAGGTCTATTCTCAAATTCAGAGCGGCTTTTTGCGATATCTTGCGTTCTCAGGTAGGTTGTCCTCGGCTAAGCCCTTGATAGCCCTGGGGGCGACTTCGGCCTTCTCAAAGTACTCGAAAACCTCTCATAATGGTCCAACCCGCGTGTAAATCGACCCGAACACCTCTAAATAGACGTATAAATTGGAATTGGGTTAATTTATTAATTTTCGACTTGGATTCAGCGCTGATATAAGAGAAAGTTTTTACATATTTTACGAGGGCCTAATTCTTGTTACCTCACTTTGTAAGAAAGTTAAATTCTCAGTTATTAATAGCTTTTCATGAACTTATTTAATACGAGTCAATTTGCAAAGTAAAGTTTTATTAACGCTACTTTGCTTTAGGTGATTTTTTCTGAAAAGATAATGCAATCCGATATTTATTTCAGATTTAAGCAGTCCTTGAATTAGTTACTTGGTGATTTTTTTGTAGCTTACTTACTTAAAAAATAACACTAATTATTATTAAAAAAAATTAAAACACAATTTAAGATGAAGTTTTATATTGCCTGCATAAAAATCCTAGTAATATTATAAAAGAAAAGGTTTTTGAGGATGAGCTAATCTTTCAGGCCTAAACTACTGCACAGGCAATTTAATGAAATGATTTAGTACTATAGCTTGTAAATACAATTATTCGATATTTGGTCGACGGTCGGTTTGGTCGAGTGGTAGTGACACTGCCTCTTGATCGGCGGGTCCTGGGTTCGATCCCCAGTCGGCGCAAACATTTGTGTAAAAAGCAGATGTTTGTTCTCGGGTCATGGGTGTTTGTGTTTGTCTTTATATGTGTTCCTAGGGACCCACGATACAAGGGAAAACCTTAGTGTGGGCCTTTGAGTGTGTAGCTTTTATTTATTTATTCCTACGGTAACGAAGTCCCGGACCAAAAGCTCACCACGCTGACGAAAACTGTTTTCCATAATCTAAATGAGATTACTTATAATTCCTTTTCTCGGTGTATCCAATAGTAAACACGTATTATATTAAAACTCCTTAAGTATTCAAAATGTCCCAGCTGAGACGGCTGTTTGAATATTCAAAGTTAATTTGTTTTTGTTTATTTAGCAGTTAATTACGACTGGACCACTACTGAGCGCTAACTAACAGCTGGCAGCTGTGGCACAAATGAGTTAAACTATAATTAAGGGAAGTCACCACCGGAACTTCGTCTAGATAAATTAGTGACCCTTTTCGAAAATGTCAGCGTTAGCCATTAGGAAAGTGCCCTTGAAAAGGGTTCGGTTGACCAACTCTCCGAGCATCCGAGCCTTGTCCTCCTGAATTAAAAACGGATTCTTTTGACGTAATGGTTCACCTTAGGATTATACCTTTTCTTACCCTTTTTATGATTTATTAATGAGACCGGTTTTGACTTATTTACGATTGTGATTGAATTTGAATTCGTATCACCTTCACCTTCGAACCGTTGTCTGAAAGTGAAGATAATACGAATTCTATTGAAGACGTTATCCTTATATGAATGGTCCTAACATAAATACATATAAACTATTTTATATTGTAACAGAGTCTAAACGGTGTGACCTTAAATTTGTTATCGAAAGTTTAGAACGCAAATCACCCCATAAAACTGATCAACTTTGCCCGAATCAAAGATACAAAAGGTCCACTCAAACCAAAATCAAAAAACAGTATCATATAAAACAGTGTAACGACAATGGGCCTTTTTATAATTCGAACGGCACGGCACGTCAGTTTGAAATTTGAATTACCATTGCCCTCTATGTTCTCAGCCTCTAGTATTACTATTATATAGGAGGCAATGCTAATACAATTTTGCCGTGCCGTTTTCGAATTATAAAAAGGCCCAATGTCTTGTTTTTTTCTGGTTTTTTTTACCAGCCCATATTCGTCCCCACCGAGGGGCACGGGCCTCCCTTCGAAACACGAAGGAGATTTAGGCCATGTTTAAATGAATTTATTAAAAATGTACAAAAACGCATCCGCAACAGGCTTCGTCATAATTTTTTTAATATTTTTTATTATTATCAGATGGGTTAACTCTTGACCTCAATCTTGACCATAAGGTTAACAGAGGTCGACGATGGAACAAATTAACCCAGAAAATGCCTATAAAAGCACTGGTACTCCCACGCACCGACGGAACACAGCAAGCTGTTTTTCGTCGTACTTCGGAAGGAGGGTGGTCGCGAACCAGACGGCCAGACACAGAGCCTACCACACCGCATGAGACCATAGAACGACACCTCAGATTCAGAAAAAAATGAAAAAATAACTATTAAAACTAAGATAAAAGTATTCAGCAACATGCTTCTTGTAATTATAAAACAGTGTCTATGATAGTGTGGGGCTGTTAGATTATATATGAGGGTTTACCAAACAACTACCTTAGATTTTGTTTCTGAACTATAAATTTTCTGACATAATAATATCCAACTGCAAAACGTTGTTTACTTTCTTCAGTCTACACTCACACACTCATGCTATTTTTCCTTTAGTACGAACATTAATACATATATTGCGTTACAGCACTTATACACTTATAGTCTAGGCTAGCCCACAGACTAGTAAGCTAGATGTGACTACTGCTCGATACAATCTCGTAACGAAGGTACAGGAAGATGATAGATTAGATTTTGTTTTTATTTTATTAAATTATTAATTATCCAAAAGGAAGTAAAAAAATATTTAAGTCATTATCTTTCCGTAAATGTTACCTAGTCAGCAAAGTCAAATAGTATATTGTGCAACTCGGGAATAAAAGATGGATTTTAAGAGAGGGCCAAAGTTGGATCACGAGCAAATGAAGGATTCTAAATTATTGAATCACGAGCGTAAGCGAGTGATTCAAGTGTTAGAATCCTGAATAACGCGAGTGATTCATAGCCCTCGATGAAAATCCGTTTTATTCAAGAGTTGCACATTATATTTTATACCATGACCTCGAGAAAAAGAAAGATTTAAGCAGAAATAGACATCTGCGCAAGGAGTTTGAATTTTGAATATTTTTTGCGATGGAGGTCATTGGAGTGTTCGAAATTCAAACACCAAAATTGACAAAAAAATTGCTGTTTTTTTACGTGTTTTGCAGGAGCAAAAGAATCTTTTTAGGGTTCTAAATTAAAATACCAAAACTGTGACTGAAAGAGCTCTTTATCCCCAATTTTCAGTGAAAAAAAGAAGCTTTTTAGAGGAGGAATGGTATAAAATAGTTTTATTTCATAGAACATGTTGAATGTTACTTAAAATAAGTTATAATAATGAATTACATTAGCGTTTTTAGCATTGGCGCCTATTCGCAAAGTTGCAGTCCATCCGGAGAAAAATAGGTAAGGGTCGCTCTTTTTAGCTCACTTAACATCTAAATAACACAATACTCCGAAAAACCGGCCAAGTGCGAGTCGGACTCGTGCACCGAGGGTTCCGTACAAACCTGTAGGTATATAAGTAAAAGTTCAATTTAATATATCTACGCGTTTATGAGGAAAGGGTTTGTTAGTTTAAAACGTAACCAATTTTTCCTTTATCTGTGCTATAAGACGTTGCTTCGTACCAAATTTTAAGATTCTGAGTTCACGGGAAATACCCTGTTTGATTTTTTAAGTTTGATTTTTACACAGCTCCAAGGGAGAGTAGACTCAAGTATTTGATATAAATTCCAGACTGATTCCTCCACGTGTTCCTAAGAAAAAGGGTCTTGACAGACAGACAGACGGACGGACGGACAACAAAGTGATTCTATGAGGTTTTCGTTTTTGACTTTCGAGATACGGAACCCTAAAAATTCTTGTTCTACTTCTACTTGTAAATGGGCTGCAATGACGCCTGGTGACTCGATACTTTGCAGTAAGGGATAGTATATAGGAGCTTCCTATTGGCATCTTTTTCTTGTTATTCCGTGGTTCAGAGTAGAGCTCTTCTTAGGTCAGTGGCTGATTACAGACTCTAGGATTATCCGCCAACTTTATATAGGATCTGCTGCTCCAAGCCACCCTTGATTACTAGCTTTGGTTCCCGAGTTATTACCAAAGTTAGTGCGCGTCTTTTTATTGGGTTTGTTTTTAACAGGAAATAGGAGAGACAAGTCGCTCTTGCTTAAAATAGATTAAGTAAAATGAAGAATAGGAAATACTGAAGTGACTTGACGATTGTTTACTAAAAGCATGCAGAAGAGTGTAGATCCGTTTTTTCAAGTTTTGTTAAAGTTTTTACAATTAAAGGTTAATATAATTTATGGGTGTTCGTGTCAGTATTTATGGGTGTGATTGCTGTTTTGAACACTTTTGGCTGTTTTGAACAAGTTTGTATTGTATGTTTTGTCTGTCCTTTTTAAGTATGCAATAAAGTATTTTTCTATATATCTATGTTGCAAAGGGCCCACGACACAAACTTAGTGTAGGCCTTTGAGTGTGTAGCGTTTATAAATTTATTAATCTGTACTTAGGCCCGTGTTCACCAAAAATATAACCAACGGTTAAACCGCTGTTAGAAGCTAATCAGACAAAATGTCAAAAAAAGTATGAAAATAACATTGTCAAATCTCTGGTTAGCTACTAATCGTTGGTTAAATGTTTGGTGAACACTGGCCTAAGAATCATTAGTGTAACGATTATGATGTAAGAAAATATATTGAAACAAGGAAAAGTTTCTTTATGTACCTACTTATCTAGTTTAAGAGGCGAATTGAAAATTAAACTTGAATCTTATATAAAACAAGTTACATCAGACAATTTATTGCTTTCAAAACAAACTAGATGGAGCAGGTGCCTCAGAATGATACGTTAAGAAGTGTGAATTGGTTTTTAGTACGCATCTTTGAAGTCATCGTAGTGGCATTATTTGTTTCTATTTAGGTAATTTAACTACAGTATCCATACTTAACTCGTAGAGACGAAGCTGTGGCGGGATTTCATGGTGAAACAGAGGCGAGTTCTTTAACGATGAATTATGAAAAAAAATATATGCCTATGGATGTGCCTACCAAAAAGGGCCTCCCTTCGAAACACGTCCACCTCGCGGGCCCGTTTATATTTATATTGCACGCATTATTTTTCGTACAAAAGCTTGCTTAAAACATTTGTCAAGATTGGGAATCAAATCCAAGACCAGTAGTGTACCTATCAGAAATAAACTTTTCCTTGTTTTAATATATTTTATTCTATCATACATGGTGTAGGTAAGGAGACCGTTACCCTAATTTCAATACAATTCTTTTTTAAATAACATTTTTAGATTTTTTCATTGTTGAAGCTGATTAAAATGAATACCCAAACGCCGGAATTCTTTCTATACTCAATCTTTAAGCATTGTATATTTCCCTATAAATCATAAGATATAAGCAAAGACAAAGACGTATTCTGATTTTACACAAGTGGTTGCCCTGACGAACCTAGGACCCGTCAATTCAGTTAAAGTATCTAATTCAAACCGGTTGTCAAGAAACTGAAAGTAAATTCTAGTTTTTAAAAGCTATCGCGTGACGCTCTGAGGGGAAAGGTAATCCCGACTACTACCAACTAACTTCCCGTTGGTAATCCCTCATCGCGTTCCGCAGGTCTCGACTAATGTCATAAAACTTGCTCAGCGCCACGCTCAACTTACATTCTGAACGAAGCTGGAAGGCAGGAGTGCTGAAAGAGGTGCTAGAAATATTGTTTGAACGAAGGTATTTTAACTCTTGAAAAAAAAGGAGTATTATAAGTTTGATGTGTGTATCTGTGTGTCTGTGTATCTGTATGTCTGTGTCTGTCGCCGCATCGTAGCTCCTAAACGAATGGACCGATTTTGATGCGCTGGTTATTGACTATATTTCATAAAAATCGATTCAGCCGTTTAAAAGAATGTCTGGAGTTTAATTTTTTTTTTTAATTTTATAGTTATTGAGTCACTTGAATTATCTTTCGATACAAAGCACCAGATTGACAATCTGTTTAATGATCCAACATTCTTTATCTCTTTAAGCCCCGACGCAAAAAGAGGGGTATTATAAGTTTAACCGTTGTGTGTGCCTGTCTGTGGCACCGTAGCTCTAAAACGGATGAACTGATTTGGATGCGGTTGTTTTAATTTAATAGCAGTTTTTCTAGAGGTGTTTCTTAGACATATTTCTTTATTTATTTGATAGGTTTGAAGCATTGAAAAATATTTGACTGATTATTAAGTCAAAACATCATCCTGTTGATATACCTATTGCATTTACGAATGCAGCGCAAATTGCATCCGAACCCAACAAGTTAAGTATGAAGTACTTTCTAAGGAAGACTTCTTATACAAAATACATACCTAGTCTTTACGAAAAAATACGTATACGTTATGATAATAACTCAAAATTCCAGAAGAGAAGAAACATGGATTCGCCTTTTTTGTTAATCAAATATTTTCCATCTCTTGGGGCTCGCTACCCGACTTTCTACGCCGAATAGTTTATATGGTCGTAACGCAAATCTCTGCCTCTATTTATCTTTTCTTTTCACTTGTCCTCCTGCAAGAATGAAAATTTATTGTCGTTATAACCGGAGGGCGAGGTTGCAAACCTTGGTCTGAACTTGAGGGATATTTGTAGACGAATGAACCTTTATTTTATTTAGAAATAAACTCGAAATAAGAAATGTAACAACGATACTTTAGCATTTATTTTATCTACTTTTTCAGAAGTTTCGAGTTTTGGAGGTGCTCTTCATATCTTAAAAAGTCTCTAAGTTATGGTCACTACTTACCTTCTCATCACAGAATTAAAAACAACTAGATCACAGTACAAGATATCTGTTTTTTTATTCAAACATTTCTGCTGACTTGCACCGTATGAAATAGATAACACTTATCCAAATTAATACTCCTGTTTACTACAGTTTTTTAAGATAAACATGTTTTATACTGAAATACATTAGTCTTTATTCGCACTAAGCTAGAAATATCTCAGCAACGCCAGAGACCAGTGTAATGGATTACAAACGAGGATGGGTATAATGCGGTTAAGTAGTTGCGGTGTTTGGATTTATGCGACGAGGAAGTCTCGGCTGACCGCTAATGAAATGTTATATAGCTTAGAAGCAGACGCGACTTCAGAACGACGCTGAAGTAAGATATATTTTTTATCTTCGCACCAGCTGCGATTTCAGTCTTAGAGTTATTTTATTTAATGCAATGGTTTTCTTGAATAATCGCTGAAGTACATATTTTAATATCTTTGGTCTCTACCAGATGGTTTCGTCTCATCTTTGAATTTAGATTTAATCTTTGTTTAAAATGCAGTACTGTGATGTAGCGCTGATGCTGATCGTTAGACAGTTCACGTATTGAGTCTAGGATATGATTAGTGGTAATAGTCCTTTTACCAAAGGTTAATGAACGTATCACTTATACGTATTTTTCTATAATAATACTTATAAAGAGGAAAGATTTTTATTTTTGTATGTAACGAATAGGCTCCGAAACTACTGAACCGATTTCAAAAATTCTTCCACTATTAGGATGCTACATTATCCCTGAATATCATAGGCTACATAATTTTCTCGAATGAACACGGGAAAATCATGTACCCTATGTCCATCTCGGATAATGTAGTATTCTAATGATGAAAGAATTTTTCAAATCGGTCCAGTAGTTTCGGAGCCTATTCGATGCAAACAAACAAACAATCAAATCTTTCCTCTTTATAATATGTATAGGTTATAAGACATATATACATACATAAGCCTACGCCTTTGTCCTATTAGGGTAGGCAGAAAACTGATACGATACAAATACACCTCTTTCGCTTTCTCTACTTTCATAATTAGCTTCATATATGCTCGTTGGATTCATTAGCTTCTACATTAAAATATACCTAATTCGGTTACCCACTATCCAATAAATTTTGACCAAATGGAATTAATAGGGATGATAAATAAAGTGTTCTGGAGGTACTTAAGTTTATAAAAATATAATAAACGATACACACTCAAAGGCTCACACTAAGGTTTGCCCTTATGTCGTGGGTCCCTTGGAACAAACATAAATACAGACACCAACACCCATGATCCGAGAACAAACATTTTCTTTTTACACAAATGCCTACCCCAACCGGGAATCGAATCTAGGACCCGTCGATCAAGAGGCAGTACCGCTACCACTCTACCAAACCGGCCGTCAAATATATACTTGTACACCTACAGTTGTGTGTGTACGTATATGTGTGCGTAAGGGACGTAATTCTAATTACACTCAATATTTATCGGCTCTCAAGAATCCCGGCTCAAGTAAACTTTTACGTTTTCACGTAATTTGGCGCCAAAACAAATCCAAAGTCTCGTTACAGGGAAACTTGTTCAAATCATCAAATTTTAAACACTCTCTTCGACTTCGGCTAATGAAAATGCAAAAAAGTTTTGATAGAAGTGCCGAAACGGTGCTAGAATATTAATACGGCTTATAAAAGGTAATGATCGTCTACCAGGAGGGATTTCGTGAAACATTTGCTTGATAACTATCAATAAATTAGATTTCTGGCGATAAAATAATTCCCGGTTTGAGTAAATATTCGTATAAAAATCAGATGTTTCTTCTGTCAGTCTTTTGTTTGTGGCCCATAATGTAAGGACCACACGAACTTTTGAGCTTTGAGTGCGTGGCGCTTATTTAATTTTTTCTTCAAGTTTGTTTTTTGTTTTGTACCCTGTTTAATACTATATAATTTTTTTAAAACATGTATATTAAAAATGTATTTAAAATAAATTGAGATTGGAATATTTTTGGAATGGTTTACAAATCCAAAACCATTTGGAGATATATGTATTTGTTACGATATTTTCATAATTTTAACTTAAAACTGTGAAGGATTGTATTTATTTTTAATAAAATGTGATAACCTTTATTTGACCCTTGTGACGTCACACAAGGAAGTAATAAGGGGACTTATGCCAATACTTCATTTAAAAAAAAAGTGTCAATCATATGCCAGACTGTTCAGTGTTGCCAGATTCAGAGATTTTCCCTAAAGCCTAAGAGTTTTTGCAGGTAAGATTTTTCCAGGTTTTGATATCACGAAAGTGATCTAGGTACTTATATTTCACTATTGTAAGAATATTGAAAAATAGCGAAATCCTTTTTAAATCTGTCAAAATAGAATGAATTGAATATTTAACCTGTTGATGTGTTCTTTGTCTAATGTTTTAATTGAGTGTTTATTACTTAAAATTATTGTACATAAAAGTAGTCTTCGAGATCGCTTACTGGTACTGGTACGACTTACTGAAAGAACTTGTGTTAATTTCAATAAAAACTTTTTAGTTACTTAGTTTTTGATTATCAGTGTTATGTAGGTCGCTTGTATGTAATTCCTTCATATTTTTGTCAAATCTAATTCGCACGAGACTTAACTAAAATAGAAGTTTTTTTAATATGTCATAAGGGGCTTTTTAAAATGTTTGTAGGGGTAAGGTGAAAAAATCTAGCAACACTGATATCAGTGCCATTCACGAGCATGGACTTAGTACTTTCTTCACGAGTGTTGAGAGTTTTTTTTACTGGCTCACGGCAGGCACAGACCCAACTGTCATACTTCATTGTGTGACGTCATCGCCAATTTATATTAAAAAATCGTAGCATATTAATGGAGCTGTTATATATAAAAATATTGAAAATGATTTCTTATAATAGCCTTATTTATCGAAATAAATTATTAAATAAATATGTAAAAAAAATGTACAACTCCAATTGTAGACTTATGCAATGATGAATTTTATTTAACGTTTTGAAATGCTTGTTTCACATGAAATTGTTACCTGCATTTATCGTACATATTATGTTTTGGTTCTAATTTAAATATAAGTAAATTTGTTTTAAATTTGTTTTTATAAAACAGCTTTCGGAGTTTCTTACCTATTCTTCTCGGGGGACAAATGCACCTTTGCGAATAGGCGTAGAGTCAAAAAAAACGAATTTGTATGTATGTATTTAAATTCTTTAATGCAGTGTTTTCCAATCTTTTTGTTCTGGCGACCCCCTTTAAAGTTCTGGCGACTCCCTAAGGTCCCTAAGCCCCTTTTAGGCTAAATCTCTGTACTACTTCGAAGATTTTAAAACACATAATAAAAGAGTTTGCCGCGGGTAGACGCAGAAGGCGGGGGCATCATTATACAGGCACAGCCTTTTCACTGAAATTGTCTTTGTTTAGTGTAAGATTTACAAATTTTAGTCTTTTTCACATTTTATGGGTTAACTCTTGACCTCAATCTTGACCATAAAGGTCAAAGATGAGGTCGACGATGGAGCGAGTTAACCCAGAAAATGCCTATAAAGGCACTGGTACTCCCACGCACTGATTGGCGTCGGACTTCGGTAGGAGGGTGGTCGCGAACCAGACGGCCCTTTACAGAGCCTACCACACCGCATGAGACCATAGGACGACACCTCAGATTCAGGAAAAAATGAGGTGTCGTTGCCTGGGATGGATTACTAGGAGGCAGGTCTCATTTGTGTTTCCTTAGTCGCCTCTTACGACACCCACGGAAAGAGATGGGGTGGTGTTATTCTCAACCAATCTCCACACGGTATGTTTTTTTTCTCAAAGAAGTTCTGTATTGTATTTCCAGTTTTGTGAACTTAAATAAAAAAAATAAAAATAAAAACCTGCGACCCCCTGAGTAAGGCTTCACGGGGGTCGCGACCCACAGTTTGAAAAACACTGCTTTAATGCATTTCACTACTTTGACTTATTTTAAGTAACATTTGACTTTCGTCCAATAATACTGAAATTAACCCAAGAGAGTACATTTTACGTTACACGACATCTGTAACAAACGTAGTTATTTCGTGGCGTTTTATTGACACAGCAATCTACACTGACCTGCCAAAAAATGGCGCCGAATCCATGCCATCACGCGTCATAGATGGTGCGTGTAAATAACGGAAAGCCGCCTAAATCTGGCCACCTTCGGTCGTCTCATAAATAATTCAGCGGCATCACAGTGCAATGGTGGTTTGATACCGCTGCAGGTTCATATTTCACGAGACATGCTGTAATTAATGTGCGAGCGAACAACGGCCCTGGCTTGGCATAGGCCACTCCAGCCCTGCCGTAACTCATGCACTCATAAACAATGATTTATGTTTTTTATTAATTCTATGAAGCTGTTAGCTGTTACTCGTAAGCATGGATTTTTGTTAATGGATTGCGAGTTAGTTTCGATTTTCTCAGGTGAGTATTACTCTGGTTCTGCTACTACTCTGAGTCCTACCTAGAAAATTGGGTAGATGACTGATATTGAATATTATATATTTATTTTCTAATCCAAATTTGTAATGTATTAAGACAATATATTAATTTGATAACAGAATTCGAATCGTATTTGAAAATGATCAAATAATGAAAAACGTATAGCCTATCAGACATTTTTGTCTATCTCTTTCTTACAAAATGAAATTTTGTATTGAATTTTTATGGCGGTACTCAACTGTCACGTCATCGTTTAGTATTTCCCTCTCTATCTATTTGAGATATTTAAACGTTTACATCTTTCTTATTTTTAAAGATATAAAAAAAACCTATTTATTTATAAGATACATTTGTAAGATAAAGAAGCTCCAATTTAAATAATTCAAAAAGTAAGTCATCTACCCCATTATATGTTTATCTCTACTGATTTTATTTAGATCAAGTTCACTAAAATACAGACTCATTAAAATATTTCAGTAAAAACTTAAAAAATAATACAGATAACTGACAGGATTTGGATTCAAACCAATTTGGAGTTAACTTGTGAATCTGTTAACAAGATATTTAGTGGATATAGGTAAGTTTTATTAGTTCACAATCTTTTAATTTTGTCAATTAAACCTACGCTTGCTTTGTTACTAAACACAGTTCGTAGCTATTTTGTAGCAATCTGCTACGATCATAACTTTGCTACGAACGTAAAGACTGTGCAAATTATAGCTTTATACGTACAAAGGATTATTACTACTCATTGCTATTCGTTATTACAAAGCTGGCGGCTTGTCTCGTAAGCAACGACCTTATTTCTTTGAAAATGACAGGATTTACAATGAACGATGAAACAAGCACATAGAAAATAGTAATCTCAAGGACCTTATTGATATTGTGAGTTGAAAACTCACAGCAATGTTCCAAGTGGCTTCCTTACCTGTCTTTTTAGTATCGTGTAGTCGCAAAGTAAAAGACAGAGGACACGTAAACAAAACACATAGTGATTGGGAAACGGCGACGTGCTGTGCCGCGAAACACTCGCTAGTTGACCAACTTACTGGAAATGACCGGATGTTGTTAAGAGATTTATTCTTTAAATCAATTGAATTAAATTGATCCCTTATTAGTCATATGACCTAAACTTACGTCAATAAACGTCTCTTTGGTGTAGTTCCAAATTCCAGCAGCTCGGGTACGATGGCAACAGCTCGCGTAATGCGCCGCGGTCCTATGTCAAAATTTCACCATTGACAACGCCAGAAACGAGCAAGCCTTTGCGCGGGACCCTCGCGCAATTAAAGTGAAGTTTCACCGTCAGCGGGCGCGCCGCGTGAGTTTGTCGTCATCGTGCTCGAGCTGTAGGTTTGAATTCTGGTCACGTCAAAACTTAGAGCATATTATAATGGGTTCCTATCACGATTTTTGTTTTAAGCTGTTGCAAACACCATGCGATCACGGATAAACAGGAAAACTGCAGGTTATAGGGGTAGGCACATCGTTCTACCTTCTTTATTGTTCATTTAACCGCTTAGATTTTCCTTCTAACGTATGCTTTACCACGATTGTAGATTTGGAAAATTAGGTAATTGCAGTAAAATAACCTCTATGGTTGTGCTAATAGAGGAACCGGACCGGATAAACGTTTATAAAAAATGTGCAGTTTATAAAGTACAGACGGTTACCCATTTTTTTTATACTATGCCCCGTTTTTATACTATGTCCATTTACACTTCGAAAGTCGGCGCTATTACGAGCGATATAAAAGCTACGTCTGACATATAGCCCGATGTGATGTCGTGTGTACTTTCCCTCTTAAGCAACAAAAGTACTCACTTAAACAAGTCATTGTACATGTATCATATCTAGTAAATCTATTTCTCAGCAGAGGTTACCACCCTTGCCCCAGCAAACACTCCTTGTGCCCGGAGTCCCGATAATGTGATATGCGACGCCCAAATACGCCTCCCCCGCTAAAAGTTTCCCACATTTTAGGACGGCGTGTTTTTACGTTAACTAAATATTTTCTCGAACGTATATAGAGGTTTTGTATATACTTGGTATATTGTGTAGAAAAGTGACTCGTTTGATCAAAAAGTTTTAAATATTAGGCTTTTTACACATTTTTTTTTTGTCGTTTGATCGACTTACGGTCAGGTACACTTTTTGTTCTCAGTTTTCTATTTTATAAGAGATAGATAAGATAAAAAGATAAATTTGTGCATGTGTTTTTATTTGTCTTTGGTCGTACCTTATTCAAACGCGCCACTAGAATGTGAAACTAGATGACGTGCGATATTCTCGATACCTACTGTTTCACGAGCTTTGTGATTTCCTAGAAGCATAATGCGGTGGAAATTACAATGGACATATGCTCCAGTATAGTAAAAAGGAACGTTTTATTAATATCCTTATTATACAGAGCTCTTGAGAGCTAGTTGCGTTTGAAGTTTTAGAATCGATCATTATTTAAGATCAGGAAGTGAGTAACAAAGTGAAGGCTGACGACGCTAATACTGTTTGCTGTACATGTATACCCAGTATACCATGAAATGTTAATTATCGGGAAGCTTCAGAATTTACACCTCCACTATATAGAACCATCGCACACTATATAGAACCATATATGGATCAGTTGATGGTACATTTTGCATACAGTGACGAACGGAGAGATTCTGTTAGTATGCGATCGATATTTTGAAGAATTGGAACTCACTCTTTCGCTACTTAGATGACAGTGATAGGTTGTCTTGTCGTACGTCCGATGTAACGATGCCCAACTTTTTCCAGTGTAAAAGTCAGCTGATATTTCTACGTAAAGTATCAGTCAAAGTGAAGAGCGATGAATTTGTCTTGTAAACATCAAATGTTCAGTAAATAGATAATACGAGGAGTGTTTAAAATTAGTTATACTTAACAGAAATATGTAGTATTACAGCGTCGGTGGTCTAACGGCTAGCTGTTCGAACTCGTAAACGAGAGATACTTAATTCGATCCTCACAGTGGCGCCATGTACGAATGACTTGTTTTCCGAGTTATGTACATTAGTTACATATTAACCTATGCTCTTTTATTGATGGTAAAAAGCGTACAGAAACCTGTTCTTCCAGGGGACTGAATGTGTAAGTGTAACCATGATCCAATCCGTTCAGATTCCAGGGTTAACAGAGGTCAAAAGGCAGTTGCTCCACTGTAATTATTTGACCTACCAAATTTTCAATAATGGTCAAGCGTACCCCGAATGAGAAACGAGACTAAACGCTATTAGGAAGGAGTAAATATGTAGTAAGAATTCTATGTAAAAATCAGAGTATACAGCTTAAGCCGGAAAATAACGAGGTAGCTACAAAGTTGTCCGTAATTCTGCACGTCGCGTTGAGCCGAGTTGCACCTGTAATCTCCGAGAACGTGTCACATCCTCCTGCTGCCTTAAAGCGGGGCTTAGGAGAACATTTTGTATAAAAATAACCTCAGACTTACCTTAAATCTAGGTCATTCCAGGGTAAACGCTTTTGTGTACTCAAGCGTTTGGTGGGAAAACTTTTAACACAAAAATACTTGATTAAAGCATATTATACAGGGTGTTAAGGACAGCTTCGCAAATATTTAAATAGTCAAGTGAAATGTACAGAGGCCAGCGCATTAGGTTACTCCATTTTCATTGCAAAACCGCTCTTATCATAACATCACAGAGTGCACGCTTGTGGTACCTGATGTGCGGCCGTCCATACCAATAACTACGATTTGTTATGTGCCTACTCCACGTGGTGCCCCTGCACCGCGCCGCTTTACCATCAGTATGCGATGTACATTGCTGGTTTTTGTGTTTTATGTTTACGTTTTTTAGTGCAAAATGGAGTGATCGTATAAATTATTTAAAAGCAAAAATATTGAAAAACATGAAAATATTATAAAAGTCCTGAGGAAAATTCCACTGGAAAATCATTTACAGTGATGTCAAATTTTGCTGAGCTGTCCCTTACATCCTAGATACGTTGTGAATTAGTTAGCGTAGCTTTGGAGTCTCAAAGTATATATTCTTTCATGAAACTAAATGATTTCTCCGACAAGGAACCCATATAAATACTTATGAGCAATCAGCTAATAGCACAAGTTGTAAAGAGAGGAAAAAGCTTTTTTCCATTCTCCTCGACCTAATTACTTTGAGAAAATCTATTCTCTACAATAACTATTTCAAAAATTAATCCATTGATCTCGAAAAATGAGGATAAAGCAATGGCTGAACTGGCAGAACATGAAAGTTACTATTTGTAATACTTACTGCTCGCGAAAACATTATTTACAGCAATATTTTAAACTAGTTGCATAACTTGAGCCTTATTTACAGGTAAAGGCATATCAAGTTTAAGGAACTCGTACTTATTTTACAAATAAACATTTTTCAATAAATAATATTTTTCTAAGATAATTACCAATAAACATTATTATTTACCAAGCATTACATATGACGACGATACTTTAATACTGCCTCTTTCATTCCTATACAAATATCTTCGATAATAATAAACCGCGATCCATAGCAATCTAATAACCAGCAATAATTAATGGCGTGTATCTGACACTTCCTTATTCCTTCGACAATGAAACCGAGACACACAAAAAGCTGTATCACTTACTCATCCCTATTTATCTGACGGAGACCGAAACTAATAGTCTAATATTTCGTATTACTACACGTCTTGACGATATATCCTATCCACGGATTCGTAAAGGAAAGGAAGAGCTAATATTTTTTACTTATAATAATATTAGCTTTCCCCCCGGGACTTATTATGTATTAAAAATTACATATGAAAAAGTCCTTGCGCTGTCAAAGTGAGGTTTCACCGTCATCTGGATAGCGTGATGCACGATTTGTCGCGGATCGTACTAGAGCCGCTGAAACTTGAAACACTGCCCATTAAAGATCATTTTTGCGTAGCTTAGGCTAAATTTGACTCAGAATCGGGAGTAAACACTAACAAAACACAATAAACAATAAACAATAATGCTTTGAGTCTTTCACACAACAAGTTCTCCCCTTCTTTATTACACTCAGATTTTGGCTTTCTTCCTCCGAAATAATGTTCGGCATTAGCCACAGTTACAGTGATTAAATGACTAGCTAGTGTGAGCGGATGTAATAACGTGTTCGCGCACAATCCTAATTATAATATGTACAGATAGATAGTAGTGACGTCATCTGTGTTTAAGGATTCCATTACTGTTTATGCGAAGATATCTGATATCTTAAACAAAAAATATCATTTGTATTTGATTACTGAAATAATTATTTTGTAAGACTTTACCATGTATTATATTTAATTAGTAACGTTTGAATGTATGTTTGACTAGTTCACGATTTTTTGATAAGCTATCGAGATTTCCAGCAATGCAGCGCCTTTTTTGAGCCATTCTTTACAATTTTTATGTATAACTAAGAGGAACAAATGAGGTAGTGTTATCTGAGATAAAAGAAGCGAAGCTTTACAGAATAGACTGACTCTTAAATGGTGTTTTGACAATCTGGCAAAGGCATCATAGGAACGAGCAATATGGAGATCCTACGAGTAAGTGCAGCAGTCTTGCAGTTGATGAATTGCTGATGAAAAACAATTCATGTTTAGGTTTACATAGGTTTACGCACATAGAAAAACTAAATATTCTAAGGGCCGTTTTCACCAAAATTCAACCCACTGTTAAACAGCGGCTAGATCGCAAATCAAATTAAATGTATGAAAATTACATTGTCAAGTCTCTGGTTAGCTGCTAATCGTTCTTTGAATATTTGGTGAATTTTGGCCTAAATATAGCGTGAAGTTTTCTGTGGTTGGGAGGCATAAGAGGCGCGCTCCTTTCTATAAGCAAATGTAGGGCGGAATGACGACAGCAGGAAGACTTGAATGTCATTGTTATTTCAGGGGTGAGATCACGACGGGTGAAGAAAGTTTCTATTAGACATTAAAATGATTGTGTATTTATGCGACGAGGGGTTGTAGACATTAGACATTTGTTTATTTATAATCTAACTTACGTACATTTGGTATTATTAGGTCTTCAGATGATACTTGTAAATTATAATTTATATAACAATGACGCGGCTGTAATTTTTAAACTTTTTAGACAGTTATTTTAAATTATCAGTTATACTAGTACAAAAAATAAATCTGAGTTTAAATTGATTTTTATATGTAAGTATAATAATTAATGTTCACTGTGACAAGATATCTTTAGCCGAAATTATTTGAATAATTAGCAACTGCAGACAGTGTGCTATACACATTCAAAGAATACTTATCTTGATCCAAAAGTTGAAGTGGGCTTACATTATTATTTAACAAAGTTTAAGTCGTTGTATTAACAAACAGACATAGCATAATTTTCTATCATACCATATTTTTTTCTAGAATTTATTTTGTATAATGAGGAGTTGTAATAGTTTTTAAATCATGATGGGCGTGAATGATTAATCGGGCCTTGTAAGTTAAGACCCACTTAACTTAAATGAACTTTCCAAGGCTTTAGTTTTTTTATGGTTTCTCTCCACCTTCATATACTCGTACTTACTCCTTACTAAAAGAAACAGAAATACTAGTACTTATGCCAGGTGCACATGATTGAAAGAACTTCTCCAATTCCATTCATCACAACATGTTTTCCTGAATAATAAAATGTAATAACTCGACGCGCGTAAATAACAGGCGGTCGCATAATAAATCCAACAAATATTATTGAATGGGAACAACGAGTGCGTTACACAATACCTTTACTATTTTATGGGTAACTGGTTTAAGGGTAAAACTAGCTTTTTACCTGAGACCACATTCATTTAACCCTCACGACAGTTGGAGTCGGGGTAGGTAAAACGTCATATAGTTCTAAAAACACTTGATGCTACATTTGACACTTAGATAGAAGGCGGAACATGTGTCCAGTAGTGATAAGTTGCTCATATCCTACTTACTGTCTTCTGCAGAATGCCTAGGAAGAGTTAGCAGCTTGCACATTTTTCTTTCACTTCCAGTCCAGGGTTGTGTTGTAGTTTTAAAACAAGTAGAAAGATCATCATATGCGCTTCTACATTTATGTATATATAAAGTACATATATAGATTATAATGGGATATCAGAGCTGTAACTGTACTTGTTTTCATATGAGACTAATAACAAGATCTCTTCCGCTAAAACTAATATGTTAATTCAATTAATTGAATAATTAGGTGTAGTTATATGAGATAGAAAACTGGAACCAAAATAGCACTAAACCAACTATGACGTTCATCGCAAAAACAAATAATAATAACGGCACTAACGACGGAGTTCTAGATTCTTCGTTAAATGTCTTACAAAATTGATCTTGAACTCGTGTGAGAATTTAAGCTGGATAAAAATAAATATTCGTACGGTTTAAGACTATTCTTGCTCCGAATCAATCTTTAAATACATGGTAATATCCATACAAGCTTCTCGGCTTCTCTATTTAAACATAAAACTTTGCCTTTTTCAGATACTTGCAAGTCAAGCTCGATCTATAAAAGTATAACAACATACATTTTGCCATAGTTCGTTACTAGATGTTCAATTTTTCCAGGGTATCACGATGTATTGGCGTGTAACGGTAATATTTTCTGCCCCTTTATAAATCAGTGTATCTCCTATGAGCTACTTATCGCGGAAAAACGTGAGATGTATTGTCCCGGGGGTAATATATACGTTGTGCCTCCTGACTTGAGCCTCCGGGGAGGGTGAGTTCGTGTTTTCGCTCTATAATCGACACCAACTTCACTATCTAATGACAGAATTTCAATTTGGGTTGTTTGATTTCTTCATTGATGAATTTTTAGATGTCTTACGAGTAATAGATAGATACATTTATTTTAATAGTAGCTTTTGTCACTCTGACTATATAATTATCATGAAAAAAAAACAGATTGTACTTATAAATCGACGACGTGAAGGAAGGAAAAACAAACAAACTTTCATATATATAATATTAGTAAGGATAACGATTTTATAAGCTGAATGCGTCACATACGCATATACGTAAGAAATTAATAAAATTTTCTGCTTACATATCTTTGAGTTAAAGGTAAAATATTACGTCTTACATTCTACACTACATTATAAAATTACATCTACCATTATTTTCTCATCAAACAAAGGGCTCGAGCTTTACACAATTTGGAGCAGAAGTGTTCTTTTTGTATAATACACCCGTACATTCTATGAGTTACTACATAAATAATATAGTTTCCCAACCACGTAAATATAAATTGTTTACTCAGGCAATTCCATCTAGAAAAATATAAACGGCAGAGAGACGCTGCTCAATATATTATGATGCGAGAAAAATCCGGTGTGAAAGCTTAGTGTATTTGGATCAGATCGTGAATACATGCATCAGGGCAGATAGGTTATAAATTACAGCGCCGCGAGAGCCTTCTGCCAGCGTTTCCGGTGCGCTTCCTACCCCACTGGGACGATTTATGTCAAAGAAAAAACTATATTGCCATCCGTGAATTTCTTACCTATTTTTCTTAGTAATATTGAAGGCTCTACAGTTTTTTTTGTATAACATATGTGTTTGCTCTTGACCATAATCTACATCAGGGGTGAGATATGGTCGTGGATCTAGCAAGCCCACCCAGAAGATGCCTATTCACTCAAACTTTAAAGAAATTCAGGTTTAATGAGACCGGAAAGACCTATGAGTATTGTGACACTGTGTTAGCTAAATAAATTGGTTGCAATGTTATGTCTGTTTCTTATAGTAAATTGTTTGCTACAAAAGTATACTCCGAATACAAAACATGATAAAGGGTTAACAAGAAGGCAGTAAATGGTAAAAACGACAGCATTACAGGCATGTTATGCTAGCATACGCACACGTGATATAAATTTTGTCTTATGTTCATCGATCTGACTTCTCTTTCTAACGCGTAGTGTCATTACAGAACGGACAAAATTATCTCACATGCGTATGCTAAGCCCCAACAGTGACGTAGGCTATCTTATTTTTACTTTAAAGCATCTAAAGTGTGCCGCATTGTCTCTTTAATCAGAACATTTAAAATAGTTTGTGCCAAACTACTTTCTTTACTAGTCAATGGAGGTTTCTTTTGTGAGCAATGGTTATTTCTAAGTAATTGGAGGAATAGCCATGAATTCATCACAACCTTTGGCAACAGAGAGGCCCAACGTTGTGTTGTAGGGACCGTTTGGAATGAAGATGGTTAATTACTATTCTTCTTTGCTACTTGGGATAAGGGTGAAATTTGTACTACCGCTACCTGGTCCCCGATTCTGTAACTTCAGTTGTGTGTCAATGGAATGGAGGCCATTTTATCTATCCAGGTGGCGAAATTGAGAACTATTTAATTTTCATATACTTGCTGACAACCACCCCTATTAGCAGCGCCACCGCCAACAGAACGCAAAGTTGCAAACTACCTTACAACTGGAAATTCAGTTGGCGGTGGCGCCACCAGTCAAAGCAGCTATCATTAGATGTATGAAATTTGGATAGTTCTTAATTTCGCCACCTGAACGGATAAAATGGCGACCATTCCATCGACACACAACTGAAGTTACAGAATCGGGACTCAGACGGACACCTGTCACTATCTATAACAGATAGATCCTTTAGGACTGATCTGGTGCATTTAATCTTAGATTAAAGATTTGTAAAATAGATGCGCTGAAAGAGCATACATTTAGCTCTGTTATATGGTTGCCTTAATGCTGGTGTTTATCTTGTGGCTGCTTGTTTATCAGTAGTCATGTATCTAAAGTACAAGCCACGCTTAGTTTGGGATTAGACGACCCGGTGAAGGATGGTCAAATTGGGCAAGGAATTCAATTTGCCATGCGTCAAGTGAAATTACAACTGTAATCCTTATCTATTCTAATCTCAACAGTCTCTCTTGAAAATGTACAGAAAAAAAGTGTTTGAAGATTTGCTACAAGTCATTTTTCCATTGAAAATACCCATAAAGGTTTTTTTTGTCGTTTCTTAAGATTTTCAAACAACATCGTTAGGGAAACAAATGGGCAACTTGCTTCTCCTTTTTTAAAGAAATTTAATTCATCATAGTGTACTATATAAAAATAAGTCGGGTTTTCCTTCCTGACGCTATAACTCCAGAACGCATGAAGCGATTTCCACGGTTTTGCATTCGTTGGAAAGTTCTCGGGCTCCATGAGGTTTATAGGATACTTTTTATTAAAAAAAAAAATTAGGACGTGGGCGGAGCCGCGGGCGGAAAGCTAGTAACATTATGAATGTGAAAGTTAGTGAGGATGTATGGATAAATGGATGTTTGTTACTCTTTCACGCTCAAACGGCTGGTCCAATATTGATAAAATTTAATAAGGAGGTAGCTAACAGCCTGGATCAATACATAGGCTACATAATTTTTCCAAATTCCCACGGGAACCAAGTCCCGGGCGGAAAGCTAGTTCTTTTATAAAGCACTAGGAAGTTATGTAGCCTATATTATTCAGGGATAATGTAGCATTCTAATGGTAAAAGAATTTTTCAAATCGGTCCAGTAGTTTTGGAGTATTCAATGCAAACAAACAAATAAACAAACAATCAAATCTTTACTCTTTTTAATATTTATTAGTATAGATCATTAAGATAAGATAAGATAAATTTTATTCAGTAAAAATAGCTCAACATTAACATAATATATACAATTTATGTTGTAACGGTCGCCAATGCTCACACTAGGAACTCAAGGTTCCTGTGCTGTGAGGATGGGTAGTGTTTCCATTAACAAACAGTAGAGATGGATACAAAAGTTTAAGTGAAGTTAAGTTTAATTAAATGTTTTCAACAAAATTATAAGGAAATATAAAATTACTTGTGTAGCCTATTTTAGTCATGTACTTGAGTTTAAAGAAGGTTAATATTTCCTTCTAAACCGCTGATTCACCAAAAGTTCAACAAACAAGATATCAAAGAAAGAAAATCTAATTAATGCTGTCTTCTGCGTAATGAATTTTATAAAATACAATGTCCTTTTATGTTTCTTTTTAAATATTTTGTACATATTTTAGGGTTTTTAGGTTTTTGAAGATCATTTGGTATAAATAGTCGTTATAGTATTTTTCCTTCAAGAACTCATGTTGTGTTTGATGTTTTTATTTTAATATAGAGGATGGATAAATAACATTCGGATGAATGTAGCCCGAGTACTAGACTAGATAGACTGGAAGAGATCCTTTCAGGGATAAGTTCGCCTTTACACATGTTTCCTTTATATTGGTCTGTAAGAATTTGTAATAAAGAGTTTACATCCAAGCAATACATACACTTTCTACTCTTAGAAGCAAGAATTACTAAACAATTTTTAATGAGACTTGATATTATCTATGTACAGCTTGTACATAAAAACATTTCGTAGGCAATTTTTCATATGGAAAACTAGTGTTGGGTGAAAAACTAGTAATATTTTTCTTTAGTAGCTCAAAGGCAGAAGTGGACGTCAAAACTTAATTGAGCTGCTGTCCGTGTTGAACGCGAATGAACCCGGCGCACATAAGTACCTCTGTGACTTCGGCAAAGGAATTCCATCGTAGATGCCATCTCCTTTGTAAGTTCTATAGAACATGTACTATCTGTGAGATACTATCTACCTTTTGTAGCTCACACCTATGTTCAGCCCACTGAGAAAAGACTTCTATCAAAATCCCCTTTTAATTGAAATCTCATTCAAATAACCCAATAAGTGAGACAATTGAATAAAACTCAAGCTATTTACGAAGTTGCCGGTTAAATTAAGCGTTGTACCGCACAATGGAATAATGATATAGAAATCTACTTAACAACTTTGCGTTTCAGCAAAACAATCCACCTAATACAAGATTGGCCCGAATCTCGAGTTCGGTTCGGGAGGTAGGAAAACAACGCAACGATCATTACACTCTAGTCGCTTGGGGATTTTGGGAAATCCCTGATTATACCGTTTCCCTGCGACATTGTGTACAGATGGGATGTTCCAAAGAAAATTGTTATGTCATCTTCCTGCGACATGTGAGTGCGTAGGCGGAAGAGAGGCTTTCCTACAAAGTTTTTATCAACAATTTTGGAAATGATAGTACATTTCAAATAAACATTATGACAAATGTACAAACATTTGTGAAGACTACATTCTCGCATGAACACTTTATTCATAACATTGAAACGTCCCGAAATATCGGGAATAAAAATCTAATAAAAAAAATATCTGAAATATCTGGGATTCGTATTCCTGAAGTCCAAAATTCGTCAGTCAATGGTATTCTGAATGACTGACCATTTCCTATGCCACTAAACTCCAGGTAGCATGGTTCCTGGTAAGGTTTTGGTTTATATTTTGATCTTTGAAGTCTTTTTTCATCGTCGTTATAACCCAGTAATACCATTGTGCAAAATAAGTAGGTAGCTTAATTACATTTTTCGTACAAAAATGTATTAAGTCTATCAAATAGTTCTCAGTGCCAAATAAATGATGATTTTAATTATATACTAGTAGTCTCGAGTTAATTTAACTCCTATCGCTTACATTAACTGTAAACAAAAATTTCCACACTTGCTGAAGAAAATTTTTTAAGCAAGTGCCAGAAATGTCCATTTGAAAACCGACCCGTTCAACAGAGCTTGCTCCCAAAGGTACTTTCTTTGTTTTCTAGAGCATTGGCGTTGTAATATAGCTACCACATGGCTACGTAGTCCGCAGTCCGTAATAGAAATGATAACTGAGGCATTTAAATGCATTCGCTGCTAGGCTCTGGAATTGTACTAGACACAGCCGGCAACTTACGGCTTTGATAAAGCCTTATATTTTCCCTTCTTTACGCTCAGCTTCTAGATATCGCAGACAAGCCCGCTATTTTATGGGTTCCTCAAGTTTTTGGATCGAGATAAAGTAATTTAAGAAGTTTTTTATTTTATTTAAGGTTTTGCAGTATTTTTGGGCTAATGATGGCTGTATAAAAAGCTTAGAGGAAATTTACCTCACACGCATTGCTTATTATATATTTGAATAGGAAAAGAGGATTTAGCAAAGTCACCCAAAAGAGCCAACACTGTAAAAGATGCAGTCCCAATTAATATACTAGCCGTTACAAATTGGCATTACAATCAGAAAATGTAAATAATAAGAAATCAACTTATTTAAAAAAAAAAGTTAAGATTTTTGGGTCTCTCTGCATCCATCTTAGATGACGCAGTAATAACAAATTTATTTGTGCTTAGTTTTCAATTATTTGCTATTCACAAACTTTTAAAACCTTTTAGTAGACTTTACGGCAATTTTATGTTTGACGAGATTTCCTCTGACTTTATTCAGTTTTTTATTCATGGCAAACAGACTTGATTAAATAAAATGTGCGTCTTAATAGTCTTTACTGCTTAATCTTCACAATAAAATGTGTAAGCCCTTTAATGAGACCAATTTTTTAAAACGTTTTGCTGTGTTTTTGTTTTTTTGGTCGCGTTTTCGTTAAGTTGAGAATATACAATAAATAATTTTAATGGGCGAGCGCTCAGCGTCCAAATTGTGTATTGTGTAAAATTGCTCGTTACTGGATGGTTTCAAGTAGCCACTTATCAATGCAAACAAACAATATTGAGAGTAAAAGCTGAAATATTAATTTTAGAAGCCTGTGAGTAGTTCGTTGGAGGAGATCGTTAAATAAACAAATAAAAACATTGGCTTAATTGTTTATGATTGAGTCTTTAACCAAAAAACATACAATTATATAGTTATTTATAATTAAAAAAAAGGTTACTAAGTCAAGAGGATTTACCGTTTCTAAGAAAGAAACTGAAACTATTATGTATCTCATGTATTCTTGTTGTTCTGGGCGGTTTTCCACTATTAAATGGCGTCTCAATGGCGGTGGAATGACAATGGGGAATAGTTCCCGATTTGTCGGATTTCTTTTTTGCGGGACTTTTGTTTCTCCAGGCTCTTGTTTCGCCGGAATATCTTAATATTGTATGGAAATATGGTGGTTTTGCTTATCAATGAAATAATAAAGGTAGACTTAAAATATTTATTGAATTATAATATTTGGCATAATCTTTTCAGATATTCTATAACTGTTATTATTTTATATCATCATTTCCTACATGAAGCAGAAATTAAATAATTTTTTATTTAATAAAAATTCGTGATTTCTTCACAAATATCTTCAAAGTCCTTACGTATGAAGGTTAGTGAACGCATATTATTATTCTAAAATGTGAATAATCATGAAGTTACCCGTGCTATTTAAATTTACTCCTGAAATATCTTTTTTTAGTTTACTTTATCCTAACATGACCCTCTGACCTACATTTCGAGGGTTATTTCTTTTACCAAAGATATTTCTTCCAGTTTTTTATGATCCTATCTACCATTATTTTTCAGGTTATGCTTACATAACATGGGGTTAGCACTTACTTCCTTTTGAGAAAGGAGAATGGGCAAATTGGTACAACCCTCCAATAGCGATGAGTTATATGTCCCTGGACAGGTCTTTTCAATTGGAACAATAGTTACTATGACAGCTAAGTTGTAATAGTTGTCCGTTCGGAGTTATAGGTACCTAAAGTTAAACAAATAAAAAAAAATATTTTGCAATTATTATCGTTTATTGGGGAAAATAACAATAATGACGTTGTAGATTACAGTATTCCATAATTATTTACAGAAATATAAAGGGATTACATTGCTTAGATCAAAAAAAAAAACACCTTATTTACCTTACATACTAATATATTATACAAATATTTTTTTTTACATTTACAAAATAGAGTCAATTACATTTTGATTGTTCACAGTTCGTCCACGATAACATCATTTAGGAACACTGCCGGTGCAATAAAGCCTTCATGAATTGCATGTCCTAAATACCAAATAATTGATATAATATGCGCGCATGTACCCATGGTACGCCGTCCTGACAAGCATGTACAGTAGTGTTGAACAATGTTGTTGCTGCCTTCGATTTGGTTACTTTTTATCAAAATGTAACAATAATAAGTTCTTGCCCGGACGTGTCTAGATTGAATGCGCCCACGCAGAAGCCACACTTCTTCATTAATTCCATAATCTGGCAGGTCATCCAGTTGATTTTCTCTGTATGTCTCAATAAGGTATAAACCGTTATTAAGATGCTCCGCGCAGTATGATCTTGCCAGTTTTAGCTGGTATGTACCCAAAGCCAGTATCATTATCTGATTTAGGGTGAGCCTTGGGAAGTTTTCAATATTGTGGGCTTCCATCCGTTGAAAATCAACCCTTCGGCTATTCAGGCGCTTTCTCTCGACATATGTGTATAGAAGATTCGGTGAATCCAATGTTTCTCGTATATGACTCAGGAACTCTTCTGCATGTTCATTATCTGTTATCGGTACATGGAAGTGATTTATAATCGCTGCAGCAATTCTAAAGTTTTCGAACATATGCGGCAGTGCCCGATTAAAATATGATTGCCGTAACAGTTTATCATTACGTTTAAACCTGCCGTTCACAACTTCCACTACCCATCGGCACATTGTAATGGCTCGTGATTCGTTTGCCTGTTCCGTAGTGAGCTGGGATTCTCGACGGTCTTTTGTTGGTGGCACGTAATATTCATAACCCCAGGCTTCGATTGCATCCAAGCTGTCTCTGAACCCACGGTCCAAAATGAACACGTCATTTGGTTGAAGCAAATAATGTAAAGGGTGTTCTTCGTCATTCATGATATCCTGCATTATTTGCGCGTCAGTTTTTGTGGCAGCGTACGGCCCCAAAACATCAATAATATAACCATCTGACGATACAATCAAAAATGGCTTTAAAAGATTTCTAAACTTGTGGAGGCTATATGACAGCCGCTGGAATAAGAAGTTACTACTTTTATTGATGTAGACATATGTTCCATCACATATTAGAATTAGTTTGGTATTCTCTTCATTTCCAAAAAGGTTTTTTGGAATGACTAGGTTTCTGTCTAAAAGATTTCTTCTGTCAATGTGATCTAACCCCAAGTGAAGTATTACATATTCATTTGTAAGACATTCACGTGCAATGTTCAAATATCGTTCCAGTTTTCTCCTGGACATATTAAATAATGACGCAAGCCTTTCATCTGAATCTCCTGTACGAAGTTTTGTCAGGTATATACCTAATGCAGTTCTTGGATCTTTGCATCTTTCGCTGAGTGAAGGAGTTTGCTCCAAAATAGAATCGAATTGATCACCATCAAGTCCAACCCAGAAACGCATGTCTTCATTAGACATGGCACCTCTTACATTAAAATTGAACCTCGCTCCACGTGCAATGGTTGCTCGCAGTATGTCGCAAGCATCACTAAACTGGGCTCCAGTAAAATAATTAGTGGTATTGCAAAAATCTGGCAGCTCATCCCAGTTGTTTCCTTCGAGGTGTTCTCTACATACTCTTGCACCGTCGGGGATATACAACTTGTATTCGCACAACATGTGAACTTTTATAGCTTCTGGTATTCGGTGTCGTGTATCATTACCGCAGTTGGAAAAGATACAGTGCCCAGGAGTACTAGGTGCTCTTTTGTATTCAGGAGCGAAAACTTGGTGAACATTTTGTTCATCAGGATCATTGGCTTCTTCCACTTCCGGAACAACACCAGGTAGTCTAACGGCATTTTCAGCTCTCTGCCAACATCGATGACATACGCTTCGTGTGTTATCAAACACAATCTGGAAACAGTATAATTATTTCATTAAAATCGGATTATAATCAAAACCGTTTAAAGCAACATTGTTTAGAATACTATATTGGTTGCATTGATCGAAAACATTTTGGAGAATTATAGGGTTTTTACCGACTCGCTGCAGACGCGGTCATAAATCATTATCAGTGTTTCTATCTCGCTTCTACTTAGGGGTCTTATGGGCTGGCCTAGTTCCGCGTTGTTTTCATGTCGATAGTTAGTATCGATAGAAAATCATTTTTGCGAATATTGAGGTTAGTTAAAATTAAATGTAGAGTTATATTACTGAGACACTTATCTATTACTTTATGAAATGAATATACTAAGATATAACAATATATTTATAAATAAATAATGCAATATTTAAACAAAAAGTCAAAACATTAATGTATATTTTCGAACGTTACACAAATACAACATCGTTTCTTATGTTAATTAGACAACTATGATGGTTATTTAGTGGTCCTCATTACGTAGCAAGTAAGGGTATTTTGCTACCTGAGTCGATGACTCACACATATCGATACCGACGTTGCGCTGCTCCCAACCCTTTATCTGTTATGATTTATGACCGCGTCGGCAGCGAGTCAGTAAAAACCCTATAGTGTAACGTCAAAAAGTGTTTTGAACAATAATAGGTAGGTAACACGGCCACATCTGGCACAGTATAATGGCCAAAGTCTATTAAGATAGTAAAAGTAAACAAAAGTGTCGAGTTTAGGGTCTTGTCTCTGTTTAAGTGCAATAAAGTGTTTACATACATACATACTTCTCAGAAACAAAATACACTACGCGCATTAAAACCAAAGTCTGTTTTTCTCATGTCTATTCATTCAGTTTATTTATCTGTACACAAGGTAGGTACTTAGGTACATAAGACGCACCGTCAAATGTATATATTTATATCTCTAGAAATATGATAAAATACTCACCTCCAATACTGCATGTTGTTGGATGTATGCAGCAAACTCTGGTTGCGCTCTCGGAAGATTATCCGTTAAGACGTGTTGTTGATACCTTCCGCGGTAGAGCCCTCGCCGACACATAACACAATTGCGAAAACCTTCCATTGGAGCACAATAGTCCGAGGTCCGATCAATAAGCAGTTCAATAATCCAGTGTGATAGCCAAGTTCAGAAAACAGATCAGAGCACAATGTCCATGTAAATAGCCGGGTCAACGTTATAAGCAGATATCAGTGTCCGAAAAGATTGCCAAGTCAAAGTCGTTAAGAAGTATTGCATAAACAAGAAACGTAACACTCGCGCACAGTACCAATGAACGACTGTTACTTGACTTACCTGAGGGTCCCAAGTTAGAATACGGACACACCCCCGCCGGGGAGCGGGGGCGAGGTGCGCCCGCGGCTCGCCTCATACCACGACGGTACCCAAAACGCACAAACAAAAGAGATGCAGCTATTAAAAGTCATAAACCATGCTATTATTCTTTGAACTGGCCAGGCGGTACACCTAAAAGTGATTGTGTATACTGAAAATAATACTTACAATAATAAAAACAATGTTGCAATAAAAACTCGCTCATTGTATCGTAACAAATAGCGGCTATTGTTCAACAAAAAGCAAATCAATGTACGAATTACGAGGCACACCAACCAAATATTTATTTCAAAATCCCTTTTTGGAAATGGAGAAAACATTAAACTAATTCTAATGTGTGATGGAACACATGCAGCGGCTTCTCGGGACCTTGACCAGCTCATCGGTGCATCTTGTGTGAGGCCTACCCACTCTGTGTCTTGTCAATGGCTATATTCACGCTTATCGAACTTGCCCTAAGTATAAAAAAAATATTTGTATAAAATATATGTAAGGTAAATAAGTGTTTTTTTTTGGACCTAAGCAATGTAATTCCTTTATATTTCTATAAATAATTATGAAATACTGTAATCTACAACGAAATTATTGTTATTTTCCCCAATAAACGTTAATAATTGCAAAATTTTTTTTTTTTTTTTTATCTTTAGGTACCTATAACTCTGAACGGACAACTATTACAACATAGCTGTCTTAGTAACTATTGTTCCAATTGAAAAGACCTGTCCAGGGACATATAGCTCATCGCTATTGGAGGGTTGTACCAAGGTCCATACATTTTTGCCCATTGTCCAAGGAATGTCATACCAGCTGCATCGGTCTTTTTTAAAGACTCTGGGCCTTTTTATAATTCGAAAACGGCACGGCACAATTGGGTTTCCATTGCCTCCTAAGTACTAGTGATATTAGAAGCTAAGAACATAGAGGGCAAGGTTTTATATGGCCATGCCGTGTCGTTTGAATTCTAAAAAGGCCAAATAGAATGATAACATACCATGGCCGCTATTATTCACTGTAGTTCAGTCTGTAGGTAGTTTTGCATTGCAAAAGGTGGCGTAGAAAATGTTTTGACACAATATTGTTTAGGTATGCCAGGTTAGTAAAAATCCAAGTTCTCGACCTTGAAGGACCCAGGCGTTAGCCGCCATCTTGAATTAAAGGTGCCAAAATTAGGTATATTTTAAATAACTTCTCAATTATTTACTAAATCACAAAAGTGTCTATGAAGGGTTCAAAGAAGATAAAATTGCCTACATTTTTTGAATACATGATTATTCTGTAAGTCTTAAAGGTGAAAAGTTACAAGCGACGGAAATAATAATATTTACAAAAATCTAATATATAAAATGATAAATGACTATGGGCGGTTTGGGCTGTACACAACGCACAGCCCAAACCGCTGGACTTACGGACTTGAAATTTTGCACATAGATACCTTATGTAGTGTAGGCATCCAGTAAGGAGCGATTTTTGGACATTCCACCCCTAAGGGGGTTAAATAGGGGATGGAAGTTTGTATGAAAGTCCGTGAATTTTGAAGTTAGGATCTTAGAACTTCGTATGTAGGATGATGATTAAAAAATAATGAACACGTGTATCAGCAATTTTGAAAATTCTACCCCCAAAGGGGTGAAAGAAGGATAAACTGACTGCGTGAACGATCAACGCACAGCCCAAAGCGCTAGAACTAGGGACCTGAAATTTTGCGCATAGATACCTTATACAGTGTAGGCATCCACTAAGGAGGCATTTTTGGAAATTCTACCCCTAAGGGGATTAAGGGGGTTAATTGACTGACATATCAATGCACAGCCCAAACTAAATTATTTTTTGTAAATATTAATATTTCCGTCGCTTGTAACTTTTTACCTTTAAGACTTACAAAATAATTATGTATGCAAAAAATGTAGGCAATTTTGTTTTCTTTGAACCCTTCATAGACACTTTTGTGATTTAGTAAATAATTGAGAAGTTATTTAAAATATACCTAATTTTGGCACCTTTAATTCAAGATGGCGGCTAACGCCTGGGTCCTTCAAGGTCGAGAACTTGGATTTTTATTAACCTGCCAAACCTAAACAATATTGTGTCAAAACATTTTCTACGCCACCTTTTGCAATGCAAAGGCCTTAGCATTTCCCCACAGACTGGGCTACTGGTCTCTGTTTCTAAAGGGATTTTTGTGACACGCTGTAAACACCATCATGTACGCATTTCTATATAGTCAAATAACTAATTGTAAAGAAGAGCTTCACAGTTTTTTCCGAATTTTGCTCGAGAGAAGATTGAAGAGCGGTATCCTTCAAAATAGCCGTGTCTCCTCGTGGTCCTATCAACTTGTCCCGTAAGGATCTTTCTACGCGGTTGAACTCTATTGTACAACTACAAATTGCATTAAAATATACGGGATGCTTTCTATATCTACCAGATTATCTTGTACATATGTATATGTAATTCCGTCGAAACAGGAATCCTCCGACTAAACAAGAGTCCATCGAAACAGGAATCCGACTTAACAAGAGTCCGGCGAATCAGGCACCAATCTCGCTATTGAGACGCTATTGATAAGTGGAATAGCCGCCCTGTATTTTTGTGTAAATGTCATTTTGGCAATGAAATTATAAGATTCAGAACTGCCAAATCCACTAGAAAAACGTGTATTCTTGGAAACGTCAGATAGCCCGTTTAACGAAAGAAAAATAGGGGAAATAATTCGTGTATAAGCGATTTTTGGCATAGTTGTAGGGAATGGTGTCTGAAGCAACATACTGAAAGTACTGATGGATGGGGGTGGAGCTATAAAGTGTAGGGGGTGGTTTAAAAATCCCTTTTTTTAAGTTTTTCTTAAACAACTCGTAAACAGTGGCCCATAGCAAAAAACATCTTTTACTCAAGTAATATACATAAAATTCTCTACAAAAAGGTCTGTACACTATTTCGCTGGGACCAATATTAAAAGAGAATATATGAAGGGAACTTGAGTAAAAGTTTTTTTTTTGCTATGAGCCACCGTTTACAAGTTGTTTATATAAGAAAAACTTAAAAAAGGGACCTTTAAACCGCCCCCTACACGTTAGCTCCACCCCCATCCATCAGTGAGTACTTTCAGTATGTTGTTTCAGACACCATTCCCTACAACTGTGCCAAAAATCGCTTAGACACGAATTATTTCCCCTATTTGGTAGTTTTTGGTTTTCGTTGATTGGTTTAAGATTACTTTACTAAAACAAGATTAAGAATCAAGTAACGCACTTATTCGTGTACGTACAGTTAATTATCAAATCGTAAATGATTGATATGATGTAACAGTGTTTAAGAGTTTCTATTTGGTAGTGAATCATCATCATCATCATCATCATCATCATCATCATGTCAGCCGCAAGACGTCCACTGCTGGACATAGGCCTCCCCCAGGGATCTTCACCTCGAACGGTCCTGCGCCACCCGCATCCAGCAGCTTCCCGCAATCTTTACCAGATCGTCGGTCCACCTTGTGGGAGGCCTTCCTACGCTGCGCCTTCCGGTACGTGGTCGCCACTCGAGGACTTTTCTGCCCCAGCGGCCATCAGTCCTACGAGAAATGTGCCCTGCCCAAGTGCCCACTGCCACTTAAGGTTAGCAATTCTTTGGGCTATGTCTCCTGCGGATTTCCTCATTTCTGATTCGATCGCGCAGAGAAACTCCGAGCATAGCCCTTTCCATCGCCTTCTTATGAGGCCCAATGTAAGCGACCACGTTTCAGTGCCATAATGTCATCAATATGTCATATTATTAGTATCATTTATTTATTGGTAGTGAATAAATGATACTAATAATGAGACACCAATGCTATCTACTGTAAATATTTTTCTTGAGATGCTCGTATTTTATAGATAGGTTTTCTTCAGAGCTGACGACTTTTCCCTTAGGAACGATAAGATAGATACGAGTATTGTTTCTCACAGAGCGGTTGTATTAGATATGTTTTTCAATAAAATAAAATTGTATATTTCTCGAATTTCGATGTCACTTCAGAACATTTTAGGAGCAAAATAATACTTGAAACTAATAAATGGAGTGTTTTTAGTAAAGTACCTGTTTCTGTCTATTCATTTTGTGTGTTATTTGAAACAAATCATTTCGAAGAATATCGAAGTTTCGCTCAAACCATATACGTATTCGTACTTAGATTAGGTATGCGTTTCACAAACGTTTCCTAAACCGTGTTCGTGTGACGTGAGACGAAAATCCTCTAAATGCAAAGGAAAAGGGTACTACCACTGAGAATCCGCTTATATTCACCGTCTCGTGTATTCTTGTGCATATTCTGGAGCTTAAATTGCTCTTTTAGGTGTTACACAGCCTTTGGTTTCAGTCCTGTAAGAGTAAAGTTTGAGATCGCAAAGGACAATCTAAAGTTCAAACACCGGGAAATATTTTGATTTTTGAGTTGTTGGTTACGAAGGTTTTGGTTAGAAATACTCAAATACAATCTTCTCCTTTTCAATATGATAGACAAACAAAGTATTTTTTAGTGTTAATAAGAGTTTAATTAAAATATATATTAACAATATTTATAAATAAGTTCATCCATTCGTTATCTAGAATATCGATGTTTTTAAGACACAACATTGTAGCCTTTCTCATCTCGTCCATGGAATCAAATAAATAAGACGTTTACTGTCTCGTCGGGGAACATAACTCAATTGGCCAACAATTTCCATACTTGGAGAAGTTTATCCTTTAAGACGGTATTACCGACTGAACTCGCGAGCTGGCCGCAGAGAAAAGCGTTGAAAATTACACCTTGCTCGGTTATACTTAGGTGGTAATTGTTTTGAAGTAAATTTAATCTTAGTTGTAAACTTTGATGGATTTATTTACTTTACCTTCTACGGGATTTATTGGTGGATAAGAGGCTCTTTATTCGTAACTGAAATATTAATTGTTTTAGACTAATAAACATTCATTAATAAAAGATCAATTCAGAAATTAGCTGCAATTCATTTTGACTATTAATTGTATGTTCTTATAAGCCTCTATAGTGGTAAAATGTAGAAAAATAGCTCCCATTCTTTTCGAATTGATTATCAATTATCGCCCAGGACAGTGCTCTCAAAATGTGCAGTGCCTTTCAGTAAGAATATATTAATTTGTTTTAAAATTTCCGTATTTTGAATAAAATAATACCCTACATTTTTACTTTGGATTGTAATTGAAAATAAAGCTCAAATATGACTTGTTTCATATGTTACCGGTTGTTAATATATTGCTTAAAAGTGTTAAACATATTATAACGGGTTCTTCCACGATTTAACCGGTCGTATAATATGATATGATTAAAAGGTTGTTAATATTTTTCGCCGGTTTCAGTAAACTATGTATGCCCATGATTGCCTTATTGTTGTCCAAAACCGTAACAAAATGTTTTTGTATTTGGATTTTGCATTCGCAAGAAAAGTTCAAAAAAATGTATGAAAAAATCAGCTTACCTAAAAATGTTTAAGGAGAACGACAATTTTATTTTTAAAAACCTAATACAATAAACTTTCGCAAATAAATTCTGAATAATTATAACTTTTATTTCCTTTTTTTATTGACAATTATTCTACAGCTTTACGATTACAGTTCATGGCTGTAATTAACACAGCAGGTAGCTACTGTGAAAGCAATTAAGTACAATTTTGTATTCCGTTGTTAGGCACCCAAATCACTTACGGACCTTTGTGACGAAAATTGAATCATGAGCCTAAAAGGCAGGTATAATGTGTACGGTTCAGTAGAGTTGTATGGTGATGCATAGTTTCGATAAAGATTTTGTTTTGACTTTGCTACACCTTACTACTTAATTGGTTCAACCATTTAAGAGTTAAGCAAAAAACTGCTTTACCACAAAACATCAAAACATCACTTAGGTAAAGGAATTTATGTCTATACAGCCATTTTTAAACATTGTCTAAGTTTTATTTTAATTTTTGTGGTAAGACCCTAAATGTCGAGGGCTATTTAGATAAATATTTCGAATAAATATTTTTATTTTAAAGCATTAAAAAAAATGTAAAGCAGAAAATGTATCCCGAGGAAAATTTATATAACAAATAATTTAGACCGATGGTTTGAATTCAGAATTTCAGTATTTGCTAAGGTGATGTCTAAGCAGTGTTACTGTAGAGTTCATTCTTTGTTCAGAAGTTTTTATATGAAGGAGCATCCTCGCAAACTTTCGCATTTGTAAAATTATAAGTTTAGTAAGATTATAACAGCATAGGTGCATTTTATAACAATAACTTGATGAACTATTATTACATCCTAGAAGTATCCCAACCCTATGCTCTCTCTTAGAGTGCGCTCTTTACAAGATATAACCTAATATCACAAATTAGTGCGGGATATCAGTAGGTAGTTGAATTAATCACTCAGTCGAGTTCACACGAGCAGGTGCAAGCAATCGATCAAGTGAATGACTCCCCAAGGAAGTCAAGCTTGTTACACAAAGCCGCTAGCTAGAGACTTATAAAAGTATATTGCCAAGGCGAGTAATGAGTGAGTATTGATGGGGATTCCATATCATTATTTATCGTATTTATTTATTACTTTCTTTCTTTTAGAAGGTGACTTCATAAAATTGCAAAACCTTCACCAAGAAAACGATATGAAATACTTGAACATTTTTGACTTTTTAGGAGAGGCAAAGATTTCTTCATAATTCGACCTACCTTAGGGAAATGTATTCAGTGTAGTAGGGAGATTCATATTTTTAGCCTCCGACGAAAACAAGGGTGTTATAAGTTTGACGTGTATATCTGTGGGTTTGTGTGTGGTATCATAGCTCCTAAACGACCCAGTGTTTATTGTTATTATTATTTTTATTTTAGAGTTACTCGCTTACTAATTGAAAGTCACCCACCCAATCATTGATTCAAAAGTCTCTAAGTTTTAGCCACTTCTAAATCAATGCCCTTATTGGATTGAGCAATTTTGTGCAATTATCTGTCGATAATTGCTCTTTTACTTCGTCTGAAATTATTTCCATTTATGGGATGTCATCAGGCCTAATGGCCCTTTATTTAATTCAGTCCCTCAGTAATTACATCAAGTCCTATTAATTTCCAAATTCCATTCGATCTTGGACCCTCGATATCGGCGGTATGCATATTAGGAGCCATTCTGAGAGGTTTGATGTCTTTAGTGATAGATATCCTAACAATAAAACTATGTTCAGAAGTATCTAGAAAGAGACATACCTATAATCAATTTTCAAACTCCCATCGTTTTATACTTATTTCTTCCGAACTTGTAAGTGGATTTTCTGTGGTGATGTCATAATAATAATAATCTTTATTTCCTCTACAATGGGTTCTTAAAAACTAGTAACAGGTGCCACCCATTAAGCTCATCGCCTGTGTCGGGTAACAACATTACAGGGTGTCATATATTATTATATTTCTTTTTGATTGTCGTTTTTTGCTCGCCTTCTGAAGTTTGACTTGGCCACATTAACACTCTTCAAGGGGCGCATAGAGATTAATTAAAAGGAGTTTTCTCTTTCCTTATAAAATTACAAAAAAACCCATTAAATTCATTTGTCTTTTACTAAAATTGAAAAGTGGATTGTAAGATTTAATGTCAAAGAATTTTCATGCACTCGGCTCTGCATTTGATTCCAGCTAGTGAGCCAAATGTACTGAGATTCTACGACCTCGTGGTTCGCCAGTAGAGCACTTCTCGCTTATTTATGCGCTGTGTTTTAAACACGGAAAAGTGTTATTACTACGTGAGACCACACTACCTCATAGTCAATTTTTTAAATAAATATAGAAAAAACTAAAGTGAAGTCTTCATTATATTATAACACTTTAAATTTTCGCGATTTGAACACATAAATAAATTCTAAAACAGGTCTAAATTCATGTATATATATACGCATATTAAATATATATACGCGAATTTAGACCCGTTTCAGAATTTAATTATAAAGTCTTCATTTATGAGTAACTAATTTTGATTCGTGATTTTATTACAAGAATGAAATCTTAGTTAGGAAGTCAATGCCCTCTCTAAGCGTGTATTTTGTAAATTTTCTTACAGTTAAGCTTTATCCAGATTTGTGGATAAGTCAGTAACTTTAAGCTTTTACATAACCTTCAATATCCTCTCGAAAGGAACTCTTAAGTAAAAAGTTTCATCGCTTAGTTACAGAGGTTAATGAAGCCTCCCGCGAGAGGGAACATTCACAGATACTCCTCAAAAGGAGAGAGAGAGATAAAAAGTATTACACGAAAGGGTATTACGTTGCAAATTTATTCCGAACGATCTGAAATTTAAATGCGAGTTCATCAAAGTTTCTACTTGGTGAGCTCGGGTAATGTATGGGTGTGTGATTGCCAAACTGACGCGAGTATCGCACGTCTTAAGGGCTCAAGTTACGAGTATATGTCAGCTTCGTGAGAGAGTTTCTTCGAATAGGTACAAATTTACCTTCTTATTAACAAAATTCTAATTGTAATCGCTCATTTGAATAAACGTCTTTCGCTCGTGTTGGCTTAAAATCGACGCCTATCCTAAAATTACCTTAACGTCTCCTTGGCACAAGTGAGGATTAAATTGGCCATTAATTTACATTTTAAAATAAGTAGGTATACATCTTGTTATATTATTTCGAGCTTCCATTATCACGTTCAATAAAAAGACAATATGGAGGTTTTCATACAGGGTGTAAAGGAAAAACTGAAACCCTGGACTCAGACAATCATTCTCTGGAAAATTTTAAACCCTCTTTTTTATTATTTTTGTAGAAAAAAAATAAGTATGTACATCAATTTTTTCAATAATTTTTCTATTTTAGCACCCCTTTAGTAGGCAGTCTAACATTTGATAACAGTGAAAATTGATTTTTTGTATTGATTACGTAAAATACTTTCTTGTTCCTAGCCTACATTATAAAAGGAACTTTTAAGCCAAATTTCAGCTTTTTACGTCTAAGGGTGGAGATTGATGAGTCAGTGCGTCTGGACATAATTAACGAGAGAACAAATAAAAAACCTAAAAAAGAAAAGAATAATTTCAAGTTACAAATAAATGACACTCTCTATTCAGATCCAAAACAAGTGGCCAATATATTCAATAACTTTTTTGCATCCATTGGCGAGGTGGGCTCTACCTCGGACTCTGCTGCAACTGACGACGCTAAGCCACTGCCGCCAACCGCCGCCGCCACCACCGCCACCACCGCGCGCCGCCCACCTTCGTCGCCGTCGACGACCGCTGCGCATGCACAGATTCAAAATATACGTCCCACACTTCATTCCACAGAGAATACCATGTTCTTCAGCCCGGTCCAACCCGTAGAAATATTTAAAATTTTAAAAAACTTAAAAAATAAACAAAGCCACGGAATTGACGAGATACCTCCGAGCCTATTTAAAGAATGTGCAGACGAGCTAACTCTGCCGCTTTACTTGTTAACTACTCAATCTTTTAATGAAAGTGTTTTTCCAGACCCCTTAAAAATTTATGTAATAAAACCTATTTATAAAAAGAATACAAAGACAGACCCAAACAACTACCGCCCGATTGCCCTTTTACCTACCGCTTCAAAAATATATGAAAAATTAATGTGTGACCGTATTTATAATTTTTGCGAGAAATTTAAATTGTTTGATGATTCCCAAAATGGTTTCCGGAAGAAAAGGTCAACTACCCTTTCTGTTTACAAATACATACAAGAAGCTTTAAATATTATTAATAACAAAAAATATGCTGTAGGGATACTCCTAGATATGACCAAAGCTTACGATAAAGTTCAGTTTAAAATTTTGTTGGAAAAATTATATAACATAGGGATTCGTGGAGACACTCACAAATGGTTCAAATCATACCTATCCAACAGACACCAATTAGTAGAAATAGAATACTTTAACCTTGACACAAAAGAAATCCAAACAGTTAGATCGGAGAGTAGGGCACTAAACGCATCAATTCCGCAAGGAAGTGTAATCGCTTGTCTTTTATTTTTGATTTATATCAATGACCTCCCGAAGATAATGGATGAACCATGCGTTTTATTTGCGGACGACGTTTCCCTGCTGACATCATGCCATGACAATTCAGATTTAAATAATAGACTTCATTTAATACTCGACAAAACTGTAAACTGGCTAAACGATCACAACTTAGAAATAAACTTTAATAAAACAAAATTAATGACTTTTCACCCGTATCAGAAAACACCTATTGATATTAATTTTACTTACAAAAATATTCCTCTTGAAAATGTCAACAGATTTACTCTATTAGGCCTAGAAATAGATTCACACATCAACTGGAAAGAACACACTAAGAAAGTTAGATTGAAATTATCTAAGTTTGCTTACGCTCTCCGGGAAGTTAAAAAAACCACAGACATGAAAACAGCCCTTGTAACTTATTACGCTTATGCGTACGCATGGCTGAGTTACGGTGTTATCATGTGGGGTAACAGTGTTGATGCCCCCGATGTTTTTACCGCTCAGAAGAAACTACTAAGAATTTTAGTGAACATACAAAATACAGACACTTGCAAACCACACTTTATAGAAAATAATATACTGACGCTAACATGTATCTATATATTAGAATTATGTAAATTTGTCCGTAAATATCAAGAACTATATACCAAACGAGAAGACATTAAAACTAATTACTCACTGAGACCTTTCCGCAAAAAGCAGCTAATACTACCTACTTCTAGGCTAAAATTACATTCGTCTGGACCGTTAGCTATGTCAACTAAAATATATAACAAATTACCAGAGAATATAAAAAACGAAATATCAGATAAGAGATTTTTAATATCACTTAAAGAACTTTTAAATAAAAAATGCTACTACACTATTAATGAATACATGATTGATACATTCCGACAGTGAAATTTATACAAGTGATTAAATAACAGCCCCATACCCATCCCATTTAGTTTATTTTAGTAATAAAGAAGTTTAGTTTAGTAATAATGTAAATAATAATAGTAGATAGATATGTTTAAGTCAAATTGTATAAAAATTTTAAAAATGTTTGCTGTGCCCTCACAGGGTTTCATATTTGAAACTTGTATTATATTAGTAAGACCTTGTACACAATATGAAAATGCAAATAAATGATTGAGATTGAGATTGAGATTGAGACTTGCAATTTTGAATCTTTAAAAAAAAATCTTTGAATTTTGATTCGATGACTATGATTGATTATTGTTTCTCATGAAATAATTAAAAATTGCAAATAAAAAACAATAAACACGTAAAGTCGTTTGTGTAGAAAAATTACTAAACAAATGTAACCAAACCAAGTAATAGGCAATCATCCCTCGTCGTATCTATTAAAGTTGAAAACACAATTAAATTATGAAATCTTTTCAGGAATTTTGTAACTGTAGCCTGTCTTCATAATTGGACAGGCGAGGTGCGTAAAATAAAATTAACAATGCAAATTCTGAAGTTAATTTTACACTGATGAATTTCTTAAGTCTTTTAATCAACGTTTTAATTTTGGTTTTGAACTACATACAGTAACTTGTCTATTTTGTCAACGAAATTAAGCGTGAAAATTAATGACTATCAAAACTAAAACGGTCACTTTAACGAAGAGTTTTCTATTCAAAACAATATTAATTTGATGATGTACAATTTTATTTTAACGTGAGTTATTAGGTAGGTCTTGACGCTACCTTGGTAATTACTGCATGACACGTGTTGCCAAATACGTGATCTAAAATATGTGACTTTCTGAATAATTTTCTTTAACGACATAGTGTTGTTAAAATCTATGCTTTTTGAAACTCAAAGTACGAAGGTCATGCTAGACGACAGGATCTTTATGGCTGACATAGTTTTGAAAGTCTCCTCCGAAGACATATCTTTCGAGCCCTGGGAGGTGCCCAACATACCATGGATAAATGGGGTCCATGAATGTAGCAAAAGAAGCTGGGCGGTAAACCTCTTTAAGGTTGCACAAGACTTGGTAGTCACATACAACCGAAGCGGAAAAATATCTTAGAGATAAATCTGCGAGCCGTATAGGAGCCGAGTCAGAACCAAGGTGCGTACTCTTGCATCTGTTCTAGTTAACGGCCTTAGAGAATCGAATAAGGACAGATGTAAGAGACTCGTGGTGGATGAAGTACTCATGAACCACTATAAAGCTGTCATTATGGCTGCCCGAATTGTTAAAGCGAGCGAGTTATTGCTGATCGGTGATAGAAACTAACCGTCCCATATTAATACAACCACTCTGACCTAATAAGCAACATAACGGAGGAGCTTCTGGGAGTTTGTTTTATAATATAAATAGTATGCGACGGGGAAGAACCAAAATCTCCTAATTTACACAGACCTAACTTTACAGTAGGAGGAAAAAACTGAATAACTTTTTTGTTTTTTATTTTACCGCGATCACGTCTTCTGAAAGTTTCCTTGTAATTTAAGCAGTGTTTTTTTTTACCCATGTTTACTTTGTAATGTTACAGGATTTTGAGTTAGTGTAAGTTATGAGGTTTTTTTATCAGTTTTGCATCGAAAAATTTTAAGATAGACGATTTTGTCATTAATAAAAATTCCTTTAAATTTATATTTTTTGTTTTATTTCTATATATAAAGAATGTTAATTCGTATCAGAAACCTATATTTGTTGTGAAGACACCATTAAGTACTGTATAAGATAAGTAATACACGGTTTTGTAAGATAGGAGCTATTGGTTTCAAAAAGTTTTTAATGATGTACGAGATAGAAGATATTTAAAACGTGAAGGTCAAGGTTTAGTTACTAAATAATACTGAATTATAAAATAATACACTGACCAATATTAGTTACCTCAGTTTTAAACCTGATTAACATACGTTTTTTTTACTAAAACATCAAAATCAAATAAAACAACAGGATGTTCTTATTGTTATTATTATTCAGTATAAAAACAATCAACTGAGCTTACACAAACACCATTGCAAACTAATTTACCCCTGTGGTATTTAAAAACAAAATTTTTCAAATTCTGAATAAAACATAACCGGATGCCGATAAAAATAAGTGAAAAACAATCAAATCAGATTAATATGGAAATAAACCGTCATCATTACAAACTTATCTACCCTTATGGCAGGTTATTAAAAACAAAACTTCTCATATTCTAATAAAAACATAGTGCGATGGCCATTTATTATACTTACTTAAAATTAAAAACGAAACAATGAATATTAGCTTCATATGAATAAGCGTCATCATTCCAAACTTAAGGTTCTCCCCTGGCCCCTGGTAAATAAAAAAAATCTTCTAAATCACTCAGAAGCTAAGCTCATCCTTAACTATTAAAATGGTAAGTTATACTTTTTGACATTAAAAAAAAAACAGACAACTGAGATCAATACGTCATAATATAAATTATCTTGGTAAGATAGTATCTATTCATGTGGTAAATTATCATAATAAGAGTGACAGTCTTTTGGTAAAACCACCTTTAGCTCCTGCAGGTGATTAAATTTTGTCAATTTTATAGGAATTCTCTCACTTCGAATCTGATTGTATGTTGGCGAGATTCGTCTCGGTCGTTGAGGCAAGGTAGTCCACTCATCATCAAAATCAAGTTTAAATTTAATATGTCCAATGGGCTCGTACATTATGGCTCTTATATCAACGACTTGAGGATCGCCGGTTTTTTTACCAGGTCGAATGCTTTTGTAATATAAATTTTGTATGTTAGCGAAGTCTTTAATAAAATCGTGTTCCACCAGAATGGTTTCGTATGGTTGACTTCGTCGTGCTTCTTTGGTAATGGAGACGTAGTCCGATGGAAGATGAATTTCGCGGTTTTTAAGTTTCCTTTCAATTGCTGCATGGACAGAGTCACACTCCATTTGAGTGTGACCTGGTTCTAAATATTTTTGTGTAATCGTAATTCCGTGGCGCATGCTCAAGTTAAGCAGCGCATTACTCAGGATAGAATTTCTATTCTGGTAAGTGCATCCATCTGAGTATATGATAATAGGAAGGTTCCGTGGTATGCATTTTCTTTCCAGGTAGTCTACTAGTAAAGAAGTAAAGGTGACAGCTGTAAGGTCAGTCGCAGTCTCATCAAACCAGTAACAACAGCAGTCACGAGTTGTCAAATCATATACAGTGTAATTGTGGCAAGTAAGTTTTGTCTTGAAATATAACTTGCTGGCAGTGAGATATGGACAAACTTTTACTGCCTCCAAATCAACGGTGAGTACTATAAGTCTCTTCGATTCTTCTGCAGCTTTCTTGTCCTTATTTTTTTCTTGTCTAGCCCTGTTTTTTTTTTCAATATGCGCTTGGTAGTCGGCGTCATCTATATTTCCTGCCTTGTGTGAAGAACAGGTATCACACATGTCTTTTTTGAGGGTATACAAAGATAGGTTTTTATCGTGAAACAACTTCTCGAAAGTGTATCTGCTCACCTCTGGCTCCTCGTTGTCTTTGCAATACTCTTTATAATCATGAAAAAGTTGTCTAAGAGTGTTGTATGAAGGTTCGATAAATAATTTTGTGGTTTCTTTTCTGGCGTAATGGGAGGGCAACTTTGGAATATTGTCAAGAAAATTATTTGCAATCAATACTTTCCTATTAAAGTCAAGTCTGTGGGATCCGTTTGATTCCATAGCTGTTTTTTTGTTGCAGACCATTCCAAAAGCCGCTTGTCTAGTCCAGGACTGAACAGTAAAGGGACCTAATGATAATGTATTTAAAAACATCTCTCGGCAAACTTGAATCCTTTCGTCGCCGTTTCGTGAAAGGGGTAAAAAATAACTCAGAGTTTGATCACGTCTAGAATCTGCCGAAGATTTAGTTTTAGTTTTACGGTCAGTATCTGAGCGTTTCACTTCACTAAATTTGCCACATATACTTTACGTTGATCCCAGTTTAAGTTTTTCCAAAAATAATGATGTATCTCCATCCTGATTTCCTCAGTTATTCTATCGCATCCTCTGAATTTACTTTTTTTACAAAAATTGGAATTGCATCTTTCTCCCATCTCTCTGGCAGGCCTTATAGTATTCTGTTCCATTTTGCTATTGGCCGGTTTGCTGTATCCTAAATATTCCTCTCCCAACATTCGTTGTTTTTTAGCTTGATTTTTTTTCCATAAATCTGGAACAGGTCTTTTTTGACGCTTTCTATTTGACATTGAATCATTGATGTCATCGTCCAAACAATTAATATTTTCATGACTTGCGTTGAAAATTTCTACAGAGGAATGTGATTCATTGGGCGCAGAGAAAAGTGTGTAAAGCTCTAGAAGTGTGGCCTCACAATTAAAAATCATATTTTCGCTTATTATTGGTAATGACTGCCATTTTTTAAAAGAGACTCGATCGAAGTTATCATCAACTGTCAAGTCAGAGAGTGACAAATTTAATTTCTGATAATCCATTTTCTTTTCAGGGGTTAATGTATTTTTTGAGCAGCCTGCCTCAAAAAATATATCTTGTTTTGATTCTAGTGTGGCCTCACAATTAAAGATCGTATTTGCAGCTATTATTGGTAATGACTGCCATTTTTTAACAGTGACTCGATCTAAGCTATCATCAACTGTTAAGTCAGACAGTGACAAACTTAATTTCTTATAATCAATTTTGTTTTTAGGGGTTAATTGAACCATACTTAAATCCTCCATTGAACAGCAGCCTGCCTCAAAAAATAAATCTTGTTTTGATTCTAGTGTGGCCTCACAATTAAAGATCATATTTTCGGTTATTATTGGTAATGACTGCCATTTTTTAACAGTGACTCGATCTAAACTATCATCAACTGTCAAGTCAGAGAGCGACAAACTTAATTTCTGATAATTAATTTTTTTCTTTCTTTGAACCATACTTAATTGAACCATACCTAATTCCTCCATTGAACAGCAGCCTGCCTCAAAAAATATATCTTCTTTTAATTCTGTTTGTTGTCCTGAAAATAAATCAAATAAATGATAATTAATCCAAAAGTTATAGTCATGCTAAATTCCCAACATGCTTGAGTAGATATAAGCTCAAATATTACTGAGACTGATATGACTTACTTAATTTGTGGCAATCAGGTTGCTTTTTAGAGTTTAATTTAACCTGATTTATATCTTTCATTGAACAGCAGCCATTTTCAGTATTAGTATTTCCTGCACAAGAAATATCTTTTTCTGATTCCGTTTGTTGTCCTAAAATAAATAATTATTAGACAAAACTTTACACGTTTATTAAATACAGTAATCCTACCAGAGTACATAATATACACAACTTTTGTTAAAATTGATTATTAATGATACAATGTAAAAAAAGTGTACTAAAATATTTATGTATACAAAATGCAAATATAGACCAAACGTTAATCCAGGATACCTTCATTATCTAAATAAACTTTTGGATTAATAGATTCAGACTTACTTTTAGGATAGGTAGGCCCTGTGTCATCATGCTTAAACAATTTTCTCTTCTCATCTTTTAATATTATTCCTGAAAAGAAAACCATATTCAGAGAATATTTTCCATTTAAATAGCTAATAAAAACTATTCATAAGAAAGTTATATTACAAACGTACGTTTTGAGGCGGCAGAATTAATTTTGGCATGTGCAGTTGCAGATTGTATATTTTTTACTGGTTTAGTCCGTTTTTCTGAAAAATAAAATCGAATTGTAAAGACTAGTTTTGATAACAGGTATACAAAGGGTAAAAAAGTAGTAAATGCAGATAAAGTATAATTATAATAGGTATGTAATGAATGACTTACGTTTTGAATTAGCATCGGTAGGGTTTTCATCTAATAATTGAAGAATTCTCTTTCCCCGTACGCCTTGAGAGTTTTTAGAGTCTCGAGACATCTTAACTAAAAATATAATAAGAAGGTATCAGAATTAGTAAAGCATTAAAGGTACTTAAGAACAGTGAATAAATCTAAAAACTCAATTGAATGGCAAACCTGCCGCTTGTAAAAACTCCTAACTTCAGTTTACTGACAACGCTAATATCTTCTAACTTTTTATTTTTTTAAATTATTGTTGTTTCTTAAAAGGAAAGTACTTTTTGACTTTCAATAAAATGCAAAACATCACATGACTTTATAACATAGTGTGCAGTTGCAAGTTATTGTAGGTACAAATGAATAAGAAAAAAATACTTCAGTGAGTACCTACAGTAGGTATTCGTCAATAAAATGCATTTTACCTATGGAGTTGCACGTTTAAGAGGTACACGTTTGATAAGTACACTAAAATGAGATTGAAACAATTGTGCTAACTTAGGAAATAGTACCGGTCTAGGTACTGAATCACTTTCGACCATTAGATTTAACAGAAAAGTTTTGATACCTACGTAAATTGACTTTGCTTATCTCCTTTCATAATTGTACCATAATATTATATTATAAACTTACCTTAATGTCACAATTAACAATCCAACTAGCCAAACATTGTTTTCTTCAATTCAGAACAATATTTCACAGACAGCACTTTACCTTTTTGTTGACAAGTGAGTGACAAAAATATACGCGCGAACACCGCGCGAAGCGCGAACCGTTTGTGCGAAGCTAACGACATCTCTATAAACATTCAAGAACCTCTTGATACATCGGCGAGCAATGTGACGCGGTTGTCATTTAAATTTTGTCAGTCGCGCGAACGCAGCGGTCTTATGAACACATGTCTTCGTGTAGTTAGGTGATATTGCCAGCAAACATATGCAGAATTACAGATAGGAGATATTGTTTTTAATAGTTAGGAGGTATTTCAGCAACGACAGGTAGGAAAGCACATAGGAGTTATTTCTTTCAGTAGTAAGGAGGTATTTCTATAAAAAAATATGATAGCATTTCAAAAACGTATTTTAAGAGGTATTTCCACGAATTAAAAAACACCCTAAAAAATTGAATTTTAGATAGGAGGTCTTTACAGCATACGTAGAATAATATTTTATATCCAACTACATCAAAAAGTGCATTTGCCCAAAAATGTAAGATGGGAGGTTTTGGTTCTTCCCCGTCGATGACGTAGATGGATATTGACCTCAGGTAATATGCCAATATTTTTGACATGTTTGTTTGTTCACTGAGCGAGTTTGAAAAAGTTGCGATGTTTACTTTTTATTTTATTTTATTAAGAAAACCAACAGCAATACAAATTTCTTTTACATAGCTTTGATATTAACTTAAATATGACAGGTTTCCCTATATAATCAATACATATTTGCAACTAGAAATAGGAGAGAACTAGAGCAGAGACAACTATCATACATAGACCAACAAGCTTGCGTATTAGGTAACATTTATGTATGTGTGTGTGTGTGTATGTGTGTGTGTGTATGTGCGTGTGTGTGTGTGATGAAACCCGTCTGTCCAAGAAAATTCATTTTCGAAAGACGAGCGGTCCACCAACCCGCATTGAGCCAGCGTGGTGGACTATGGCCTAAGTCCTCTTTGTGTTTCGAAGGGAGGCCCGTGCCCCTCGGTGGGGACAAAAAAAAACATTATGAAGGAAACATATTTTAAACAGGTATGGATATCGTATAGGTACGCATTATATAGTAGAGGGCCGAGATGTGACGTGATTTTTACGAAGTTATACCGACGTCCTCCTATGACCACAGCCTGACATCTGTTGCGCAGGTAAGATTTCATCCATATTAATAGGTCACCGTGGATGCCTAGATTCTCACATTTTTGCAATAGAACAAATGATCAACCAGGTCGAATGCTTTTTCAAAGTCGGTATATATGACATCAATCTGCCCACCTCCGTCCATATTAGTAACACCATAGGTAGCGAATTTAGCTAGGTTACTATTACTAACAGTTGAGCGGCCTTTTAGAAATCCGTGTTGGTTTGGAGGGATTACAAGATTGTGGGATAAATGGCGTTATATACAAACTTTGCCAATATTTTAGCGAATATGTTCAAAATATATATAGGTCTGTAATTTTCGGCTTTGAGTTGTGAACTTTTTTTGTAGACAGGGACCAATGACTAAGGAAAAGGGGGGATTACTTATTGACAGGGACAATGTGAGCCTCTTTCCAGACTGAGGCAAAGTATCCTTCTGCCAGACTGCGATAAAATAATATATGCAGCGGTATACATAATAAGTCAGCACACCGAACAGTTACCATGGGAGAGATAGCATCAGAGCCTGCACCTTTACGCATATCAATATCATATGTAAACTGTAATAAATAAGTTAGATAGAAGAAACATATCTAAGTATTACTCTATTGAATGAGGATAATTAAAACCTCATTCAATAGAGTAGCAACTGAACCTTTAACCTTTGGATAAAGGCATTCTAAGTAGATGGTTAACTTGGGAGGTATATGTATAACCTCTACTGTACCTACCTACCTGCAAATAACGAACCAAACCTTCAAGTAATCCAGTATGAAAGCTTTTCTACATTCGAAGTTGCGCCGCAAATGATATGTAACTCAAAGAAACAGTTAAGCTACACACAGAAAGACTTTCCCTCTCTTTCATTTATCCCTACCAAACTTATATAATGTTCTAACACCCTTTCATCGCAATATCAGGCGAGGAAGTAATAAGTAACTTGGATACTCAGATTTGTGGCGTTCATTTTTCACTCTGAATACGAGTCCCTTCTCAGAAAGTCACTTCAAAGTTGACGTTTTAATATAAAGGTAATAAACCTTTTGCGTCGAATCCAAGTTTCAGCTTCAATGGGAGAAGTTAAAGCACTCTGGTGTATACTCAGCACAACACAAGTTTGACGGAAATCAAATCGTTTAAAGTTCTTAAAAGCAGTCAGCTTTAAGAAAAATAAAGATTGAAAACTCTGCACAGAGTACATACTGTTTGAAAAAGTTTAGTCTTACAGGAAACTGGAGTTCCCATGAATATTGATTTTTGCTCTCTTCTGTATACACAACTAACCGTAATTGTAAATTATTACCGTGAAACATTTGAAAAGTATCGAAACGTCAAGACTATTCCGAAAAAAAAACCTATTCATTTAAATACATCCTTCCTTGGCATTATTTAGTTGATTGTGTCAAGTATTTTTCATATTGTATAATTATACATTTATTAACTCAAGGTTACACCCTGTTTGCACTCAAAGCAAATACATACATATAATGCATTAACACCCAGACTCCAAACAAAATTGAAAACATAATTTTAAAATTTTTGTGTTAGTTGGCAATCGGACCAACGATCTTCAAATCAGTAGGCAAGGTTCCACAATATAATACACAGTTCATGTTTTTCTTGTAGCAAGGATTTTTAGGAGTAAGCGTTTGATCCGTACCCACTTGGTAAGTAGATATACACCTTGTCTCGGGCCCACGAAATTTGATTTGTTTCCGAAATATTTATACTGCATTATTATCTAGTGTTGGCGGGACTGCCCTAAACAAACTCCTCTAATACTAAGTAAACTAACTCGACAGACCCTTCGAGAATTACCTTTTGCCCTTAAAGAAAACTTCACCAACTGTTATTGCCTTTTTCGGAAGTCAGAGGGAAAACAAAGAGGGACATTTTGTTTATACAACTTTATTGCTTTATGATTTTTATTGCCTAATCGCTTTGAATATATATACAATACAGCCTTTGATTTTTTTATTATTAAAAGTCATTTAAAATCAAATATTTTGGGGTTGATTTGTTACATCACGCTAATCAGATTTACCGAAAATAAATATAACAAGACACGTTCGTCATTATAAATAATTATTAAATGTTTCGTACCAATAAGCCATCCCTATTAAATAAAAACGTTAAGGTAAAATGACATCAGAATATAAATTCCCTAAAGCTATTAATTCTAGGTGTTCTAATCAAGATAACGAAGGCTCGAATACATATCGGACTGTTAAATTCCGAGGTAAATCTTCACAAATTTGATTTGCCATGTTAATTTGGCTCGATATCCGATTTAATTTGATATATGCTGGAACAGGATAGATTACCAGGTGAATAATTGTTAGCTAGATCAATCTGGCACCTGTTTCTATGTATGAGGTCGAGGCAGGCAAGTTTCAACGTTAATAGCAGTATCAGTTTTCGTCTTTTTGCTAATTGTCGAGCGACAGATTGGAAAATACCTATTTTTCTGAAAGGATTACTTATACCGTTTACAAAATCGAAAATTTTTCGATGAGCAGTATAAATTGTGATACACGTTGCTGTTTCACTATGTAAAATTTGAACTTCTTTTTGATTTCAGTATTAAAATTGCAAATTGCTTGTATGATTGCAACCCTGTATGAGACGAAAAAGGTGGTCGCGAAATCTTTGCCTATATTTTATTACTTCTCAACTTTCTTGTTTGGTTAACAAGCACAAGTGTTGTATAAACAAAGAACAGCAATTTTGGCGGAATACATAATATCAAACTTGATCGTGACCCACTTCGGATATTGGTTTTCACCCCATCAGCAAGTTCTCGTGTCCTACAAGGGGCTACATTTCATTGGCTACCGAGGTTGAAGGGTGCTGACAGGAGTAATATAGCCAGTTCCTTGCTGTCTTTATGGGTCCTCTAAATCACTTTTACCTACTTGACCCAGCGTTAACCGATAGCGGGCGGGCATTAAAAGGGTTAGATTTATCCTCAAACTTGGCACATTGTCGCCATCTGTCGCCGAGTATTGTGAAGTAGTTTATTATAAAGGTGGAATGGACCAAACGTTACTCACGCGCACCTCTCGCTGGAAAAGTTTAAACTCTGAAAATAAATTTTGTAAATCATAACCTAAGTCTTTGCCCGCGCTTTTATTCGTGGGACAAGAAATTTATACGGGGTAACTTATTAACTAGCGAAACTGTAGGGGATGATTTTACCCAAGAAACTGAACAATCGATATCAATTTCTCAAAAAAAAATAGTTCTCATAAAAAGGCTGATCATAAAATTGTTCAGTTTGGTGGGTTTATCATTGATTGGTAAAGGCGCTTAACATTTATATAATGTAATTTTGTATTGCCAACTAGCTTTCCGCCCGGACTTCGTTCCCGTGGGAATTCGGGAAAATATATGTTCATCAAGAATAATGTAGGATTCTCACGGTGAAAGAATTTTCAAATCAGTCCAGTAGTTTTGGGGCCTATTCAATGCAAACAAACAAACAATCAAATCTTTCCTCTTTATAATATTAGTGTAGAAAACTATAAACATTAATGGCTTAGACTTCATAAACATATCCAGATAGCAATCCCAAAGCGCACGTAACATGCATGAGAAATTCAGTCATGTGAAGTTAGATGCCAACCATGTAGGAGAACTAGATACTAACTAGGGGAGTTGACTTTAATATGCTTCCAATGCATTATTGATTAGAGAGCCTTCACATCGGTTTTACTCCCGTCACTGAAAACAGGGGCTCTTGGTAAAAGCATAAAATTAAAAAGGGATAGAACGGAAACTAGACAGTTTTTACGTTTATCGAGACTATCATTTTCATAATACATAAATTGACGTCACAGTCCATTTGTACTATTCATTGTTCATCTGAACAACAATGTTTGGTTTTTATCGTCGATAACATAAAAGAGGGTCTAAAATAGAGTTTATATTACTCTAGCAGACCCGATACACGTTATACTGTCCTAATATTGGTGTTTTTTTATGGAGAAAGAAGTAACGAAATTCTTCGCCACCTGTAGCTGGTTCCGACGTTTTATCCTTGACTGTAACACCTACAATCTCTATCCCCTAACGATCATAATATCTTTTCCTTCCTTCGTCCTCCTACCTCCCTCCCCCTATTCTCTTTTCCATCTTACCTTATTCTTCTTCCTACCTCCATCTTTTTTCTTCCCTGTTCCCTCTTCCTTCTTCCCTAATAACTCTACCCACTTCCCTTATAAAAACTACCAGTCGAAGTAGTTTTTATAAGGGAATCAGGCGTCTAGGCCCATAGATAAATACCTTACTGACTAACTTACATAAGAAATATAATTAAATTAAACTTATATGCATGAGAAATTCAAATAATAACATTAATTAACACTATTTCCCAGGTGTTTTTCCGGGGTTGTCTGCAACCGGGAATCTCCCCCGGAAACCCACACCCTCCGGCCAAAAGCTTTCCTTCATGACTGTTTCCAGCATGAACGTCGGGAACCGCGCCACAAATGCTTTGAAACACCTTGACGAAGCTATCTTCGTCACGGTGGTGTCCCACTTTTGGAGAAGTTTGGATCACAGCAATTGGTGTTTTGCTGGCGGCGACGACTTTGGCGAACGTCTTGGTAGTGACCGGCACCGGCGTTGCGGGCTGCAGCGGGGCATCGCGCGGGACTGGCGGGGCGACGGCGATATAAAAGACTCATGTAAAGAGACCCGAGTCTTCGTCCGCCTGGCGAGGAGGATGTGCGACCGCGCGGATAACTCCGCGTTCGAACATCTGCGCGACATCGCGCCCCTCCACGCCCGCCCCCCGGACCGACGCTGCAGAGCTCTCCCAGGAGAGCTCATCCCTCCTGACGACGAAACTAACATCGATCAAGATGCCGCGCTGCCTCGTTCGACCTACCCTGGGGTTGAGGGCGCGAGGCAGCCCCCACCGGTCTCGACACACCCCCAGATTTGACATTTTTCTGCCTCGCCTGACCCCCCCCTGGGTTTAGGCCGCGTGGGAGCGCCGCTATTCCTTCTAACCCCTTAATTCCCTCCTCGAAAGAGACAATGTGGGCGGGGCAGAGCTGCACCGTTTGTCTTGGCCCTGTGGCAAGACTACGGTTCGGCTTTGTCCTGCTTCCACTGTCCCATATTGCTTTCCATGGCGGCGACCCAATTTGTCGTGTCCCTCCCTCCTCGATGGGAAAAAAAACAACAGGGAGGCAAAGAGTTCTTTGCCCGCGCCATCACTTGCAACCTTTCTTTTCCCCTCTCTTTTACTACCACCTTATGGTATCCCAAAACGAGAAGTTGCTTCCCCCTTAGTTCCCCCTCGACATTCCAACTCGGTCATGTAACTGTAGCGGGCCGACGGCTGCTGATAGGTGCATGACTGACGAATGGGTCACTCTCACACGTTACGCGTTGTGTTCCAACCACTAGGCCGTGTGAGAGGGCCCAGTGACAGACCTACTTGACAGACAGCGGATGGGCGGGAACTGTCCGCGTAGCCATTGTATGGTAGCGTCGCCTCTTCCCACCCGCCCGCGTCTCCCAAAATGCTCCCTACGACAGCTGAAGGTGCGCTTTTGCCTTCCCTGTCGGGGTGAGCAGAATAGTCCTCTCACCCTACAGGCATGTAGAGGCAGTCCCAATGACCGGCCTATTTTGATAGGCCGCGGCAGATTTTCACCGCCATGGGGTTCGCCCCGACGCGGTTTCCCCGTACGCCGATCGGCGCACGAGAAGACTTCCGATGATGACCCAAGTCTGCTGTACCGACGCGACCGACGACGGTGCGAACATCAAATGTAGGAACGATTTTTATGAGAAAATATTTTTTTGAGGTCATGATGAAGTCATCTTTTTTTTTAATTTTTGCTTTGTTACCTCTCGGAAAATATTCTTAACCAAAGGTTGCCTGGAAATTATTGCTACCTTAGCAATAAGGCCGCCTTTTTGTATATTCTTCTTGCTTGATTACTTCTGTTTATGTACTTTTCGTTTTTTTCTGGTATGCAATAAAGTTTATTTCATACATTCATTTATCATAATTATCATAGACGAGTAGAGTAAAAAAACCCTTAAGTAACCGTTATCTGATGGAATATTTTGCCTAAACCCTTCTATCTGTTTGAATTCTGCCGTAGAAGTCTTGTATTAAGTGAGGGCAAACTTTATAAGGCATAGCGCGACACTGCCAGCATTGTTTCTATATTGGCTTTGGAAGTTGGGTACCCTGCATACCTACGGCTGCCAACTTACGTAACTAACCTAAAACTTGAAAGGAAATTCTACTTTAATATAGGTTCACAAAGTTTTGCGTCTTTAAAATAGTTGGGTAGGATAAGTAAATGAATATTCACTTACAAGCATTGGTTAAATTGGTCTAATCTAACGGTTGTTGTGAAAAGTGATTTAGGCTTGTTCTTATGCTTCAACTTAGAATGTATCGAGATTATTATTTTCATTTAATAGTATAATGCTAGCATATTAAAAGACGTAAATCGAAACAAAACTTAAGTGGGAGAGTGAAACTGGCTTTATAAAAAAAATACATTTCTGACTGATTACTGTTCCTTTTGGTCGAGGATCTAAATCACCATTGTTAAATTAGATTGCAGTGTCTCAGTAACCCGATCATTTACCAACAGTGTCACTCCATAATCGTCGTGAACACAAAAAGTAAAAAAAAACACTGCTTGGCAAAAGTAGACTAGCATCAAGAAGCTTTTTAAGTTCTCCTCGGAGTCTTACATCACATTTACAGCTCTGTACTGCATAAGACTTTGTAATTTCAAAGACAGTACCGAATTTACATTCAAGGAAGCGACGCGTACAATTAATGTGAAACAAGGAGCAACATGCCTACTCCCTTCAGCACAGCGTCTTATCCATAATGCTCATGTAACATTCATTACAAGCTTGTCTGGTGTTGGTAAATATATTCAAATACGCTGTACCGCCGTTTTGTGGGCCTTATGAGGTGGAGATTACAAAATGTGTGAAGTGCTGAATAAGTATCTATAAATTGGGTTTAATGAACTCCGAATCGCTCTGTGGCTTGGTCGGATCTAGGGACAAATAGGGGGTTCCTTGAGGATGTTCAAATGGTAGGGAAAACAGCTTCTTAAATAGGTATTGTTCCGTTTAAGATGACATGTAATATTTACATTCTCTTTTACACTTAATTATTATAACGTATTTCATTCATCTGCTTACAACTTTTGTTAAAATTTCATGGTTATTATGATTTAATACTAAAATGGGTCAAAATTCGCGTATATATTATGTTTTAATCTTTGTTCCGAAGTTGACAAATTTAGACCCGTTTTAGTATTAAATTATATGCACAAATTGCGAAAGTTTAAATGTTATATAATTTTATGGTCATTTACTCCCAAACTATACGATACTGAATAATTAATTAATACGATAAGTGTCTAGAAAGTGGAGACTTTAAAAAAAACAGTAGTCATTCGCGGTTTAAAGCGGTTTTTATGTGACTTTCTATGTGATTGTTTTAGTGTGTGCCGTGTTGTCTCAGAAATAACTTGGTTTATTCCTATGATAGAAGAGAGCTTTTTCGAATATTTGGAAACGTCTGATTGTTGGCACTTAGTAGTTTAAAGTTTGAAAATATTCCTGGATGCCTTCCGCCGTCCCTGTTTACAGACTCTTTGAGAAGACGTCTCTACATTGGTATGTATTGCGTACTTGTAGATGTCATCTCGGGATGCCTCGCGAAAGACAGCGAATAATAAATCATATTATGGTAAGTATATCGATTTACACTACTTCCCTCGGTTTCGTCATTTCTGTGGCTTGGCTTTAGTAATTTCTTTGGGTAAGTAACTAGTCAATGAGAAGAAAAAGCGACAGACATGTTCTGTATTCAACTACTGGTCAACGGCTCGCATCAATTAATTTTTTAAGGTGGTAAGCCCGCCCTTGCACACTTTTGGTTGTAAGACTGTGTTGTATGTTTTTTTTATTTCCTTTGTTGGTAAGTTTTCAATAAAGTATGTATTTATCTTCTAAGTTTTAAGAATATTTGCATTGTAAGAGGTGAAATCAAAATCATGTCGGTGTCATGAAAAGTGGATAGTATGTTTGTTCTAGAAGGAAAGTAGATTTGATTGTTAAATACCGTTGTTGAAAATTGAACAACGATTTTCGATCTTAAACTATAGAACTTTCAGGCGTCTGTCAGGACAGCTAAAACTAATACCTTTTCAAAAGCAAAGTGGTTAAAAACAAAGTAACTCAACTTGAATTGACGTAATGTTAAACGTTTTTGAACGATTGGATATATTCATGTTTTTTTCTGTTGGTTTTTTAACTGACAACTTTCTGACACCTGTCAATTGTTCGTCTCGCGTAACGATCTCAGGTACCATGACATGTTTTTATAAAATTTTGATCGGTGATAAGGATTTTTTTTTGAAAGTCCTATCTTAAGTTATTATATCTTTATTAAATTCGCTAAGGAAACTTTAGTGAATGTGTCTTTTTAAAAGTAACCTCCGGTTTGAATTGTAAATTATTTATTGCTCGGAAACAGTGTAATGTTATTAAATTAAATTAACACTACATACTCAAAGGCCCACAGTGAGGTTTTCCCTTGTGCCGTGGGTCCCTCGGAACACACATAAAGACAAACACAAACACCCATGACCCGAGAACAAAGATCTGCTTTTTACACAAATATCTGCACCGACTGGGAATCGAACCCAGGACCCATTGATCAAGAGGCAGCGCCACTACCACTCGATCAAACCGGCTGTCACAATGTAATAACAAGGCGGACTTATGCCTAAAGGGATCTCTTCCAGTATAAGTTAGAGTAGTTGAGAGAGGAGACACACCTGACGCGGTTTGCGATGTGTTACTATTTTCGCCAAAGATCCTTTCAATTACTGCGAAAATCTTAAAGATCCACATTTACGACCTCAATTAATGAAAAATCGTGGATATATATTTTTTGTAATAATAATATAATGAAACATGCGATACTTATTACAGAGAATGCTTGTAGAGGTAATTGAGTTTGCCTCAAGTCTTTGGTACATGAATGAGAGGCAATCACATCGAATTATTCTCCTTTGTCTGTATATATGAAGCAAATTACAATTACATCTACTGGGCTTTATAATGTACCCTCATCAGACTGAACAAATTAACTTATGTAAGATTTTATAAAAAAGTTTTTTTGGATAAAACTCAAAAATTAAAAATGTTGTACTACCTCCGAAATTCATCTCCTCCAACTTTTAAACGGCTGAACCGATTTTAATAAACATATCTAACAACAACCGCTAGAAGGCTCACCTGTTTAACTGCTATGGTGCAACAGGAAGACATACATTACGGTCAGACTTATAACACCCCTCTTTTTGCGACGGGGGTTTAAAATAATAGCAATTTAAATTAGCATAATAATTAAAAAAAATATTCATATGTTTTGTTATTCCAATTGAATCAATTGAACTTTTGTAATCAGAAAAACATTGCGATTGACTTTAAAAAGTCGCTGACTTTTGAAACTTTCTTTTAATCATTCTTTCATGTCTTGCTGAAATTGTAAGTGTCAACGAACATACCACTTTATCAGCAAAACAATTTTTGTCTATCCAGACTCGGCCCAGCACGCTTAGAATAACAATTTTACAATCTCTCCCTGTCACGTAGCCACTCGTTGGACCCCTGAGAAGAAAAGTAATCATTTCTGGCAATCGAAATGTACAAATTTATATTCAGATCCCGTCAATTTTAATGTTTAGCTTTTCTGAAATCGCACCTGTCTGTAATAAAGATGTAAAATAAAATTATAACAGAAAAATTTCAGCTAAAATGTTTCTAGTGGAATAAAATATATCGAGACTTTTCCACTAAATATACTTTACACAAGTTACAGACTCATGATAAATGATATGTTCCCATGATGTAACTATATACAACTATTATAACTAGGTGCATTGTATGTGCAGCGTTGGTGTCGAAGTTACCTTATTAATTTGTGGCGTAAACTATGTACCTACGTACATAAAGGAAGGCTGGACCGGGGTCAGAAGATGATCTTAAACTATCTTGCTACCAATATATTAATAGGTATTATGGGCACAGTTAAACTTATATCAGAAAAAGAGTTTTGTTGCGTGATTATTAAAAAAATGGGGAGTTAAAAGTTACGAACGGCTTGAATAAATAATTATGTAATTAACACTTAAATTAGTACATAAATAAAAATGACTAGAAAGTTGTATTATACATAACTATCAGTTACAGTGAGGTACATAACTATCGTACCACAAAATTTATAAACCACTGCGCTGGACTCCACTGCTCACATGTCCAAATAAAGTAAAAAAATATTTGCAAAAAATCCAAATAAAGTCCATAGAATTAGGCCCGAAACTAAAACAAAGAGCTCGTCGGATATATCTACGTATATATATCCATTTCTCCGCTACGGCAGTCCTATAAATCAGGATATCTAGTCTGTGGAGGCTGTAGTTAAGCCACGCTATAGGACGAACTGTCATTTTTCACCGGAATTCGCTCCAAGCGAAAAGCTGCATATCAAACCATCACCATGAATGGCATGAATTTTTAAGCTGAATTTTTTCGGTTTGAATTTCAGTTTATATCATAGTTAAAATGATGGACAGTCTTCTACAATAATTTATTTTATTGTTTCCAAAGTTGTCATTAAGAATGTGTCTTTCTTGGATGTGTTACAATTCTAAATACCCCAAGGGTTACTAAGAAATGTCGAACTTTTTACTTGTTTGCTTCAATTTCTAAACTATCAAATGATTTATTTTTACTGTTGTTGTTACCCTTCAGTAGCTCAAGATAAACGTGAGAGCAACGCGTTCAAATGTCAAAAATTTGTGCAAGTTTGTCACGGGCCGTGCTAGCTCTGCGATTATTCTGTCACGTCCATGGTCACCAATTAATCCGATGAAACATACTGATAAAATAAATAAATACTTGAAAAAAAAAACCCACGGGTTGTACTCCGGGAGTGTCGGCAGAAGTGAAAACTTGAACATATATTACTTCCTTGCGATCTAAGAAGTTTTCACTTTACCCTCCGTCTTACGAATTTTCGATCAGGGTCACGTGACCCTGACGCGAGTTCAACATATTTTACCCATCCAAAAAGTGCACAACGCCGCTAAAGAAGTTTTCACTTCAAAAATGTGTGGAACAGTATTTTTTAAGGCGACTACAGCACCTAAATTACAATTGTATGATGCGTAGATAAATACTACGAAGAAAAAATACTACGGTAATATTCAGGACATAAATTAGTTAAGTAGTTTGGTGAAAATATTTCAGCACTTTTGGTTTGATAGAAAAAGCTCACAAAGTCACCTCTAAATACCCAATATTGTGTATCTTTTAAGCTGTAAAGACGATAGTAAAATGCACACAGGAACTTGAATTTGCTATAAAAATGTTCGTGATTGAACACTCTCGATAAGTAGTTAACGCATTTTTCGATTTAAGCTGTTACCTTTCCATAAATCTCATTTTTCTAACTTTCGAACATGTTTTTACGCACGCACGCTTTCATAGTCCGTAAACTTCGTGTATCGACACTGTTCGCACTGCGGGCCCAGGCCTGTTGAGAGACAGAGATGGTACTATTCCTATGTGTGCTGCCTTTATCCAGTGCTGTAGTCGCCTTAAATTGTTCCGAGCTGAGTCTTCACGATTAGAAGAAGAATAGGTACACAACGCGATGATTGACCATCGGCGAGATTAAAAAAGTAGCGGAGCGAACGTCTTCCCTTTGTACGGGCACGATTTACAGACGTGTCCTTAGACACCTCAGTAACTCGGCCTTACTATGTAATAGGGGAGACAAGGATACTGTACAGGGTGTAAGGGACAGCTTAGCAAATACTCAAATGGTGAAATCTACCCCTAAAAATAATCGACTACTAGTAATATTTTTTCCCGGAAATGTCAAGTTAAGGAGTTTTCGTTATTTACCTCTACATTGGCGCTATGCAATGTACCTGTGAGAATGCGATGAACATTGCTGGTATTTGTGTTTTTCGCTGATTATCGTTGTTAGGGTTCCGTAGTAATCTACGAACCCTTATAGTTTCGCCATGTCCGTCTGTCCGTCTGTCCGTCTGTCCGCAGGTTTCCTAAGAAACCCTTGGTAATACAGAGCTGAAACTAAGCATGATTATACATATGAATCACGCCGACAGAACTGTAGAGTAAAATCTTGGAAAAAAAATATATTTTCGGGTGTCTCCCATAGACGTGAAAGGGCGATGATTTTTTTTTCTCGCCAATATCATTGAATGGGGTGTCATAGGATAGCATTTTAAAAGATAGAAGGGGTTTACTAAGAACGTTTTTCGATTCAGCACTCCGTTTGCGAAATATAAATTTTTAAAGTGAAAATTTTTGTCAAACACAAGTGTCCCCCCCTATACCTGCTAAACGGTTGTTTCTAAAAATGTGAAAAAATTCACGTTGGTAGAATATACAACGAAATTTAAAGGAAAACTATCGCACATAAGTTGGTCCTTCAAGTTTGCAAGTAATAGTCGACCAAGTGCCAAACACTGTTGGGATTAATAAGAATATATTTGAACCATGCTGCTACGGAACCCTACAATGCGCGTGGCTCGACACGCTCTTGGCCGGTTTTTTTTTCATTGGAAACGGAGTGTATTAGAATAAATAATTTTATTAAACAGCAGAAAATATTAAGAAACTTGAAAAAGTAAATAAAAATTTCCGAAGAAAATTCCACTGGAAAATTATTCGCAATGATGGTCTGAGTTCAGGATCAAAGTTTTTGATAACCTTCCCCTTACATCCTGTATATTGAGATAGGGAGTGTGATTTGTAGCGAAGTACGTCATTAGCCGTATTCCCAGTCCGTGCGTGTACGATGACAAACGTGACTCTTCTGCGCGATGGGCAAACTGACAGAGCAAAGTAGAGTATGCTATTTAGCGACTACGATCTCTGGTTTGTGGTGAGCCATTGCAGATTGTGGATCACTTAGCTCCAAACTCCGCGTGTTCTAACATCTAAACTCAGTGATAAGTCGAATTATGGTGGCTGATGATAAAACATATGGGGCCTGCCGGTGGTCCCAGCTGTTGTTAATTGACTACAGTCGTTAAACCAGGCCATTTTGGCAGTTCGAAAACTTTGACAACAGGATTGGTCAAGTTACCCACACACTTGACTATAGCTACACGATAAGAAAAAGAACACCTGTACTCAGTGAGGACTTGAATCATGGTGACTAGAGACTTTAAAATACTTAGCAAGACAAGAGGGTTGTTGTCCCTATGAAACTGAACAACTATTTCGAAGGAACCTATGTGGTTCCCAAAAAAAATGTCACGTAAAGCCCCAGAGCGTTGTTTTTAATCCCCGCCAAAAAGAGGGGTGTTATAATTTTTTTTTTAAATTAAATAAATAAATAAACGCTACACACTCAAAGGCCAATACTAAGGTTTTCCCTTGTGTCGTGGGTCCCTTGGAACACACATAAAGACAAACACAAACACCCATGACCCGAGAACAAACATCTGCTTTTTACACAAATGTTTGCCCCGACTGGGGATTGAACCCAGGACCCGCCGATCAAGAGGCAGCGTCACTACCACTCGACCAAACCAGCCGTTTGACGTGTGGATCTGTGAATCTTTCTGTCTGTGTATCTGTTTGTGGCATCGTAGCTCATGTACGAATGACCGATTTTGATAAGGCTTTATTTGTTTGAATGCTGACGTAATCGAGTTCTGAGCTATATTTGATCTTTGGTTTAGCCGTTTAGAAGTTATAAGTAATCAATGTCGGGAGTGATAGTTTAAAAAAATGTTATGAACCTGAGTGAATATGTTATAATTTAATTATTAAGGAATTAAGGAAACGCGTTTAAGGAAGGAAATAAAAAAAAACAACGGGTTGCACTCCGGGAGTGCCGGCAGAAGTGAAAACTTGAACATTAACGTTGTGCATCCATATGGAATAAAACAAAATACACAAAAAGAGTCTGTTATTCTTTCAGGATTCGAGCCCTCGACCTGTTGCTTACAATCTGGCAACTTTTCCACTTGACCAAACTGTCTACTTCCAATTCAGTAAAATAGTCTATCGGTATTTGAGCACTACGTGCGAATAATCGTTGACATCTGTCACTGAGATAATTTTACCATAGAGCTGCCATCCGTCCGGGTTTCCATCCATACTTCCAAGTACAAAACGCTGCTAAACAAAATTTCACTTCAAAAAAGGTGGCAACTCTATCCTACGCATTTTCGACTTTGAGTATGTAGTATTTGTTTATATGGAGGCGCAATATTTGACATATACATACTTATGAAGCGTGGCCGGCCGCCATTTTTGTTAAGTTTGTTTACATTTCACTCGTGAGTACTTCAACTGTCAAGTGAATAGCAACATTAGTGAAAAATTGTGTTTTTTGTTGAGGAGAAGTTGTTTTGTGGTTTTGTACAGTGTCAGAACATTGGATGAGAAGGTAGCAAAATGGCTTCGTGCTCTGTAAAACAGTGCAGCTACAGGGCTAACAAAAATAGCAAGCAAACGACTGTGCATCAGTAAGTAACCTTTTTTTGTTGAAGTACGCCTATTAAACCCAAAAATACTTCTAAAACCTTTATTACTAAGATTATATTTTATAGTTTTCACGTTTTTTACACCCTAAATTACCTTTCTGGCTAACTTTACATAATATTTTCCATAACAAAAATTTCTATACAAATGACATTAGTGATGTAATAATAATGGCTATCGAATTTATATCGATGATTCTGTATTAGTTACAGAGCATATTTGTACGAGTGATCAGTTACAATATTTTTTATTTATTAAAATAGCGGTGGGACACATTAAGCTAAATAAGATAAGAAGCTGTTTTTAACTATCTATTCACTTTCTGTATTCAAGGTGTAAAGGGACAGTTTTGCTAAAAACTGAAATGGCGAAATCAAATCATAGCTAAGATTTTATAGTTACCTACGTTTAGAAAATATATTAATTAAATTAATGTTATTCTGTATAAATATTTTACCTTAGAAATTTGTTTTTCTTTTAAACTACATTACCAAGTGAGAGGATTATTAGTATTAGTACGTATTTGGTTTGATTATGTTTTCAGGTTCCCAAAAAAAGAAGCGTTGCGACGTAAGTGGTTTGACATTATTGGGAAAGATAATTTGAAACCTCATAAAGTACTCCACATATGCTCTTTACATTTTGAGGAATCAGCATTTAATAAAACCTTGCAAATTGTAAGTATTTCTGTGCCTTCTCTTTCTTTTTTGGTAAGGAATCCATGAAATTCTTGGAAAAAAATCTCATACTGAGGCAATTTCTAGTTGCATGGAGAAGCTAAATATATTTTTTTTACGTAGCATTTGCCCTTAGAGAAGTCTACAGTGGCATTTACTCGTCGAAACTTCGTACGCACTCCTTATACAGATGCACAGATCGATCGAACCCAGTCCGAAACCCTGTACCTTGTTCATACACAAGTAGAAAAGACAACTCTACAAAACCAGGGATACGGATCGGGCACCGGGTCACGCATCCTCACCATACACGAGGCTCAAGGGTTGACGTACGAAAAGGTGGTGATCGTGCGTACTACAACGACCAGGCAGGAGCTACACGACAGTATCCCACATGCTGTCGTTGCCATATCGCGTCATACCGCCAGTTGCAAATATTATGCGGATGATGGTAACGATGCGATAGGCAGATTCATCAAAGAAGCAGAGACGGCAGGCAGGGGAAAAGTGGTCAATTACAACCTCAAAATGGCGATCAAAAGTCGAGACACAGCCATCATAGATGCCTTGAGGTCTGAATGCAACAGCGAAGAACTGTCACTCGTTTAAATATATATTATATACATTATGTATTCATATATTTATTATACTTATTTATAAATTGTAAACCTCTATGGAAAGTATTGTATTATAGTTAAAAATCAAGTATTAACAAGAAAATTTAATCTAGACAAAGGTACGGACATAAAGTCTGTGGATGCTAATAATAACACAACTAATATTTATATATATATATATATTATTTCCACCCGTTCTTTGGGAGTTGTTCAGTTTAGAAGGCGAATTCACATCCTTAAGTCACAGAATAAATAATAGCTTAAGTTTTGCTTACTAATTTTATAAGTCACCAAAAAATACTTGCTGCCTGCAATGCTAGCTTAAATTGACACTAACACACTCTTTAACCTCCTTACTCTGTCTGTTTTTTCGAGGAGATTGATAACCTCGACGATCACATGTTGGTTTATTCGCAAGCTTTTGCGTATCTTTTAATAATATTGGCAACAGATTCCACTTTTATAACTAGATTTTTTCAATAGCGTGCATGAGTGTCATTTTTGTATTAAGCATTTCTTCGGGTGCTATTGAACGACACGAAATATCAGGTTCGCAAAAGTTCATATCCGAGATCTTGAATTTTAGGTTGGGTGAAACGTCACGCTCCGCGTCGCTCTACGTAGAGCTTGGCCTTCGGCCTCACCATATACGCAGTTTTCCTCGGCCTGCTGCCTCGCCTCGCTCTTAGAGTGAACCTTTTATGGCGGTCATCATGGAATTGAGAGGATGGTCGCTCTGGGCTTAGCCCTGCGCGAGCTCGGTCTTCGGTCTCGTGTCACGATTTTGTATGGCGGCTTTTATTTTAAACAAAATATCTTTTGTATGATCATTGTACAATTAAACACATACATATGTCACCGTAAAATTGTCAAAGCTTTAGTAAAATTATAAACTCTGGGTACTTTGTGAACTGGTCTTTTTTTTCACATTGACAAATTGTAAATAAATGTAAATAAATGCTGTGATTTTGTTTATTTTTCAATTATCATAAAGTAACCGTACTCTGTACCACCTATCGATACTTTGAACAAGTATCGATATTTTGATACCCTAGCATGTGCTTACTACAGGCACGCATATTTTTGTGAAATTTCCTGTCCGTTTACTCTTTAGTCATTGATTTTCGATCACGGTCACGTGACATCTGACGATCTGACGCGAGTTCATCACGAGTTTAACATTTTTTCGCCATACTAAAAGTGCTCAACGCCGCTAAAGAAGTTTTCACTTAAAAAATACAAGCACTGTTTTTTTAGAAAAGTCACAAAACACGTCATGGCAGATTGGTTAAAACTTCTTAAAATACTTAATGACAAGGAAATAGGTCGTCACGAACAAAATGTTTGTAAATTAATTAAGTACAAGCACTTTTTGAAGAATATTTCCAACACTTCAAAATTTATCAAAAATTAAATTATGTTACACTGCATCAAAGGTACTATAAAAATAAATTTTACCTACCTGTAAATCTGTTTAGAACTCCTAAAATAAAGTTCCTTTGCTCAAATTTCAAAATTTGATAACCGTATCACGTACTTCCTGATAAGACTTAATAAAGGTGTCTTCTTTGAAATGTTATAAGCGAACCCATCACCGTGTGAGTAGGTATTCTGCGTATAGTTATAAATGTATGCTATAGTTAAAACTTCAAATAAAGAATGTTGTGAATATGTTAATATGTTACTCCATGACAAATACTCTAAAGTCATAGTTAATTATAACTAATATTTATTTTAGTAATAATAGTTGTTCATAATTATAAGAGTTATTAATATAAGTTATTAAAGGGGGTTCACGGCTGGTGGGTCGGACAGATAAAGCAACTATCTTATTGTATGGATGGATTTGGAAGAACGGATTATTTACACAAGGAAATAGAAACAAATTTCGAGTAGAAAAGCGAGTTTGTTAGGTGACTTGTAGCAGTAGACTAAATAAAAGCATGTAATAAAAATAAAACGGCACTAAATTCTCCCAAGCCGTATTTCCAAATGCCTCGAACTCGGTCGAAATGTTTGTTTGAGTTAGGGCCCGTGCTTACCTCTGACTTATATGACGACGGCGGAAGAATTCCGTCACGTTTACTGTAAACACCCGGCAAAGGGATAAGTTTATACATAGTTTCTACCGGCTTTTGTACAGTCACTGCCCCAAATCTGGTGTTTAAGTTCGTTCTTATTCGAACCTTATTAAAACGAACCAACGAGGTAACCATATGTGAATAGGAAACAGGTGGATACCTCATTAAGGGCACCGACTGTAGGACTATTCTTTTACGCCATTTAACATGGAACTTAACTCTTAACTCATATTTTATAGAATACTTTTATTACAAATAATATTTACATTGAAAAATTAATACTGTCAAATTTTTTTAAAGCTTTCGCTTTTTTCGACGTCACAAATTGCCACTCGGAACTATCCAAACACACCTATTTATTTTCCTCTGTATTCAAACTTCTAATTTATACGAAAAAATGTGGCCTAAGTTTACAAAATTAAACAGAAATAACCTCATTCTCTAGGTATGACCCTACATTAAAAGCTTATTTCACTAAAGGTAAAGAGAATAGGTTATTAATATTTGCTACCTCATAATCTCTAGCACAGGGCCGCCTAAAGACTTCAATCTCTTGCCGAGACAACTTTACCTATCTCCCGTTCGGATTAGAAACACAGTCCCTTAGCGACCCAAAGGATCAACGAGCTAATTTTGCTCTCCACACGTGTGAAGTTTTAATTATTAATTACCATGCAATTTTCCCTTCATAATTATAAAAGTAAATATTACATCAAGAACTTGTACGGGAGGGGTTCGGGGATAAGTTAAACAACGTAACAATAGGTAGCTGACTCCTTAAAGGCAACAGCAAAATTGAAAAATCTCGTTTGGAACAAAAATAATTATTTTTTCTATGTTTGTGCATAGTCGGTGATTTTTAACCGACTTCAAAAAAGGAGGAGGTTTCTCAATTCGACCGTATATATATATATATTTTTTAATGTATGTCCGCGGATAACTTCGTCGTTTATGAACCGATTTTGATTATTCTTTTTTTTGTTGGAAAGGGAGTATCCCAAGGGTAGTCCCATGGTAAGGAAACCAGGATCTGATGGTGGAATCCTGAAGAAATTGAGGGAAACTCTCGAAAAAATTGTCTTTTTGGGATTGAAGTCGGTGACTCTTACGTTTTTGACGTGGAAAATTATTTTTATTATTATTAATAATGGGTTTGGTTTGCTAATAAGCACAAATTGAAATTAATTGTAATGTAAGGTAGTCGTAAAACAATACAAATTCCCTTTAGAGGCACTTAGGCGTTATTACAGAACGCGACTCAGACTCTGATCTATACTAAAGCAGCAGTAGTCTTTGTCATTTTGATAGTGAGAGAAAGAGACAAACTCTTCCGTAATACGTGCCTTAGAGTATGAGATCAAATTTTCATTTTTAGGTCAGATTTCTTTATGAAAACGTGTAATGAAAAACGAAAACTTTTCACTCGCCAATCGACCGCGACTGACCGTTTTCATCGCCTCAACCATTCAGTTTCTTTTAGGAGAATTTCCATTACATTAAATCTCAGGCTGTTTGCATGTACTGGACTTATTTGTGATTTGGGTTTGATACAGAACGGATATGATAGTATGACTTGTCGTTGTGTAACTTGGCAAGTTCGTTCTTGGGTGGGCCGTGCCTCAGGATTCGTATGCGTATTTGCGTAATAAACCCAAGTCGCTAGTCGCTCGCAAATATTAACTCCGTTGTTGTTAAGTATATTGAGGCCCCGTGAGCAAAACTCCTCTGTGCGCACCGAATTTTGGCCCGGCCAGTGTTATATTCTGAGAGTGTGATAATAACTGATAACTTGATTTATGGGGTGACTTTAAATCAGTCAGCGAGACTTTAGGAAGTGATTCTAAAATTCTCAAAAAGAATATGCTTAAGAAAATGAAATATATATATATATATATATATATTTCATTCATTATATTTTCGTCGTCTTTACAAAGGCAAAAATCGCACAAGTTATATGTACAGTCAATTTTTTTTTGTGTTTTGCCCTTTGTTTTTGGGGAAATTATTTCAATTTTGTGGGCTGATTCTTTTAACGTGAGGAAAACTGTTTAAGATTTTAAATTATTTATAACATTCACGAATGGTTTTGTAGTAAAAAGTTAAAAAGTTGGTTCTCACCTTCATCATTCCCATCTTGTTAGGTGGTGAGGAAATCAACGCCTTTAAGAATGAGTCAGCAGTTATGGCACCAGTTGTACAATTCGTATCATAATTGAGTCCACTAGTCCCAATGATAAAAAAAATATTTATTATTCCATAATTGTACGTAAATTTTTTAAGTAAAACGATATGTGATTTTATCATGATAGTAATCGATCATTGATATATAATGTAATCTATTCATGTTATCAAAGTATCAAAATATAACATTTAATAGGGCCCTCAAGCTTTACGTCCCGACGTCTATCGGGTTAAGTTAACATGCCATGCTATCGTTCCCCTGTGTTAAAGTTAGTAGTTGACAATGATATTAGATATAAAAAAGCATTATAGGTTTGAAAAAATAATTTCCGTTGTAGCGTGTTTGTCATTTAGTATTCTAATTCAATTCGTGCCAACTTCATGTAATTCTAATTATCTTGTACCTAAAAGGTTGTGTTTTAGTTATTAGGTAAATTATAAACACTACATATTATGAAACAGTCTTCCCGTAAAACGCAATAAACTTAAAAAGTACCATACGGATTTTTATGTGGTTTTCACTCAATTTATTAATGATTTTTATTTATTGGTTGAAATACGACGATAATTATTACTGAAGATGACGGAAAAAAAATCAAGCCAATTTTGTGTTTTCAATGAAAATTCTGCTAATACATTTAAAACTATGCGAGGCCGGGGCGGGTCGCTAGTCAAAACTAAAAATCTTTTATCATGCTAATCAAGTACATAATCAATTCTAGCCAAAAAACGTATCACATCTCAGGGAAAATGTAAAATTTTGTCGTGTTTTCTTCATATCTACCTTTTTTAGCATAGTTTATAATAGTTCGGGGGTCATATAAATCATTCTATACAAGTTTGTTGTTCAGTCTCACCTATAGTTTGCCGCGGCGCGGCGGCGGCGGCGATGGTGTTTAGCAATGTATGAGATATTTAGGGTGTTTATCTTGTTAAGGAATCCCGGTTAGTTCGTCCCCTTTCTCACTAATTATTTCTGTCAAACAGGGGTTCAGAGCGATTGTGTGGCATGTGTTTATTATTGCCTTTTACAGAACTAAGGTTAACTCATCCCTCATCAGGCAAACTTACAATATCGGTAATAAAATTACATCACAAAATTGTTATGTTGTTAAAAAAAAAAAAAATCCAACAACTTAGCCTATTAACAATTTGTTGATGGTGCCTCCTTTTAAGCTAAGTAAATGCTTGTGTTAGGAGGTACCGCTCTTCTTTATCTTAAGTAATATTTAGACTATATAAAATATTGATGTAAATTTTTGTAACAGTGTAATATATAATATGCATTAATATGAATGTATGTATGTGTGTGTGAGTGTGTGAGTGTATGTGTGTATGTATGTGTGTGTATGTAGCCCTACGATTTCAATCTTGGGATCAGAAACTGGCTATTTTGCCAGCTTCTACTACAGGGTGTTTGTTATATTATACACTAGCTTTCCGCCCGCGGCTCCGCCCGCGTCCTAATTTAAAAAAAAAAAAGTATCCTATAAACCTCACGGAGCCCGAGACCTTTCCAACGAATGCAAAACCGTGGAAATCGGTTCGTGCGTTCTGGAGTTATAGCGTCAGGAAGGAAAACCCGACTTATTTTTATATAGTAGATTATTTGTGTATGTATGTAAATAAATTGTTAGATAATAAGTCAATTTTTCTTCATTTCGAAGCTTTTAAGAAACAACTTCCAAAAGTAGTTCTGTTTTTTCATAATTAAGTGTTTTTAACCATTCAATCATCTTTTTCTTAGCTTCAAATTGAAGCAAATAGTGTATATCTAATACATCATTAAGTTCATTATATAAGAACGACGCTCGTTTAGTGTATTGTCTGAATGCGAAGTTAGTTTTAACAAATTTGTCGGGGGCTGCTTTATTTTTCCTTCTTGTAATTTGTGAATTATGATTACATCGAAACTTTGCATTTTGATCTTCATTAATATATGACGGCCGGTATAGTTGGGCGTTATTGACACCTTCCGACCGGTTCTAAACCTAAGTTCAAGTGTAGTGTACCTACCCTAAAACATAGAAGTGGACGAATTTATAACTTTTACTTGTGTCTTCTTCTCATGTAAGTGACAATTGCCTTAAATGAAAACCAAGTACCTTTAAACTGAAATCAGTAAGGTATTTGTTCTGAGTCATGATTGTATTTATATTGCCCACGCTACAAGAGAATCAGTGTGGGCCTTTCAGTGTGTGCCGTCATTTCAACATTAAAATTCATGCGTTGTCGAACAAAAGTAATCATACATCTGCATCAACGTTTGACTTTGTTATTGCCTTGCCTACATGAAAGGCGCTTGTGTTTATAAAATTCTTTGCATCATATTATGTCTGAAATATTATTACCAAACCAATTTGACAGCGTATTATGCTCAGAATAATATTTGATACCCGTCAGGATTATACGCGTATAACGTTCATCCTATCATCTATTGTTTACGATAAAGTTCTCTCAACATACTCCAATAGGGTATTACATATTTGTATTGGAATTACCAATTAGCAGCAATTCTATGACATGTCAATAGCAGACAAAGCCAAAGGATGATTTAGTGAGACAAGAAGCTCCAACTAGCTCCTATAAATTCCTCTCTTGTCATATAGTTATACAACGACCGCATTGAATATATACCACTCAATATGATTTATTGGACCACCAGCTTTGCGATCCAACTTCGTTCGGCTAATGAAATATCCTTAAGTCTTTACGTTTTCCGATTTTCGGTAGCCTTGTCATAAGATTGGCGAAGAAACCGAGATATTGGCAATTGCTCGCCTCGCTTCACTCTCCTCGGTAGATTTTTGACATCTGTAGCTTTTAGTTTTGATTATTACATTTCATTTTATCATATCAATGAATACTACATCTACGAATACATACATTAATATTTAAATTACATTTGGCCAGCCCATTAATAATAGTATCACAGAATAGTTTAAAAAATGGTACTCGACGGAGTTAGCTTTCAGGATTATAAATAATCAATTATTAAAAAAAAGCAATTATTACCAAGAAAAGTTAATATAGACAACGGCATGGACATTAAATTTGTGGATGCTAATAATAACACAATAAAATAAAAGGGGCAAGTGCGAGTCGGCCTCTATAATAACCATTATCTCTATAAAAACGGCAAAAAAATCACGTTTGTTGTATGGGAGGTTCCTTAAATATTTAATTTAATCTACTCTTTTTGTTATAGCAGCACCAGAAACACATCATTTGTGAAAATTTCAACTATCTTACTATCACAGTTCTTGAGATACAGCCTCGGACAGACTTATCTATAAAATCGAGTAAAAAATCACGTATTTTGTATGGGAGCCCCCTTAAATAATTATTTTATTCTGGTTTTTAGTATTAGTTGTTATAGGGCACATAGAAATACAACATTTGCAAAAATTTCAACTGTCTAACTATTACAGTTCATGAGATACAGCCTGGTGACAGACGGACGGACGGATGGACGGACGGACAGCGGAGCCTTAGTAATAGGGTCCCGTTTTTTTCCCTTTGGGTACGGAACCCTAAAAAAAGCTTTCAAGATGACACATTTTCAGTCGGTAACACATCACTTATTTGAATTGTAAAAAAAGTTCGTAATTAGAAAAATATTTAAGTTTTTTTAAAATCAGTACTGCTACTTACTACGTGAAATACTACACAGATAGGCATCTTATTTTATCTCTCCACTTTTATAACTACTCACGTTCAAAACTTACGAAACTCGGAACTGAGGATAAAAGGAAAAATCTGAGCATGCGAGCATTATACGCATCAATGGCAAAGATTTTGGCATGGCTCTTGATTTATGAAGCTAAGAATAAAATTATGTGACGGCGGTAGGTTGGCTCTCTCGGTTTTTGTTAGTTTCCTCTAACTTTATGTTTTTTGTTATTCCACTCGAGCTGGCAGCGGCTGGTCTTTGTTGACCGGATAGGTACTGCGCAGTTTTATGTTTCTATTGAGGTTGTTAATTTAATAATGAAAAGTGTGGGTTTCCAGCGAGTGAAAATTGTTTTAAGAGCGATCTGTAATAGAATGTTTTTCCAGTAGTCGAAAGCTCATGCATTTTTTAGAAAATGTTTTTAAGTTTCTGTAGTACTTTTTTTTAGTTTCCATTTTGATATTCATGAAACATGGCATTTGTTTACTTCCAACAAGCTAAAGAATGGTAAAGGAGAAAATGCCATGGTAACAATTTTTCCTTTGCATTTTTTCCCGGGTGTAATAACGACAGGCAATAAAACGTGGGTTTTCCCATAATGTTCTTCGAGCGGTATTTCATATTCTTTCAAACGCAGAGCCCTCGAGCTGCTACTGAATCATGACTCGACAGCCCTCAGTCGTGGACGCTTACTGAGGAAATTTAACTTGCAATTTAAATTTAAGTCTTTTGAATTGGGCAAGATCGAGGACAGTCATTGTCATTCTTACAAAGCAGCATCACTTAGAAATTGTAATACGTTCAATCACGCCAATTTAAATTGGCGTGCCAAATACAATTTTATTTATTTTCATTTAAAAAAAAATACGGTCGAATTGAGAAACCTCCTCCTTTTTTGAAGTCGGTTAAAAACACAAAAATGACAAAGACTTCATCTGAAAGTCTCGACTTCAAAAATGGAGGAGGTTCCTATTTCAACTATATGATGTTTTTATTTTATCTAAATATTCTGGAAGTTATTCAGTGAAACCTGATTTGATTATATTTTAACTGTCAACACTTCGTCCACAAATACAGCAAAATATCTGGAAATAGACGAAATCAAAACTTGAGGTTAGAGTGATAAAGTAAGTGGACAAAATTAAAATTTGTGTGATTGACTCTTATTTTCTTGATGTACATTACTAAAGAATATAAGCAATAGTTTTTAAATGACGCAAACTATGGTTTATGGAGTTTTTTGTGAATTGGATGTTCCTTATAACATCCTTTGTTCCTTATAAGGCCGCCTTTTTGTACATTTCTGTTTTCTGTCCTTGTCTGTTATTGTAATGTTTTTGTGTCACGGTGTGCAATAAAGTATATGTCTATGTCTTATTTAAGGAAAAACATAAAGTCTATAAAAAAAACCTTGCGTAACAGCTACATAGCTCCAACACTCCAAAGTTTCAGCCTATCAGTTCTAGTATTCAGTACAACACGTTTACCTTCGCTTCGTTATGCCCTACTTTCCACTCCGTGTACTCTGAATGTTGCAAATGTTGCCATGTTGTTTATTGTACATTGATATATGTTGTGAACAGTTTAGTTTCATTGCGTAAATGAACATAAAGATCCCAATTCTAGGCGGTTCCTTAATACGTATTGTTGGATTCTTCATTCAGAGTACGCTTAAAAGTAATCTTTTTCCGATCTTCCAATATTTTTTTTAGAATAACCATAGGCAGTCAGTAGAATTACTAAATAAGATCCTTGGGTATACGTATTTGTGTCATTTCCAGACCTTACCATCGAGTTATACCACTCCTGACAGATCTTCTATTCTCAAACAAATAAACAAAAATTATAATTGCAATCGTCAAGCGGGTTGTCAGAGAGTCTGGGCAACTTGTATACTTAATACGTAATCTGTGTTCTGAATTTGAAATACTCTGAAAGCCAACGCTGCTGCGATTTTCCTTTTATGACACTTACGAGAAACGAGTGAGGTGGTAAAAGAAGGGCTGTTAACGAATGGCAACCCTTCGGTCTAAGTACAACAAACGTACTTAAATTCTGACACTACAGAAGGACATCGGCCCATTTTTTCCTTATTGAAATACTTTTAATCGCTCGCAAGCGGAAAATGTGATGAACGAGGGCTTATTTATTTCTGAATTTAATTTATGAAATGGCCCCTCCTTTCAAAGTGGAAACCACAATTATTATTTTTAATTACATTCTGCTGCGATTTTATTTAAAAGAGACCAATGTTTATTTTGGTTCTGTTTATTTTGTGAATATCAAACGGAATTGTTTTGACCACTTTGTAACAAGGCAGGGTTTTCATGTTAAAATAGACAAGGGGAAGATCTGATTCATCTGTAATTCATTGTTGGTTTTGTATGTTATGTTTCTTGATTTTTCATTGTTATACTCTAAGTTGAAGTTAATTACTTCAATTATAATTATCAGAAAGTATTTCAATAGGAAGTCAAATGTCATATTTGAAGCCTCGGAGTAATGATAAGATAATGTTTTTCATATTTAAAAAAATGACTATAGCCTCTTATGGTTCTCATTATCATCCCATTACATTGGAACGAAGTAATTATGTTTTTCTTAACATGGCGAGATAAGTATATGCGCTGATCTCATTATTGATATTACATGTTACACAAGCCAGGGGGTGAACTTACCCATACCAATCAGCTAATAACCATAAACCAACAAACACTTATATGAGTGTTTTGTTGATTTTTTAAAAAGCTTTGAATCAATTCCGATAAAATGTATATGGGACCGCCTCAGGATTATACTTTTTCGAAAAAAAAAAAAATCTTGGAAATCGGCGGAGTTTTTGCTTAGCAAAAAAAAAACAGCCAAATTGGGAACCCCCTCTTTTTTTAAAGTTGGTTAGAAACCTCATTAAAATCAAATTGTAACGGAAAATGCGTGTAAAACAAATTCGGTGTTTGTATTCAGCCAAACGTTTCCGTCCGACTGGTCGCCAGCCATGTTCTCAGTCGCAAATCTATCACAAACGACTTACGATTATTTTCCCCCGATTTAAATAAAGAATTTCAATAAGACACTTGTAGCTGCAAAAGTTAATTTGGCATGAATCCTCTTTTCGTCGCGATGTTTTTTGCGAATCTTTTTGAATTTCAATGAAACTGTTGGTTTTTTCAATAACTGCCAATAAATTTATTTGGAAATGTATGTATTATTAACGATTTTAGCAATAAAAGAATGATTTGAAATTAATTGATGGAGGCGGACAGTTTGACACTTCCATTTTCGATTCGAGACTGCCTTGTCAGTCCTGTGTCACATATGTTTCATTTATGTCACCTCCTATCGTATATTAGTTACGGATACAACTGCTTGCAACTGCGACAAATATCGAGTATTCATTAAAAACAGTGTTGGAAAACCTTATATTGAAACATTGAGAAGACGTATACAGAGGCGAAAAAGCTGATAGGTGACCAGTGGCAATTTATCGCGAGCGTTTCCGTACTTCGGAGGGCACGTTAAGCTGTCGGTCTCGGCTGTTGTCGATTGATTACAGTCGTTAAAACCAAGTCAGAGAACATTGTGCGGTTTGAAAACTCTGACACCAGGGTTAGCTAAGTTTGCCACACACTTGGCTATACCTACACGATAAAAGTAAATTGAGAAGAAATGAAAATCCTGACCAATAATGTTGTTGTTAGATAGTATATTCTTGTTTACAGCTGAAAAACTACAACTTGGTCCTCTGTTTGTTTTCAACTTTAAAGCAAACGGAAGACTGTCGAATCAAATTTACTGATCGAAAACAGATGCCGTCGTCGCCGTGTCCACTGCAGCGTTGAAAATTACCGCGGTTCGGGTCGAACGGTGCAACTTTGAATTTATTTTTCGGCGAACCTTCCCCGTGCTTCTAAAATCATTAATCAGACTTCACTTTGGCAGTGACCCAACGTCCTTACTCCCCTCTCATTTGTATTTACTGAAAGAGTTCTTGACCATAAATCATTCTATTTTGATGAATGAATGCATTCAATTTTTTTCAAATCGCCAAGGGCTGTGTTCGGGTTTAAAAAATGGAAGTGCTTAATCTTGTGACGGGATGAGACTCAATGGTTGAAATTATCATTGATGAATTGTTAACTTGAACCGGTTACAGTTTAGATCTTTTTCTTACAATAACAATTTTGTGGCGATTTTGGCTAACTCTAGTTTCAAACCGCACGATAGCCTCTGACTTGGTTTTAACGACTGTAGTCCGTTGAGACCAGCCGGGACCGATAGCTTAATATGCCCCCCAAAGCACGGAAACGCTCGTGATAAATTGCCACTTTGATCAACCATCAGGTTCCCTGCGTTTGTGGACGTTGCTTAACCTCACTAATCGGTTGAGATCAGCGAGCGCCACAGGGCTACGAACGCCTTAAGTAAAATATATTGAGTACTTATTTGTAGAACTAGCTTTCCGCCCGAGACTTTGTTTCGGTGAGAATTCGGGAAAATTATGAAGCCTAGTTTCATCAGGGATAACGCAGGATTCTAACGGTGAAAAAAAAGGTCCAAATCGGTCCAGTTGTTTCGGAGCGTATTCAATGCAAACAAACAAATAATCAAAACTTTCATCTTTGTAATATTAGTATAGATTAACAAGTATTTCGATAAATCATTTTAAGGTTTAGATGCCAAAAGAAAAGGAAATCTGAGTGATACAAACGAACTTTTGGGTACGAACTTTTGAAATTTTTACTACTATACATTTTTTTATTACCTTATGTTGGACCAAATAAATATTTTTTTCTTTCTGACATTAAAAATGGTACAGCTAAACATTGTATACTTAAATAGATACTTGTATAATGTACTTTATTAGAAGCTAATGCCGTTATCGTCCACACCTAGCTACAACACAGCACAAGGTACTTGTACACACGGCAGCACATCAGGCTATAAATGTTGACCTTGATGTCGGCCTTATCGTGCTCCTAGTAGCGCCGGGTTTCGTAGTGAAAATGAGTAACCTAATTTACTGCTCTCTGTATATACATATTACGAGATGAGTTTTATAGCAGTAAATATTTATCCAGTGAAGTCTCAGTGAAGTAAATTAATTAATAATGTGAATAAATTAACAAAGCAAATTATTTATTTTACTTGTCGTGTAGATAAGAAATAATAAGAGTAAACAAACCACCATATTTGTGGCCTCTAACTTGGCTTGACAATTTTATAAAGCTCAGAAAGGTTGTGATAAATTGCCAGAATGGTAATGAATAAATTGTCCCTTCAAAAAGCGGATTCCTGGATACGTTGCTTGGCTTTACTGATCGACTTCAAATAGTTAGCGGCATATATATGAACTAGAAGCCTTTCATTACTTTCTTACCTTCGTATTACTCTTTGCTATTTTCTTGAAGCTTTTTAAGTACTTGTTCCACCGCCGACAAGGAAGCGTCTAACTATCGACTATTTAAGAAACGTACATTCCGTACGTATCAATAAAATAAAAGGTACATATCATATTAATATTTGCTCGCTGACTGTTCAAACTGCCAACGAAAATTCACTCTCCAGTAATTTCTAGAGCAGCGACAAGTGCTATCAAAGAAAACATTCGCTGAGCGATGCTAGCTTGGCTATCAAAGCACACCGAAAAACACTATTTTTGAATGGTTTGCCTCGTTTCAGAAGGTATCTTTTGTAAATACTATTGATTTTTGGATTTTTGACTACTAAAATCCAGGATAGTTTAGGCAATTTTGCTAAAGAAAAATGACTAAAAGTTTCGATAAATTTCTATTGATAGAATCCAAGCAAAACAATAAAATACATTGTACGCTAGTTGTCATTAAAATTAAAGCTTCTTTAAATGTAACGCCATCTTTGTTTATTTCAGCAAAGCGGAAAGTGACAGTATGACATTTAAAGTAGCATTACCTTTAATGTATGTTTCAGCAATTGTGTGTTAGCCTCGGCCTCCTCTACTCGCCAACTCTTATCCAGTTCAAAGTGGTACTCGCTTCTCGATTATCGTCGGCGGTGGGACAAGTGCGTTAGCCTTTGTCTTCACTGTTCAGAATAGGTTAAGTGCCTATACCTATTTGAACGAACCAGAAACTTGGCAGTCTATTAAAACAGCAGCGTGAAGTGAGCGCTAAAAGGGTTATGTAGCTACCGTAGTATAGCTACAGGTAAGTAAGTATAGTTCATCGTTTTTTTGAACCTTAGTGGTTCATAGCTTTTTCTAATTAAAAGTAATTATTAAAGTCTCAATAACATTTTTTAAATTGTAAAATTCGTCGAAGGGAAACGAATAATGAAAATAGAAAGATATTTACTTAATACTCTATTTGAGTATGAGTTAGCAAGATAAATATCTAAAAGCTTCGGCGAAAATGGGTACGTTTCGTCGGAAATTCTTAGATACCTACTTTCATGGTAAAATCATTGATTTCCATAAAGAGCGCCAGATATTTTACTTTCAATATTATGATACTTGCCTATTAAACTGAAACTGGCCCTTTTATTTTTGCTCGTCAGTGTAGTTGGCAAGAACCTAAAGCTTGCCAGCCTATTATAAGCACTAAAGACGTAGTTTGAAGTCGTGAGCGGTAAAAGGGCGCAGCGACCGAGATCTTCCGGTCTCGGCACCGGAGATGGGCCATTCGTATCGACTTGGCGCTCAAACTTACGTATAGTCGACTGTAGGGCCCCGATTCTGTAACTTAAGTAGTGTGTCGATGGAATGGTCGCCATTTTATCAGTTCAGGTGGTGAAATAGATAACTATCGAAATTTCATACATCGAAGGACGGTTGCTTTGACTGGTGGCGCCACCGTCAACTGAATTTCAGTTGCTAGGTAGTTTGCAACTTTACGTTCGGTTGGCGGTGGCGCTGCTTGTCGGGGTGGTTGCAAGCAATTATATGAAAATTAAATACTTAGTTCTCAATTTCGCCACGATAAAACGGCCTCCATTCCATCGACACACAACATAAGATACAGAATCGGGGCCCTGATCAACCTCCACACTTTGAAGTTCATCCGTTCTTATTTCGTAGACGCATGAAGGAATGTCGCACTTTTACTGCCCAAACGTATGTACGAGCCAATGGAATGGAAAGCGGATATAGAACAAAATGTACTGTTAAAGGAATTGTATTAATGATCCATGCTCTAAGCGTTCTGGGTTGTAAAAAAACGTGATGAAGTACGTGAGGTGATTTTAAATTCAATCACCTTACGTTAAGAAAATGTGAACATTAAATGTCGCTTGAAATAAGTCAACTGCATTTTGTTTTTACACGGCTACGGCGAAGTAAAAAAGAGGGTTATGATTTTGAAAGGTATATATATCTATGTTTGTTTCTGCAGTCTGTCTGTTCGCAAATGCAGTCTTCCCTCGAGAAGAACAGACAAGAAACTAGAGCTGTTTTTTCACTAGCCTGTTAGATCCCACTGCTGGGCAAAGGCCTCCACTGCTTCACAGGGTTGCTCTTTTAAAAAAAAAGTTCAATTTTTCTTAATTCTTACTTTCGACTGTTCTTTCCATACAGTTTTGTCACATTAATATTCATCAAGTTTGTGGTAGGTATGCTTTTTTGCATTTGAATGTATATTTTCAGACATTTTAACAATTTCCTCTGGTATTTTGATTAGATATTAATTTACTTATTTGGCTGACCAATATCAAATACACTTAAACAATATTAGTAAAGCTAAAACGCAAAGCCATATAGAAAATAGAGTCATTCCATAGAAGATATCAACCATATAATAAAGTTTTTTTATTTTATAATATCGAGTCAATTTGAACTGATACCTACAGTTCAAGTTGACAGTATAAGATTTTTGTATTTAGATATTCTTCTACGAATTTATTGTTTTAATATAAAACAAAAATTTTGAGACATGCAACACAGCAATTGATCGATACCATGTGGATACCATCATGTACACGAAGTTGTCACCTAAATATTTTTATTTTGAATTTTCATTCATATGATGAAAGTGAAACATAATTTACCATGAAGTAGAGAGCCGTTAGCCTCTTGTGCAAACGCGAACGTATCATGATATGACATAAAATATAAAAAGTCAAGTAAGAGACATTCCAAGTTTTGCGGATACAGATAAAGCTGCGAGCTGCGTGAAAGATTGCCGCGTTTGAATTCCCTTCACAAAAACTTATGACGAACGAGAGTTTTTCCGCAAAGGTTTTCCTTACGAAATACAGCTAATAATAAATGTATTTGAGTGCCGGCCTTATAAGCTAAGTATAAGTATTAAGATGTTACAAGACTGGGGTTGGTCGTAAATGTCGAACGGAACTTTACAAGGTGGCTTGTTCCACGGCTCTCATTTCGGAGTAATTAATCCATTGTAGTAAACAACACTAAGCCTTTGACCAGGCAACACCGGGCTACCTATTTGTTCCCGTAAATTTTTTGCTGAAGTCCCCTACCATGACAATTTTTTTATCCTCTTTAGCTGGAAGTTCGTTCTGGGCTTTAAAAATTAGAAAGATCCTTTTGGTTTTGTTATGCGGAGCGTGGTATACTTTGTTTAAGATCCTTTGTTTTAAGATGAAAGTGATGTTGCAGCCGAGCAAAAACAACAACCTTTACTTGATAATCCAAAGTACTCAGTAATGTTCCTTTACTTATACTTTGCACGATATAGTATATTATGATAATGTAATGTTTGAAATACCCGAAAAGTGAGTATAATATAAGCAAGACGTTGTCGTCATCTCTTTGTTTGGATTTTTTTTATCGCTGCAGATGCGTTTCGGCAATTATTGAATTTCCCAATTCACACTATTACATTTCCTTTTTTTATAGTTTTTTTTTTATAATTTCGGAAACACGAACTTTTCCGTTACAAAAAAAAAGTGGGAGCACTGTAACTTATACATAGTTTTGAAGGCGTTGAGTAAAACGTTTACAATCACAATTCATGCCATTGCCCAGGATGAATTTTTCTTTCACTTGCCTCTTGTCCCATGTTCGATTCGGAATTGCGGAATTTTGCAGATAAGGTACGAATATCTTGGTGAAAAATAGTTTTTTTTCCAAGGATAAAAAGTTTTGTGTCTGTGTTTCTGTGTGCTCTAACGTCAACCAAGTTTATTTGTTAAGCGTTTTATCCTTTATAGATTTACAATTATTAATATGAAACAAAAAACCGATATCAATATAAAAAAATTAACAAGCAACTAGACTCGTTTTTCTGCGACATAAAGTGTTTTATTCCCTTTACCTGTGAAAAAAAGGGGTGTTATCACTTTGACGTATGTATCTGTGTGTCTATCTGTGGCATCGTAGCTTCTAACGAATAAACCGATTTCAATACGGTTTTTTTGTTTGAAATCTGATGTAATCAAGATGTTTCTTAGCTATATATAAAAAAAAACGTTCAGCCTTATAAGTACATATAATAATAAGCATTAAATGTCAGTGGTGATACAATTTTTAAAATTTTAGTTATAACATTGTAAGAAGCGTCTTATAAGTGTGATTTTGACAGTATACATATATGTTTACTAAGCATGCATTGTCATAAAGCAGCAAAATAACAATCACACGGACCGATATGAACGGAAATGCATTTCGTTTTGTCTTTAGTTTGTAAAGTTGCAGTAAACAAGTTCGACGCTCAATCCTTTGTGGGATACTTCTGAAAAGTTCTTCTATAAGAGGCCGGGGCTAAGACCGCGAGTGACAGCGTAGAGCAGAGTTCTATCTAAAGAAGTTAGACGAATACTTATTTCCAACAAGAAAATTTACTTTTCTCCCGAAGAACTAGGGTAGAAAAGACACTGAAAACATCTTATTTCATTGTCTAAACTACCTAGTTTGTTATACAGCTAATACTACGAGTAAATGACTTTTCCCCTGAAGAATGTCTTTGTATTGAAAACCTCTAATTTAATCATTATCTTATCAACCTAGTTAGTTTAACAGCTAAAAGTACGAGTAAATAATTTATACTTATTTTTGTCAAAGTTGTTATTTTCGTTTCTGAACTGACTTCAAAAAACGAGGAGGTTCTATGTTCGATTGTATCTTTTTTTAAATTTATGTTCACCGATTTCTCCGCCATTTACGGACCGATTTTTAAAGTTCTCTTTTTGTTCGAAAGAATATACTCCAGGGGTGGTCCCATTGTCACTAAGTCAGGATCTGATGATGAAATCCCAATAATCGAGAGAAATCCCCGAATATAAGAGGCACTTACATTGTTCCTCACGTACTATCTATTATTTACACTAAAAATAGAAAAATAAATAAACTTTTTATGAAAAACTGAACCCGACTTCAAAAAGCGATAAATAAAAACGTTGCATTTATTGTGGAACGTACCTACTGATTTAATTAAAGTCTATGCGAAGGCTGGTATAGCCTATCAAACTTATTTGGCTTTTTCGCGAAAAATAAACTTACCATTTTGCGCTTTTTCAAAATACGGTAATATCACAAAAAACATTTTGAGGATTGCAGAATAATTCAGCTTCATTATTTAATTCGTAGACCCACACCGAAATTGGGTCAGGAGTTGAAAAGGAACTCTGGTTGTGAGTATGTGATTCTTGTTTTTGTTTCACAATAAATCTTTATTATAAGTTTGAAAAGGTTCGCCGTAACAGCCCGGGGCATAGTGTGTTAATGTACCCGAGCGTAAAGGTTGGTTCGTGAAATAAAATGTACCTTTGAAATAATACTGTAGGCGTTTACCTTATTTTAACCCCCGACAAAAAAGAGGGGTGTTATAAGTTTGACGAGTGTATCTGTGTGTCTGTCTGTGGCATCGTAGCTCCTAAACAAATATACCGATTTAGATGTTTTTGATTTTTGTTTGAAAGCTGACGTTTTTTTATTTGATCAAAATTAGCTGTCTAAAAGTTATAAGCAATCGAATGTCGGGGGTGATACACAATTTTTAATTTTAGAGTTATCAAGTGATATTTTTTTTAAGTAAAATCATTAAAAAAATATCACATATTACATAAGTACGTAATATGTAATATTTTTTTAATGATTATAACAAAATATTTTGAAAATGAGCTCTTGCATTATTCTTTTGTAAAACGTCTGTCCTCCAAGATGGCTGGCGACCGCGTCGCTTCCGCTACTTCACCTCAAAACGGATATGAGACCTTTACTCCTTCAGCTTTAAAGTATAATGTTGTTCAAGGTTTTGTTTTTCATACGGCTGTCGCAGTTATTTTCATTATAGATCTGTAGCCCAGGGAACATTTATATATTACATTATATTTGTCTTTGTGAAATTATTATAGATTTAGCCATTTTAGATGTTAAAAGTGAGGTCTTAATGACCGTAACGCGCCTTAACCATATTTTGTGATTTTTTTTACATTTTTGAGTTACCGTTTAAAATTTATATATCTATTAATAGGCCCTTTGAACAAACCATATACCTATTTCAAGATGATTTTGGCGGCCGGTTTAGATTTTAAGACTTATTTGGTTCATGAAGAAGAAATGAGTCTTAAAATCTAAACCGGCCACAAAAATTGTCTTAAATAGGTATATGGTTTGTCAAGAGGGATTAATAGAATTATTTGGCTTAAGACTATTTGGCTTAAAAGATTTTTAACTTATCACTACATAATATACTAACCATAATTAGTCATTTTATAAATTAACCATAATTAGTATATAAAATGGCAAAATCTATAATAATTTCACAAAGACAAACCTTTTTAGTAATATAAATGTCCCCGTGCATAATTTCACAAAGACTACCAGTAACCTTTTTAGTAATATAATACTACCGTGTGGTGATCGGTTGAGAATAACACCGCCCCATCTCTTTCCGTGGGTGTCGTAAGAGGCGGCTAAGGAAACACAAATGAGACCTGCCTCCTAGTAATCCATCCCAGGCAACGACACTTCATTTTTTTCTGAATCTGAGGTGTCATACTATGGTCTCATGCGGTGTGGTAGGCTCTGTAAAGGGCCGTCTGGTTCGCGACCACCCTCCTACCGAAGTCCGACGCCAAACAGCTTGCTGTGTTCCGTCGGTGCGTGGGAGCACCAGTGCCTTTATAGGCATTTTCTGGGTTAACTCGCTCCATCGTCGACCTCATCTTTGACCTTATGGTCAAGATTGAGGTCAAGAGTTAACCCATCTTATAATTTAAAAAAAGGGATTGGAAGGGGTTTCATCGAGGGATCGCTTCCCTGTTACGATACTAAAATAAGCATTTTATTTTTTCAGTGCTAGCTGTGTTCAGTACCTACCTACGTTTTTCACATATAACCTTTTCCTGAAAAATAACAAAATATCTTAAGTCTCTGGGAATAGCAGACATTATTTTTAAGACTAGAAGAAAATAAATATGTACGAGGCAACTTAAAATTAGTTAGCGAAACTTTATGGGTTATTCTCCACATGAAACTGATCAACTTTCGCTAAAAAACCCATAATAAATTATCAAAAATGTTTTCACTTTTCATACTAAGGCAATCAGCTGATCGCTCAAATTGTATCGAGAGGCGACAATTTTTTTTCATATTTCAACCCATGTTCTTCGATAAAAGTTTTTCAGTTTCGTAGGATTCACGTCCTTAATTTTCGCTAACTTATTGAAAATCACCCAACATGCTGAAAAAAAATCCCTACGACGACGTTATAATTACGAACGTTAAGCGCGTTATAATTTATCCAAGAGAGGTCATCATTGTGTGGTAGTCGTCATGATAAGCCTACCCAATGAGGAAACAAAATCGTGAGTTTGATTCAAGAAAAGATGGCTTTATTACGAATAGAGCAAAAGTTTGCATTTTTACACAAAACGTGCTGAAGAATAGCTCAATTTTTAAGAAAACGCGACAAAATAAACATGGGTGTCTCTGTTGCCATAAAACATTTGAAAGTATTTTATTGCTCGTACACTCAACTTCACTCAAGCCCCAAGCATCCGTGAATAAATACTAAAGAGCATCGCGAGATTCACGAGCCTTTTTCTTGAGACGCCTCCCACTTATTCTTTTGGGGTTATTCGCCAGCGGAGGCCGCACCGAGCTCATCATTTGCATCCAAATAGCTCCTATAAATTCGCTACCCGAATTTTCACCATTCCCCGTTCCTTGGGAGCAATTAAATACTTTTTTCTCGCGGTTTGTGCCTCGTGCTCGATTTTCCTGTGTGAATAAATTCAGACCAGATTGCAGTCAGGCTCAGCTTCATTACATGAGTTATTTCAACACATTAAACGGTGCATTCATGTTCTATGTGGTTCTGGTACAAAGTTAATTAAAATGTTTTAAAGGGTGGAATATGAAATTTAACTGAAATCTACGTAAAACGTGTGTTGAATTTGCAAAGCGAAATGTTAATGCCTCTGCAACTGTATCTGTAACTATGACTGAAGTAAAATACATTTTATTTTATAACGTTTCAGTTGTTTTTTTATTTATTTCTATACGAAAATTTTTGTTTTCTATTAATAAAATAATATCAGTTCAGTATTCAGGAAAAAATTCAATCTGTTGAGGGACTTTTGACCAAGTATAGGAAATTCTTTCACTTTTAGGTAATGGTTAAGATATTTTATTATTATTCCAGGTATCAATCAAAACATTTTAAACTATGTCTTTTCACAACTAGACTCAAGACACTACAGGGTGAAATTGAAAATATTCGACAAATTGAGGAATGTATCTACCCATTACTACGAACAACTTTTTCTATTGGCCTTTATATAATTCGAAAACGGCACGGCAAAATGTTGTTACCATTTCCTATGTAATAGTAATACTAGAAGCGAAGAACATAGAGGACAATGATAGTTCAAATTTTGAAGTCCCGTGCCATGCCGTTCGAATTACAAAAAGGCCTTATGGGACCAACTTTCTTACTAAAAAATAAAAATCTGTTGTTCCATACATTATGGTTGAGTAGTAGTGGAACTTTTGTATCGAACAGCAAATTTTTATTTTATAATAGGAAAGTTGGTACCATAGAAAAATTTGTTCGTAATCATGGGTAGATTCGTCCCTCATAGTTTGTCGAACGTTTTCAATTTCACCCTGTAGATATGTATAGGTAAATACAATTGGTAGAAAAAAACCCGATGCAGAGGACGAAAATAGCTCATATCGATACGGAGATTCATCAAAAAGTAGACAATTGAATTATTTTCCATCTATGGATGATTTCTTGTTATGGCGGGGAGATGTGAGCTCAGAACGGGCAGCCCGAAGCAAATTCAATGGTCTGTAAATGATAAGCGTTAAACATTATAGCCACTTACTCCGTATATGCTTGAGATAATCCTTGATGTATTTATGTTTGAAAGACCTCCGATTTTAAAGGTATATTTTTCATAGCCAGATCAGAGCAATGAGATCCTTTTACCATGTCTGATGTAGCTTTTATATCTGATTAGCTTTCCGCCCAGGACTTCGTTCCCGTAAGATTTTAGGAAAATGATGTAGACTATGTATTAATCCAGGGTGTCAGCAATCTTCATACCAGATTTTATCAAAATTGGTCTTGCCGTTTGAGCGTGAAAGAGTAACAGATATCCATACATCCTCACTAACTTTCACATTTATAATATTAGTAGGATAAAAAACATAATGTTGTCGTGCGCTTTTCCGTCTGATGTGCTTATTCGTTGTTCTAAAATAATATATAATAAAGTTTTCACTGATACCTTATTAGTTTGTCCGTGTTTCATCTCTAAATAATGTATGTACCTATATCTATTGTCTCAACTTTACTTTTAGCGCACAAGTGTAAATGCATCGTATTATTATTTTGTAATTCAATTTTCTATGCTTTATTTTATGGCATAAAATTATGAGTAGCATTTGTCTCCATTTGATGATGGAAAACAGGTTAGCTACCTAATGTAGCCCAAATTAATCACGATGCTAATTAAATTTAAACCACAAATTGCAATTATGACGACCTAATTGAATCACTGGGCCGATCAAGAACACATTCGATGGATTATACCTATAAATCCATGAATGTGGCTCACTCTTCATTATTAGTCAAATTGATAGAATAATTGTATCAGGGTATAATTTATTCAAAGCGGCTTTTATGTACTTGAAGTAGGTAACTTAGATGTCATTCTTTTAAAAGACATGGAAATTAATAAAATTTTTGTCAATAAACCGCGCATATACAAAATTTTGATTTGTATTTTTTTATATATTTCAAGAATCTATGTCGCAAATACCAAATTTATACTTTTTTACGACACTTAAGTATACATTGGCAGAGACTACAAAACTACTGATTTTACGCACGCAGTTTGATTAATTTCACGTTAATGTGCAACCAACTTCATAAGACAGTTGCTGATACTGTGCTATTAATAAATTTTATAAGCTAACAAATAAAGTCTGGTAACGTCATTGGTGAATAAAGTATATCTGTTATACATAAATGAAACGGGACACAAAATTTAATCAGGTTGATTTTTGTTTTAGTACTTATTATCTAGATTAGAAAGTATCTTTTTCTTTTCACACAGAAACAGTGCAGAATTCTCGCTATTAAAATGTAACCCACTAAACATAAGAAGCATAGTTTTGGCAAGAATCTGAACTATAAAAACGAAGTGGGACATTGCGCAAACAAGAATAAAGATTAGTATCAGTATAAAGTCCGAGTGTAGCGAGTGAGAAACCACTAAATACGACGCAGATGTCGTGTTAATCTGGTTCCACATGAGTAAATTACAAGATCTGGATTCGCTGGCCTTGCGCCAAATGGGTGCTCGCATCAGCCACGATTCGCCACCGATAACTCCTTACTCTATGGTCTTACAAGACGTGTCAGACTCTTTGATTTACACCGTGCTCTTATTACTCTGTGCACCAGGCGACTATAAAGGGCATATTGTGTACATAATATTTGGTAGCGAAAATTCAGGATGTGAACCAGCCCACTAAATTTGTACGTAAACTTTATGATTTTTTTTCTACGTTTGATATGAATATTTCAAGTTAGATCGTCTGAATAAATAAAAAAAATTGTATGGGAAAAAATTTACATCTTCCAATTGACTTGCAACTTGGTAATAGTACTCTTCAACACAATTTGTGACACCAGTGTTTCTGCGTTTTACAAAATTCATCCTCTAAGATGTTAAAAAAATATTTTTTTTTCTCCTTATTTACGTTCTTTCGACGTTACTGACACCGTAAGAAAAATTTTGCTGGTGATTAAAAACTCACCCTGTATAATAAAAAAGTTTCCCTTCATGTCACTAGGGTTTTCTCACTATAAAAATAATTAAAAGTTTAAAACAGGTTATGTCTTAAAGGAGTGATAGCCCAGTTGGTAATGAGCCAGACTTGTAATCCGAAGGTCGCGGGTTCAAATCCTGGTGACGGGCCTGTACCACTAAATTCGTCTTTTCGGATTTATGTACGGATTTCTAATTATCACTTGCTCAACGGTGAAGGAAAACATCGTGATGAAACCCGCCCGTCCAAGAAAATTCATTTTCGAAAGACGAGCGGTCCACCAACCCGCATTGGGCCAGCGTGGTGGACTATGGCCTAAATCCCCTTCGTGTTTCGAAGGGAGGCCCGTGCCCCTCGGTGGGGACGAATATGGGCTGGTAAGAAGATGTCTTAAACGATATATTAAAAAAAAACATGTTTAACTAAGACAATAAGATGTATTGTTTCAAATTATTATTCAAAAATTTCGACTATTTGATTACCTTAGTATGGAAATATTTTTTTTATGTCAAATAGTTTTTTATTTCATATCAAATTAGCAACTTAACATTCAGTTGGCAATAGCGCCCCCAGTCAAGACAGCTGTCAACAAACGTTTGAGGTTTAAATAGTTCTGAATTTCGTCACCTGAACGGATGAAGTGGTCACCATTATCATTCCATTGCCATTTAACGCCATTGTTGATTAGTAGAATAGCTGCCCAAGGGAAGGCTATCCTACGTCATGGAGATATTCACGTTCTAACTAATCTAAAGTCACCCAATAAATATTAATTTCTATACTGTAACATATTACGTCAGATTTACAGTTACTCGATATTATTTGCTTGGATTTTCACAACACATAAGAAATGGGATTAGTGACCAACACCTATAGAAAACAGAAAAGTTTTCACCAAACTCATAATCACAATATGACCAAATCTTCAGTCCACAGTAACTACTATAACTACACAACTTCAACGAAATCATTTGAGTGCGGGATTGAGTACTTTGCAAACTTCATCCATCTATCCGAACTAACTTTCGAACTATAGTGAAGTACGAGGGGTATATACCTTTATAAGAATGAACTCATTGTTTGAGATTGTATTGCCAACTCTACGCCATTGTTTGGGTAAGAAAAATAGATTTACGCAATTTTTCAGTCTACTGACTAAACCATTCATTTTAGTGGAAGGAGGCATACGTGACAAAAAAAATAGAAAGATTGAACGAAACTATCCTATTATTTTCATTTGCTAAAAGAGCCTAAATGAGTCACAGACAGCAAAACAAGTCAAAAATATTTGTATTATACGCCATCACAGCAAACACGTGACATAATTTTGTCGCATGTATCTCGTTTCGCCCTCTCGTTCTCTCGCATAGCGTCAGTACGAGATATGCAAAACGACATCGACATTACAAAATTGAGTCACACGTCTATGTTAACCCACATGCATACGTACATACAATCACGCCTATAATTCCTAATGGAGAAGTCAGAGCATCAAGGGTTCTAGAATAAAATAAAATAAAAAATAAATAAGCGCTACACACTCAGAGGCCCATTCTAAGGTTTTCCCTTCTGTCGTGGGTCCCTTGAAACATACATAAAGATAAACACAAACATCCGTGACCCGAGAACAAACATCTGCTTTTTACACAAATATTTGCCCCGGCTGGGAATCGAACCCAGGACCCGTCGATTAAGAAGCAGCGCCGCTCTGATGCCACTGCAGCATGACAAATAGTCCTAGATTTATTAACGTCTTATGAAATACTTGTTTAAACGACAGCCGGTTTGGTCGAGTGGTAGTGACTCTGTCTCTTGATCGACGGATCCTGGGTTCGATTTCCGGTCAGGGCAAATGTCTGCTTTAGATGTCTGTTCTCGGGTCGTTGCTGTTCGTGTCTGTCTTTGTTTAAGTTCCAAGGAATCCTAGACACAAGGGAAAACCTCGGTATGGGGCTGTGGGCCTTTGAGTGTGTAGCATTTTGTTATTTGCTTAATTGTTTTCCATTAATTTTTGTGCAGTAAGGTATCTTAGATGGTTTATTAAGTCTTAATTACAAAGCTTGAAAACCTTAGTCGCAAATTAATTACTAGTAATATAAGCAATATTAAATCCAATTCAATGCCTCGAACCTTCTTCAAAAGGATCACTCCGTGGCTTAAACATAACCATGCACTGTAATAAAAATAATTTTAGACTTTATTCTTACTGATTAATAAGGAAAGTTTGTGCTTTCAACAAGACCTGTAAGTCTGAGCTAGAAGTTTTCAATCGTGTCTTTAGCTCTGAGTTAATTAGAAGGGGAAGTTAATGAGTGAAGATGTTATAATTATATTGTTTAGAGACTGCGTTTTATCAGGGCATAAAAGATTCAGAACTAAAAGATATCAGTTTGTATTCTTCGCTGTATTTAGGGCTTCAAACAATAAAATTCAATTAACGCGGGCCGTGTTAGCTATGCTGTTTGTTGATGTAGCTGCTGTAGTAGATACTAGTACGAAGTGGTACGAACTTCTTCACGTGGTAAAAGCCTATACTGACAATAGACAATATTTACAACGTTCGTTTAGGGGAGCTATCACCATAGACGTGGACTTTGGTTGAAAGAGGGTTTTTCGTTGCTGTTTACTTACATACGCTCACACTTATAATCCCTGAAGGGGTAGGCAGAGCATCAGCGGTTCTAACGAACTACTTGATGCCATGTTTGACACAAATTGTGAGGTCTATCAGGTGGAACAAGTTGTACAATGGTGAGAGGTAGTTAGTCAGCCTTACGCTCATTATACAGCCAAACAATCGTATACCACTTACAGGCTTTTACTGTGTACCTGGGAAGAGTTGGAAGCTGGCACATTCTAAGTTTTTCTTGGACTCCCAGTCCAGCATGGTAGAAATTAGCTATAAACCAGCATTGGTTTATATCTCCAATTAAAACAAATGTCTGCGGAATCAAGAAGTTGCGATCGATAGTAAGTTAATGAATATTTTCGTTTATAGATAAACCACAAGAAATAAAATCGAACTTTCCAAGAAATGAATTCATCGCAACTCTTAAAAAAACAAATATTGTCGTTGAACGTTCAGTAGTACCGGTTTTTCGTCGAATGTTCAGTAACACCGGTTTTTATTAGGACAATTGTCGGATTCAAACATACGGTCCTCTGCCATGTGTTGATAATGTTTCTGTCAAACTGTTCGCGTTTTGATGTGGGTCGAAAGGGGTTCGGGTAGATGGTGTAATATGCAGAGGTAACACCATCTATTTCACCTGGGCTTGTCGGTAATAGTTAGGCTGGGACTGGAAGTTGGAATGATTTTTATTTGAAAAAAAAGCAAATGGTATCATGTACAAAACAACTGGATAACTTATAGGCCTCTCTATATAATTACACTTTTGTCTAAGGCCACTTAAGAATACTTTAATTTCACAAAGCTTTGTATGATTTTATCATTGTTACTGTGTAAAGTAAAGTAAGTTAGTAGATTTAAATAACAAAATCTAGTTGTTGAACAGTTATTTTTCTTGAGATGTTTGATATAATGAACTTTTTCAAACCTTGACGATAACAAGAGGGGTGTAGTAACAATAACTTATAACTTAACGTGTGTATCTGTGTGTCTGTCTCATAACTCCTAATCGATTAGACCAATTTTGATTGGGTTTTTTTCGAGATGGATTTAAAATTGGTTTGAATGTTTGATCAAAATTGGTTCAGCCATTTAAGAAATGGAAGCGATGTATATCGGGATGATCCAACCTTTTTAATTTTAGAGTTATTTTCGGAAATGTTAAATTTTGTATACTTTTTTTATGTATGTCTATTGAATGCTCTATTTTCTGATTATAACCATACTTTTTAGTTAATTTACTGATTTTATGTATAAATTTACGTTCTAAATTGTCGCTAGTCAACATTAAGAAGCAGTAAAGATAATTGAATTGGTTTTGAATGGTGATATTGAAGAAGAAAACGCTTTGTTAGGATTTTCCAGTAATTTGGATTCGATTCGCAGCAAGCGATAAAATAAAATGCAATTTCAAATGAGGCTGGCTGGAAGTAATCCAACTCCTTTTACCACTGCAGTACCTACACGGTAACGGTTAAATCGTGATCAAGCCTCTATACGTAGCACAAGGCAAATTTAATTAAAAATCTACGAAAGAAACTTAGTAATTGCCTTTCGTTCCTTTCTCTAAGTCAGTGAATCTCCTAACATTTTCTTTTATATTTTTTTTAAATAATTTCTTTCAACGCGTACCTATTTTAGTTCGTATACAATTCCTATAGTACATACTTTTCTCTCTTGTTGGCTTAGCATCTCAAAGTTGATATTGGTCTGCGACAAGACATCAAGCATCTGAAACTGACAAGCGTCGTTGTCGTATAAGTATATAGTACAAGAATGAAAATTATTTAAGCAGTGGTATGAGACCGTATTTTCAAATCGTCGCGTCGTGATCAGCCCTTATACGTCCCCACCGAGGGACACGGACCTCCATTCGAAACACGAAAGGGGTTTTAGGCCATAGTCCACCACGCTGGCCCAATGCGGGTTGGTGGACCGCTCGTATTTCAAAAATGAATTTTCTTGGACAGGCGGGTTTCATCACGATGTTTTCCTTCACCGGTAAGCAAGTGATAATTAGGAATCCGTACATAAATCCGAAAAGACGAATTTAGTGATACAGGCCTGCACCAGGATTTGAATCCGCGACTTTCCGATCACAAGTCTGGCTCATTACCAACTGGGCTATCACTGCTTCTAATACTTTTCGAATACTATGAGAAAATTAATCGGGTCCTATACATATATATATTTTAAAATGGGTTAGTATTAAGAGACAAACAATTTTTGGATAAGATAGACAGTAGGCAATGTTTAAAGATGATTAATTATATTCCAAACTAATTCTCATGCAGTAGAGATGGTGATTTTGTAAGCCAAAACCAAAAATATTACCTTAATATTTTTATATGAAATTACAAAATTTGAGAGGTCCAATTATATGTTTTCAATATTCATAAATAATTCAGAATTTAATCGCGGCATTAACTGCTTCAGTAACGGACGGCCGCCAGGCTGCGAATCAAATTATACTTTTATTATTTTCTGGGTTCAGCACCTCGAAAAAAAAGGTTTATATAATTTCCAGCTTTCAACTGTTTGTATTTTTTTGGCATCGATGTAACATCTTATGGCTTTTTTCGATAAGTTTTTTAGATGGCGAGTATTTGTATATAAAAGAAGGAATTTTCTTTTATATACAATATTCTGTTCATATTTCACACAAAGTATAATTCGTCCTATTTTATTCATCGTATTTCGAGAAGTTCACAGAACCCATTTGCAAGTCGCGCAAATCTTACAAATTCATAACTGTGGGTATACAGGATGACTTTTTAATTAGTACCTACGCAAATCGTTCTCACGGTGTCAGTAACGTTGATAGAACGTAAATAAGAAGGAAAAATATTGTTTTTTTTTTCCAAAATTTTCAGATTTTGATAACCCTTTTTGATAACGTCTTAGAGGATGAATTTTGTAAAACGCAGAAACATGGGTGTCACAAATTGTGTTGAAGAGTACTATTACCAAGTTTCAAGTCAATTGGACGATAATATTTTTATTTCCATACAAAATTTTGTTTTCATGCTTCAGACGATCTAGCTTGAAATTTTTATATGAAACGATATAAAACAAAAAAATACGGGTCTGTTAAATTTTCATAAAGTTTCAGTAGAAAAAATTTGCGCACTGATTAAAAAATAACGTGGTACATTAGTGAGACAGTGTTTTTGTAATGACGGATATTGAAAAATAGCTATTGAATGATGAGAAATCAAGATCACTGTAAGTCTTTCATTTATTTATAATTTTGAATTATAGAAAAAAAAAGAATACTGGACAGATTTATTAATTTCCACTACTTATCCGAAAAAAATCCTCTGTGTGTATGAAACCTTGTGGCGAATAAATTAATTCTCACTTGGATAAATTCTTATGAAAATATGATCGGGTGTCGTATCATTAAGGTTTTCAGTCTTTCATGTTAATCATACTGATGAACGCCAAACAGCAAAAATTTGTAAGTTTAATAAGTAATAAAATTTTATTCATAACGTTAGTCGGGTCAGCAATGATACTTGACAATGATATGTTTGCAGGTACGCCACTTTATAGGATTAGACTTTTTTCCTACCAAGCTCTACTAAAACCAGCATTTCCCTGCTCAATAGGAAAAGTCACGATATGATCTCTTCCTAGTGCTCCAAATCCAACACTTTTTTGAATCAAACTTTATTTATTGAGGTCTTAACACATATAAATTAAACCCTATCCTATAAATAATTTTCATATAAACTGATAAGTATCTTGGCCAAACCAGACTCTAGCTCTGAAAGGGCCAAAATGCTATTCACCGTGCCGATATTGGTGCGACACGTATGCCTAGCTGCGCCCTCATCGCTTCACTCCGACCGAAGCGGTATGAATGAAATTTATTAGTTTTTGATTACACAGCAATTAGACTTCTGTGACCTTTAGAGAGGGGGAAATTTAATCGGATTAGATTACGTTTAATCACAAACCTACTCAGTCTTCTGAATCTGCAGATCTTGCCATACTCTGGTATAGAGTTTAAACAGAACAAGAAGTTTTAATTTCGAAATGTTTTGCAAAAGAGGAAAAACTAATTGAGATTGGATTTTTACGGAAATTCTCTCTCAAAGCCGCATCTTTTAAATAGATTTCGTTCCCGTGGGAATCTGGAAAAATTAAGTAGCCTATGTTAGAAAGGATAATGTAGCATTCTAATGGTGAAAGAATTCTATGGATTGAAATCAATCCAGTAGTTTTGAGTTTATTCGTTACAAACACACAAAAATACAAATCTCTCCTCTTTATAATATTAGTGTAGATGGGTTTGCTCTTGATCACAATCTAGCACAGTGGCGAAGATTTCTAAAGTTTCGTTAACAAATTTAAAGTCACCTCATATTTTGAACCTTATTACTTCAGAAAGAAGAACCGCGTGTAGGTAAATCATTGAGACAGTCGACAGTAGGTACCACGATGCTTGAAAATGGGACAAATTATGAGGAAGACTTTACCAGCGAGAAAGCGTTGGACGTAGACCAAAATTATAAGCGCATAATGGGACATCACTTTGTAATATATGCAGTTTGTATGCAGTCGAAGTTGAGTACAATAGGACATCCGGAGCTCAACTTGTTTCTGAATGTGTTCATCTGCAACTTTAAAACGGTTTGAAACAGTTTAGTCCACATGGTACAGGGAAATTATGGAATTTTTCATTTGTATCTCGACTCATGCCAAATTTTCGAATAGTTGTCACTTTTATCATTAACAATTCAGATGTCCATCGAGATGATACTTTATTATTTATATTTGTATGACCTGTGTTCGGATATAACAAATTAATTGTGAATTGGTTTTGATTTGATGAAGGTATAATAAACATATGAAACAAACAATTTTGATTAATGTAGAGCACCGAAGTTATTTTTAGATCTAATTGGCACCAATAGATGCTAAATAGGGGTTTACTCGAGCGTTGTGGTGACCTGGTGGATCTTGAAGATTAGACGGAAGAATAAAAAGAGGTACTTATACCCCTTCATCGGTAGGTAAAGCTTCTTAAGATTTTCGAAACTGTAAAAAAACCAGTCAAAACAAGAAAATCTTTTTCCTCTAAACACAGTGTGTAATTTCTTGTACATTTTTTTGTTATAGGCATCCCGAGTTAAAGCCATCCCATTTAGAACAAACTATTCTTTCCAGACGTAGGAAGTACCCCTTTAACTGCTTTAACAACAAATAGACGGTACTAGTAGAAAATCAGGGACCCGCATAAAAAGTTTGTGTAACACATTGTTTGCTCCACAATTCAATTGTCAAAGCCGGTGCAGCGAAAGCAAACACCAAATTGCTCGCTAACTCGAGATTACATGGCACGATGCATGCCCATAAAGCAGAAGAAAGGAGGAGAGCTTGAAATAAAAATACACGTATTATAAACTGGCTTTTCTGGTGCGACACGGACTGACGTGATTTTTATGTAATGGACGTATTATATATATATATACATATTTAATATAACTTTGGCCTATGATTTTTAACAAAATATTTGTGGTCTTTGCCTAGAAATGTTTACTATAATTACACACAAACGTGAGCTAATGGGCCTTTTTATAGTTCGAATGGCACGACTAGCACGGCAGAATTTGTTACCATTACACACTATGTTCTCATTTTCTAGGATCACGGATTAGTACAAAGTAGGCAACGGTAATACAATTTTGCCGTGTCGTTTTCGAATAATAAGGCCCAGTGAGTATGTCCGGACATAGAATCTAGTTACAGTATATTTTTTACCGCTATTCTATACTTTTAAACTCTTGTCTTCGCTCACCTTTCTACTGACTCTGAAGATCACCTTTTTACTTCGAACTATTTCCTCGCATTACTACAGGAGAAGGAAAAACGTTCGAAACTTAATCTTCTTTGATGTCGACCATTTCGACTTCGGATCCACTTCAGTCCTGAATTCAGTAGTTTTAGCACGATAACGTTCTTGGTTTTTCAGTTATTTGCTTCTTTTTGTTTTGAGATTCAAAATCAACGTGTATTATCTATTTATTGTTACTTACATTGTTTCTAGTGCACATTACATTCATTTGTTGACATAAACAATATTCCTGATTTGTCCAGATGCTATAATCGGTCTCCACTAATAGGTAATAGGTCTAATAGGTAAGTAGAATTGTAAGCCCACAATTCGCTCTTACCAAATATTAATGGGAAGATTGGCTATTTTTACTATCATGTCATAATTGATAATTTATTTACTAAGCGATAAAAGACAATCATCCAGCCGGTTTAGTCGAGTGATGGTTATGCTGCCTCTTTATGGACGGGCCCTATAGGGGCAAATACTTGTGTATAAAGCTAATGTTTTTTCTCGGGTCATGTGTGTTCATTTCTGTATTTGTGTATGTTGAAAGGGACCCACGATACAAGGGAAAACCTTAGTGTAGGCCTTTGAGTGTGTAGCGTTTATTTATTTGTTCTGACTATAAAGTAAAATCCTAACTATCCCAATAATACCGACTGCCAAAAGTTGGGCAAATCCGAAATAGTTAAACCAAAAAGCGATGAAAGTTTTCGACAAAATTAAAACCGTTACGTACGATGGAAATATTTCAATGGATCGTACAATACAGAAGTTATTTGATGTAAAATAATTAAACAGAGACACAGATTTACCACATAATATGTTGAATACAACTCTGTGTATTAACAAATCGTGTGTTATAGTTATAGTAAAGGGCATTTTTCGTAAAGGAGTTGGAAAGGTAAGAGTAAAATTATAAAGTACTATACCGCTTATAAAATAATATGTTTAATAGTATCTTTGTTGTAACTATATATATCTTTAATATATAAAACAAAGTCGGATTTGTTTGAACACTTAAACTCGAGAACGGCTGGACCAATTTTCATAGATTTTGATTTTTTGTTGTATTTGTCTTTGTCCCGAATAACAAAATAAATATTAATAACATTGGAAAATTGACGAAAAAAATCCCACGGGAGCGAAGTCTTGGGCAAAAAGCTAATTATAAATAATTTAAAATCTAAAGCGATGGCGGCTATTAAACTTAATTAAAGAAAAAGAGCGGAAGTCACAAACACTTTTGTTTGCTGACTATAAATTATTTACGCAACATTAAACCTACTCAATAAGCGTTTCTCAAAGTTTCTCAAAAGAAGTGAATTAGGTATCAGTTTATTAAAAACAAAATTCCTGACTCACTCACTTCTTGTACTTAACCTCCGAGCCCAAGCCTTAGACTCAGAAAATTTCTTTAGTAACGAAGACTGAGAAGACGAAGGCTGGATTTTGTCTAACGTGTAAGACGTCACTTTAGAAAGAATGTATTTATTAGGGTATTAGATGGAACATGCTTCCATTGATGATAGATTGTTAGCCTTTAGCGCACAACATAGCAATACCCTCACATCCCAATTATTTTCCCTTACAGTATACCAGGGAAGTGTTGGCAGCTGATACATTCTAAGTTTTTCCTTCACTTGCAGCGTCAAAAAAAAGCGTGGTACATTTATAAAAGACTACTTCTTCTTATTCTATCGTGTCGGCAGTTGGTTAGGTAAAGACGACTAAGAATTTTGTATCAAAGGATGTGGGATAGTGTTTTGTAAGTCATTCCCACGATCGCGAAGCATCGGGAGAAGCTTTTACCTTCTCAACCTTCTCAGTCAGATCCAACAAGGTATAAAAAAATCTACAACTCGATAAAACTTCAGTTATATGAAAACCGTGGTACACAACCCTCTTAAGCGAATTCCCCAAGTCAGTTGGGAATGCAGTGAGGAATTTTTCAAGTAATTTGGATTCTATTCACAACAGACGCCGAAGGCGGGATGCGCCAAATGAACCGGACTCGGTGCATTATGCCAGGGGGAAAATAGGGAGGGGGGCGGAGGGAAGTCGCGGTGCATACTCATTGAAGCTTCGTATTGCATTGAAGTAGAAACAGCTCTGTATAACACATTTACCTTGGCGACAACGTACAAATCTTTGAAAACGCTAAACACTCAAAAGCCCACACTAAGGTTTCCCCTTGTGTCGTGGGTTCCTTAAAACATACAAATATCTAAAATAAGACCTCTCCATACAACTTAGTCGTAGTTACGATTATACTTAGATGTAGGTTAAGATTCCTTTTAGACTTACGGAAGTGATGAATACCAATTTTAGCATAAAAAACCTTTAGAAAAAAAATTAAACCGACTTCAAAAAACGGAAAAATAAAGACAACATAATTTACTGTGTTACGTAGTACCCACTGATCTATTTGAAGTCGGTGCCGAGCCAAATATGTTTGGAAGGCCACCTTACGAGGGTCATTTGAAAAGTTCTTAGCCTGACGTACTTAATGAAACCACATGGTTTTGATTTTATTTTTATTTTTCAACATACTCTCCCCCGAGCTCAATACACTTTTTCCATCGACCCGGTAAGGCTTCGATACCCGTTTTAAAAAAATCTTCGTCTAACTCCTCAAAATAAGCGTTCACGGCGGTTATGACCTCTTCATTTGTAAAAAAATGTTTACCACCTAAAAATTTTTTCAGTTTTGGGAACAGATAAAAGTCCGACGGTGCTAAATCCGGTGAATATGGGGGATGAGGTAACAATTCAAAGCCACACTGATGAATTTCTGCCATGGATTGCACAGAGGTGTGAACGCGCGCATTATCCTGATGAAACAAGACCTTTTTTCTCAATAAACCTGGACGTTTTTCTTTTATTTTTTCTCTCAAACGACGCAACAGGTTGCAATAATAATCGGAGTTTATTGTTTCACCTTTTTTTAAATAATCCACCAGAATTATACCCTTTGCATCCCAAAATACCGATGCCATGACTTTGCCGGCCGATAAAACCACCTTTGCCTTCTTTGGAGTGGGTGATCCTGCCCTTTTCCATTGTTTTGACTGTTCTTTCGTCTCAGGTGTATTGTGGTGAACCCAGGTTTCATCCATAGTTATAAATCTTCCAATAAATTCCTGTGGGTCAGCTTCATATAAATCTAAACAGTCGCGGGAAGTTGTGAGTCGGTTGCGTTTTTGTTCCACTGAAAGCAGCCGCGGTACCCACCGCGCAGACACCTTAGAGAATCCAAGTTCAGAAGTAATTATATGATGCGTTCGCTCAGAAGAGATGCCTACAGTCTTAGCTATTTCCTCGACAGTCAATCTTCGATCAGATAAAATTAAATCACAGATTTTTTCTTTGTTTTCATCAGTGGAAGCAGTCGAGGGCCGGCCACTACGGGGCTCATCTTGAGTGGACTCACGACCACGTTTGAACTCTGCCACCCAGTTTTTTACAGTCGCATACGAAGGAGCGGACTCACCCAAAGTAGCAGACATGTCTTCATGTATAGCTTTTGGAGTTAAACCTTTCAAATTCAAGTATTTTATCACTGCACGAAGTTCAATTTTATCCATTTTCAAAAATAGCTCCGACTTTACTTACGGTATCACGTGTAAACGAACAATGAATTATTGTGAATAAACAAAACTGTGCGTGCTTGTTACTAAATAATGTAGCTACAAAATAAGGGTAGTTATAAAATATACCAATGACATTAACTATGTTAGGCTAAGAACTTTTCAAATGACCCTCGTATTTAAAGTCGTTTTTTTAAAGTTTATTTATTTCTAAATTTTTAGTGTAAAGAATATAAAGTACATAAGAAACTTAGTAAGTGCCTATTTTTGAGGGTTGCCTTCGATCTCCCTGGGATTCCATCATCAGGTCCTGAATTGGTGATAATGGGACCATCTCTGGCGTATATTTTTTCGAATGAAAGAATAATTTTGGAAATCGGTTTACAAATGGCGGAGAAATCGGTGAACATTGTTTAAAAAGCTTATTTAAAAACCAACTTATTGCTTTAATACAATTCACATAGAACCTTTTTCAAAACATTAAATCAAAGCAAATAAACGGAGCTCAAAACTCAAATTAATTACTTAACTCAAATGCGGATGGACTTGCTAGTAATATCACATCCTTATCGCTTAAGTTGGAGCCAAAATACAATACGTAATTGGATGTAACGGCAATTTGCTGCTGTGGGTTGGTCATTTTCAAATTGTTTTGGAGCCATAATCGAAATTGTTTTGATGTTTACAGCTAACACATACTTTTCTCAGCCCTTTTAGATATTTATGGCTTTTCTAATTAATTTGTATATTTCAACAATAAATAATACCTACCTTTAGTTTTTTCTTATTAAAAACTGTGTTACAAGGACTTGCCCCATTTTAGCCACGTTTCATCTACAATACAAAAATATTCTCGTACGAGTACGTGTTTATTAACTTCATTTTGAATTTATTATTGTAGAAATAAAACTTTTTACGCTCGTTCCACTAAGAATTTAATTTAGAATAATAAAATTTGAAAACAATGCGTGGATCATCTTCAATGATTAATTGATGATTGTTTTATTTAAAAATTAAATAGGCAGTAGAATTACTGTATTTTTTTCTACATTTAATTCAATGGAGTCGTATCAAGAGATCACAATATTAAGCAAAAATTATTTTGAATACTTTTTTTCTTCTTTATCTACACTCACACACTAATATCATAACAAAATCAACACGCCCTCCCATCGCTCACATGTAAAAAATACACTAATTGTATTATCACTAGTATTTTTCGTAGCGTGTTTCCTTTTCGGGTTATATTACATAGAGTTACGTTACCAAAGCTATCCGGGTTAATCAGCTTCAGTTTGCGGCGATAAATCGTTACATTCTGCGATAAATTGTAACATTCTGCAATTATTGTTACAACCTCCCTCGGCGTTTATTACCTAATCACGTCCAAGTAATCTTTACAGTACGTACTCTTTCTTTAACCTTGTTTCTTGAGTATGTTCTAAAGAGTTGAAAGATGTTTTTCGTCGATGAAAAATCTTCGAAAATGTGTGACATAATATAGGTTCTAATCAATAGTAGAGGTCCAACTTATTCAAGGATAGTTAGAAACCAACTGTAGAATACAGGAAAATATTTGTCAAAATTCCCACTTTTTCAGAAAACTAAAATAGCATAAATAATTACATAGAGGACGGTTATAATGAACTTTACTAATTAAAGTTAAATCTATTGGTATGAAAACTTTTGCCAAAATTTTTGTCAAAATATATTTTAATAGTTTTTTTTAAAAAAAAGCAATAAATGAACTTAAACTTTACATAGAAAAATTTAATGTAGCATTAAATATTATAATCATAGCTGATTGATAGATTACTTATAAAACAACACTCCCTCTGGTCTGGATGTTGTCAACGTTATCTGCGGCCTCTTTCACCTGTTACCGACATTCTCGTTGCGCTACTAAAAACACGGCAAGGAAAAACAGAAAGTGCGTACAACATGTTGATTGCTATTTTCAAAGATATCACTGCCGTCCACTGTTCGTCGGAATCGTAAACAAAAAATTGTCAGTATATAAAAGGCAGTGAGTGAAAAGAGCAATTTTCTCCTCCATAAAAACAGTTGCGGAGTTATTTATGGTGATACCGCAATCTATACAAGGGATTTTGCCCAAGGCAGAGCATTAACGATTATCCGAGGGTTTCCTACAAAGAAATATTACTTTGACAAATAAATTATGTTTAGGTATTTTCTTCGCACGTTCAAAAAGAGTTTTGTCGGCCCTTAGGTTTTTTCTCGGGCAATGAATGAATGGAGCAAATTAGAGAGTGAAAAGAAAAAAATCTTATAACTAGGCATTCATTCGGTTCAAGCAATATTAGACCATCAAAACATTTCATGTCTACATATTCATAATGCATTTACTATGTGACACCAATCTAGTGAATAGAAGCTGTTCCTATTAATTGAAACCAATTAGGTACAGTCACTTCCCACATACAGTTTGGTTCGTAACCATTAATTGGTTGAGAACCTATATTCATCTGCACGTCAGGTTGTAGAGTTCTATTTTAAAGACTGTAATATCAACAGGTCATAACATTGATTTTATTCCTCAACAAATTGGCATGTGTTACAATCGTGAACGCAGTTTCAACCATAAAATTTGACGAAATAGAGAGGTTTGACAACTGCGACATGTTTCGAAAACACTTCTTAATTAATTTCTTGCATCCCTCTTATATGCCAGTCACCTTTGTTTATCCGTGTGGATACAGTTGTTGGCTTTTTAACAAAATCAAGTTCAATGGGCGGCATATATTTTTTGGCGACCAATTAAAAAATGGGATAAATGGAGGCCTGTGGGAAAGGTATTTGCCCACAAGTGGGACAATAATGGCTAACACACATACTTACAAACACACATACACACAAACAAAGTACACACACACACACACACCACACATACACATACATAACACATTAGGTAGTAGATTACTCTTGTCCGTCGGCTATGTACACACGCGCACCAAGGGTACGGCTGAAAACCAGCGTTGGGGCCTCGGCTTCAACACATGCTGAGCTGTGTCCTTTTTGACATCGCACTACAGCACAATTATACATTGTTTTGTCGTCTCCTGTATGTGTTCTTGTCCTGTGTTTTATATTGTATGTTATTTTATTTTCTTTGTGTTGTTGTGTTTTGTGTCAAATAAATGTCTTGAATCTTGAATCTTGAAAAAAAATGGACTCAAATGCTCCACTGGGCGGCGCTGTTAATGATCTTGTAAATATTTTGTTTGTTTGCAGGATAAATTTGTTATCAAATGAATCAGATGTCTTCTCCGATTAATGTAAATGAACAAATAGAACGATAATGAAATAGGTACAAAACTTTATGTTTTTACCTTTGATTCCGATGATTCGGCGCAGTTGCATGTGCCGTGGTCACGGGTAGACTGTGACCACTGTGATCATTTTGACCTGTTTTAGTATTAAAAGATGTGTTCAAATCGAAAAAGTGTAAAGCGTTAAATAGAACGATAACAAATCACGAAGCTGGCAAATGTAAATGGTCGAACTCGGAAAGTTCACTTTTGAACAGTATTGAGCAGTAGGTAAAAGAATTAAGGTTGTGATATGTTTGATAAAAGAAATTCAGTAATCTGTTTTATATCATTAATTCCTGAATGAGAATTTGTAAAAAATTACCAGGGTCGGTTGATAGCGCCATTGACACTTTTGTGAACTAAATTTGTGAATCTTGAGTTGTTAGAAAATACCTCATTCTGGAACATTGTTCCGATTTATAGAAAAAAATGTCTAAATGATCTTTTAATAACGTTTGAAAACAAAATCATTATGCTTTTATTGAATTTAGTGATTTTAAAAAGTACTTTATCTTTTTTCCGCAATTTACTACTCCTTTTGTAAGCGGATTATTTTGTTTCTCCCTCTCAGCTTTAACCCCTTTCCAACCCATTCGCTATCGAGGTCAGCTCAAGTTACCTATTGGCAGAGATACTGATTTAGAGCGTCATTTGTTTAGTACATTTATTTGACTGCCGGCGGTGCGAACTTTTGATGTGATGGTGAATGGCTCTGGCTTTCCAGTTGTTCTTATACTTCGTGATAATTTCGCATTCTTCTTCTTCCTAGCGCTTAGTCCTGTTTCTCATTTGGGGTACGCTTATTTGGAAAAATCTTGTAATGACTAAAGGAGGGGTTATTTTTTGCTGGGCAAAGGACTCCCCCGCATCCTTCTTCTTCTTGCGATCTGGTGCAAGTTCCGACCATTTGGAATAATAAGCATCCAAATCGTCACGCCATCTGTTTAAGGTTCTGCTTCGCCATCCTGTGGCACCCAGTGGATAACAAAACGTACCCACCGATCCTTTTAAAGTGTGATACTAACAAGAAAATAATGTAAGAATAATTTTTTTCATAATCCAAGTACGACAAACAAAAAGTTTGAACACCTTGATTCGAAAAAGAGTGGGAAACTATTACTAAAAGTGAAAAGATCGATATAGTGTATGTAGTGTTAATAAAATCTAGTTGCTCCAAAATTTTGTTAGTATTGGCATCGTTTTCCTTTAGCGTTGCGTAGCTCTACGCAAATGAATCGCTTTCTACAAAAACTCTCTTTACAAATAATTCGGAAAGATTAACGGGTTGATATCTCTGAAAAGTTCCATTGTGAGGATAAACTTTATCCCCTTAGGGAGGTTTTATTGTTTCTGTGGGAAAATGAGCCTTTGATCGATATAATCCTTCTTACTGGATTATTACGCTTCTCTGGTACATTTTCCCATTGCTGTTAATATTATCTGATAACTTCTCTTTTGATTGTATTCTATTAAACATCCTGTAAAGACTTATCCCATCAAAAACAATACTTGTCAAAAAAACCAAGTCTCGCAACTCAGTTGTTCTGCGGTAAAAAGTTGTGAGATCCATGTAATACCAAGTCGGTTATTAATTTATTCAGTCTCTACTTAAGCGACTTTCTGTATTAATACGTCCAGTCTCTAAGACCACGATCGTGGTCCATAACAATTGAAAATCAATTGTGTCTGGAATCTCCGTACTCGAAGCATTAAGTTGTTACGTAATAATTAACAGCATATCAATATTAAAATTCTTTAATGTTTTATATAAATATATCGAGACTTGGCCATCGCACTAAATAATTGAATTTACATGTGTTTTCAGGTGATTGAATTTACACGTGTTTTCAGGCGATGGCCAAGTCTCAATATATTTATATAAAACATTAAAGAATTTTAATATTGATATGCGTCACTATAAGATGCTGTTAATTATTACGTAACAACTTAATGCTTCGAGTACGGAGATTCCAGACACAATTGATTTTCAATTGTTATGGACCACGATCGTGGTCTTAGAGACTGGACGTATTAAGACAGAAAGTCGCTTAAGTAGAGACTGAATAAATTAATAACCGACTTGGTATTACATGGATCTCACAACTTTTTACCGCAGAACAACTGAGTTGCGAGACTTGGTTTTTTTGACAAGTATTGTTTTTGATGGGATCTCATTTCTTTTTGTATTTTGTAGGCAGTTCTACTTTTTTCCTTTTCGGTACCTTCTACTTATTGTATATCTACCAGCAACGAATTTTCTTAAAGCCCTCTCTCTGACTTATGAACTTTTCTTATTTTTGTAGGTAGCCTTCCGTTTTCTCTTTTCAATGAAAATCGCAAACGTATGAGCGCGGCTGCTGCTCGCTCGGCGACATTCACCTTTCCGCGCGCCCCGCCACTGTCCCCGCCCCGCGCCCTCGCGCTAGCACCGCGCAGCGCGTAGTAACGGCCCGCGCTCACTCGCTAGCATCGCAGCACGTGGTATAATAATTAATTTACAACCTTACGCACTCGTAATAAGTACGAATACGCACGTAGGTACGTTTTTTGCATTAAATAATTTAATTTACACGTGTTTTCATGACGGGAATACCCATTTTTTGCTCGATTTGGCAGGGGCACTACCATGCGCCTATATTTATATGGGACTAGCTTAAACCCGCGGCTTCGCACGCAATAATAATAACTGCCGTAAAACATCGTTACGAATAAAGCCAATATTGAAAGAATTAACTGAAGACTTGGCTGTATGGGCTTAATTTTCTTTGCGGTCTTTTCCAGATTTTTTAGTTTTTCCTTGATTCATACACCAAACACTACTTATATTCCAAATTTGAAGCTTCTAGGTCTGCTAGAAGTGCCTTAGAATTTTGATGATCGGTGAGTCAGTGAGTGACAAAATTAGGAAATTTGACCCGTTATAATTCTTAAAATACTGGTTCAAATTGAATGAAATTTGAAATATACCGTGTCTTTACAATGCCTGCATGGTTACTGAAAATTTCAGTCTTCCAGTTTTATCCACAACGAAGTTACAGGGGGTCGAAAATGGTCTGAATTGCTTCGAGAAAAGGATGGTACGGCCGTGACGCTTTTTTGCTCGACTTGGTGGGGGCACTGCCGTGCCCCCAGATCATGTTGTTACATAAAGTAAAAAAAAAATCTGATGGGGCAACTATGTAAATAGGCAATAGAATAAGGAAAATAATCATTCATATTGTATAATTAATTTGTTATCAGTTTACAAGTTTCTTAATAAAAGTAATCGAGTCTACTTATTTTTGCTATTTGTTTATAACCAAACATTTTAAATTGAATGTAGAAATTGCTTGCGTGATTTTAGCATTTAGAAAATATTAAATAAAATATCCACTTAAGGGTGGCCCACCTTGTGCGTTTTTTTAAGTAGGTTGCTCATTAGACGTTTCGCTCTGTTAGACGTTTTGCTACTTAGACTTTCTGATCGGGAGCGGTTCCATTGAAAGAACCACCGATACTTTTTTGTGTCTATAGTCCATTCAAAACTGCTTTGTGTATTTAGTTATATATATTTTTTGTTTTTGTCATCATATTGTCATTGTGATTGCAGTGAATAAAATTGTAATCAGTCAATCAACTGACCAGTGGTGGGGTTGAAATGTGTTTTATTTAAAATTTAAAAAATGATTTATACTGGCCACTTATACCAACAAGATTAAAAAAACAAAGAACGGTTTAAATAGAACGGAAGTTTCGCAGATATTGCGGCTTGTGTGAGCTTCGAGCTGGGGCGTGCTCGGCCACAAGCGTTATTGTAAAACGATGACCGAATAACAAACTCCGCTCCAGGGTTCTGGTGTGGATAACGGTCCATACGATTAAAAAAAAAAATCCGAATGGCCCAAATTGCTGCCAGAGCTTTTATTAGTTTTTCACTAAACTCACGTAATGCGAACAGAATTCCCGAAAATAAATTATTACATAACAATATACTTAATTGAACTCTAACACAAATAAGATACTATCACTTCACTTCACTTCACTTCATCAGCCCATATAATACGTCCCCACTGCTGGACACGGGAGGCCCTTAATAACATGAGGGGTAAATGCCATTCTTACCACGCTTGACAGACGGGTTGGCGAGGGTTTTGATATTATTGCAGAGTTTTCCTTCTCTGTGTGCAGATGAACTTGCTTGCATATTTACCTTAGTCACCTTGTACGACACCTCGGTAAGAAAGAGGGTGGTCCTCACACGGCATACTATAATAAGATACTATAATCGTATTTAAATAAGATTTTATACTTATTTTTTAATACATTTTTTTGTCAAGATTGATCGTAGGCATTTTACTTAATAGAAACAAGGTAGTAGTTTTTGAAAGTTTTCTGGTTCCATATCGGACTAAATTCTTATTCCATTTTATTTACTTTACCACACAAAGCGTTAAAGCACCATATTGTACTACCAAACCTGTCTCTTCAAGCTCATAAAATTCTGATTCGTGAGTTGTGTTTGCTAAAGTAATCGCAGCTCTAAGGCAAATACTAATCGCGGAAGTAGCCATAAGCCGCGTTAAATGCACCTGCATATGCGGGACTTAGGTACACTCAATGCCCCAAGTTCATTTTATATCATTTTATAGCAGATAAGAAACTTGGTTGGATACATGGTGATGATGAGTTCCGACCTATTCCGGCCATGTATTATGTCGCCGAAAAATAATAAGAATCGTAAGTTGATCAATTTTCGAGGTAGTTTATCAACTATCGGAAAATCATACGCGGCAGTTGAAAGAGTTATTTAAGTTGAGTTATTGAACGCAATACATTTTAGCCAATGAATCAACTTACGCTGCCTGGCTGTAAGTTTATCAACTAACGATTTTGCTACACGTCCAATCATACACGAATGGACCAATCGCTGCTCAGTGTACATTTTTACGTTAAACTGACATCCGTAACATAATACGCTGTTCTCTGATTAGTAGATGCGACAACCGCTTAACGCAACCACAGGTAGAGTCGTTTCTGACACTTCGCCGGCCGCTGCCGCGGCACGCGAGTCGTGCGTTGGGGTCGCAGTTCTTACCTAACCTAACCCAACCAACCCTTAACTTAACTGTATCCAGTGCTACCAACTAATGTGAAACTAGATATGGTAACCAGGGAAATCTATAGGATACCTGATAAACCTGAACCTCTCATTATTCTTACTCTTAGCATGAAAACTTGTTTTTTAATTTGTTCTATCTCACGCCGTAATGAACAACGTAGTGAAGTATCCTTTTTTGTTTGTGTAAGTTGGAGAGCTAACTCTTCAATTTTACATTCAGTAAATGAGTTAACAGAAAATGTTATTTATTAATTCATAATGAAGTAGTGAGGAAAAGGCTAAAGAAAAGTAATAGAAGAATTCACTAAACGAAACTTGACTGAGGCTAGATTCTTGATAGCAGATTTCAATATCTCATACGAAATGTATCAGTACTATTAGTAGTTATTCTGTAAGAAAACGAAGAAGTTTGAATTGAACATATTCTCTAGTGCTTCTGCAATGCATGAACTAACATTTATTTTCGGAAAACCAATCAGGAACTAAATCTATCGGAGAACCATGGTTCTTAGTATTGTTGATTTAAATTTAAACTATAAACTCCTTGCATTTAAATATCTGGCTTTTATTAAAGTACAAAAAATGCCTAATCTTTTTATTACTATTCCAAATACTTGATTATCTCGGCAAAATAATAATAATTTTGTTAAATCGAGTTTTCTGAACAAGAGCAATCTTGCTCAGTTTTTCACCCTAATCTTAAACTATCAAGCCCCGTCGAGCCATGAATCCCTAATGCTTTCTTTCAGCCAGCGATCTGGGGCTATTAAAAACCATTTTAGCGGCCATTGTAAGAATGCAGCCAAATGCAATGGAACCGGTTAATCAACCCATTACAATGCGTTTTGCCTCCGTTGACCCCGCATTAGTGTGTGGTGTACTTTATCGCCCACAAATCGAACTGTGCTAACGACCTTGCACACGACTGCGTTTAGTAAGTAAATAGTTAGATAATGGCATTGCCAAATATAACCTAAACTGTGGAGTTAAAGTAAAGCGTTTTCGATTGCTTATTGTAGGCTATAATAGGCAATTATGCTTGAAAAAAAAATCTTTATATCGTTATTTACTTTGAACAAAGTAACCTTAATTTCACCCGGGTTAATTTAATAATACCTTTCATTTCACAATTTTTGGGTCATGGTCGAGCTTAACGGCATAACGTTTTAGAAAGAAGAATACATGTTAAAAGCAGGTGTTTGTTCTCGGGTCGTGGGGGTTTGTGTCTGTCTTTACGTAAGTATGTTCCAAGGGACCCACAACACAAGGGAGTATGTAGCATTTAGAGAAAATCTTACATAAGCTGTCCAGCGCATCTGTTCTTGACTGTACCAACAAAATTACTATGCATTGGGTGACTTTAAATTAGTAAGTGAAACTGGAGGGACTAATTCACCCTTTGAAACTGAACAACTTTTCCGGAGAAATCATTTAACATTTATAAAATTATGCGACTTTCTATACTAAGAGAATCAGCTGCGATCAGATGATGAGTAGGCCAATATTTTCAGTTTGTTGGGCTAATTCACATCTTTTATTTTCGCTATCTTTTTTAAATTTACCCTATATAAAGTTAGCTTTACATTAATACGTCGCTTTTCTATAAATGCCTACAGTAACGCACCACAGGTGAGTGGCCAGCGCAGCACATTAGGGGTAATGAAGCTAAATGCATATTCAAGCTGCCTCAGGCACCTAATGAGATGAAAAATGTATGGTCGTCCGCCCGCGGTGACCCCTTTTGCACCCCTGCTTACTTTGTTCAACCACTATAAATAACCATTTTGAACTTATCTTTAGACCACGCGTGCTTTGAACAACGTGGGGAGGGGATATGAAAGTTGAAAATATGATTTTCTGTTTCAAAAGAAAACTTATACAGTATACTATCAATAAAGTTGCATGAATATTCTACTCTTTACTCTCTAAGCTTACGTCATTCTTAGAAAAGTACTAGTTTGTCTTGATTTGGTGAGTAACGTTTGTTGCTTAGAGATTTATACTTACGAAAGTGATGTATACTTACGAAATAATATATTCTTTATTTAACCCTTTACCAGGCCTCGGACAAATCCTGTAGTGATAGTATTTTTTTATAGATCTATATGACTAATAACGTATCAGAGTTTAATCATTTATATTCTAAAAATTACCTTAAAACCTTAAAAAAACATGTGGGAAAACATAATCCCACTGCCTACACTTAAGTAGGTAAATACTGACCGACAAATCAACGACAACATAAGTTTACCACTACCCACAATTAATTACTTCAAAATAAAACGTAATTTCTTCTTTACTTATAATGCAAAGCGAACGTGAGCAAACCAAAAGGCAAAAAGCTAGTTCAAAATAAAAAAAATCAATTCACCGGGTAGTGGAAATATAACTCTTACAATAATTAGGTCTTGACAGGCTAAGGTCATATGGTTCCAACGTGTTTTATTTTGTTATTATCATGATAGTTTTCGTTTGATATTTTTCAGGTAACGTATAAATTATGGATATATCACTAGAAAAACTCAAATTCTACAACATATCAAAAAATTGCACGACTTACCTTTCTCCGATTTGCCATTAGAAATAAAATACGCTGCACTTTTTAAAAAAACAACGGTTTCACAGGCGACTACAGAAAAAATGGCCGTAAAAGTGACATTTGCGTTCCGTTCCAAGTTTTTTTTGTGTGACCATAAGTAATATTTCTATTTTGACGTTTTTGACAGTTTGTGGTAGATTCTTTACCAAAACCTGGTAAGTAATTAAAAAACTTTCAACCTAATGTTGTACTTTGTGTAGTCGGAAGAAGTATTCATTCAAACACGATGTTTCTGTTTTTTTAATCTAACACATCGCAGTATAATAAATTATTTCTTACTTTATATGTAACTAAAAAAAAATATGAAAACAAAACGTCAACCAAGTCATCTTGTGTTTTTCCTACCTACCGACCCTTTTTATAGACCATATTTTTTATTAACATCAAAAATATATTGCAAGAAATACGAGCGTACAAGAAAATATACTTAGCGACGCATCGTTAAGACCTCAAGAAAATATTTTTTTTATGAAAACAGCTACATGGTATAATTTTTTTTTATTTCTTGGTATATTGATATACTTTTAAAATATTTCTATATATATACAAAAGCTTAAGCCTTTGTGCCATTGGAGTGGGCAGAGACTAAAGATTGCCATCACATGGTATGATCCAGACACACTTGTTTTTTATATGTTAATGTCATCTAAATATTTCACATTCATTTATTTTGGTCAAGAATGAGCTAATATTTGAAGATAACAAACGCTGTAAATCATCCGTCTTCAACAATGTTAATAATATTAAATTTCTACGTCTATTTAGATTTTAAAAACCATAATTTTACCATCCGCTTAAAAACTTATTTAAAAAAAGTTTTTAAACCGAGAAAAAAGAGGTGTGTTTTTGACTTGTGTACCTGTGTATTTCGAAGCGGTGTTTTCATCTGAGAGCAGCAGGCCGAGTACGATAGTGACAGCGCCGCGACAACACCTCGCCATAGTAGTATATTCATTATAGTTTTTAGGGTCTTAGTTGCTTCAAAAGACTCTAAAAGATAGTAATGACGAGATTGATTTGATTTGAACAATAATTACAATACAAACACATTTTTGTGAAACAATCTTCTTATCGTATAGGTAAAGTCAAGTGTGTGGCGAACTTGGCTAACCCTGCTGTCAGAGTTTTTAAACCGCACAATGGCCTCTGACTTGATTTTTTACGACTTAAGTCAATCGACGCATGAAAACGCTCGTGATAAATTGCCACTTTGGTCACCCATCAGGTTCCCTGCCTATGTGTACGTTGTTTTATCTCACTGATCGGTTGAGATCAGCGAGCGCCACTGGGCTAAGAGCGTTTCTTGGGAAATAATAATAAATGTTATTGATTTATGTGTGTTAAATATCAAATTTCTGCTGCGCGCAGATTTTTTGTAAACTTTGACACATCATATCTTGGAAACTATAAGTCGTATTAAAATGAATGTTGAATTTATTTATAGGAAATTTATCAATAAACAATTTAGTATTTGGCTATTTTGTCCTAGATTGTATAGTTTTCCTGAAAATTGAGGAAATCTGTAAAACGGGACACTTTTCAAGAGGGGGAGGGGTGACGCCGGATGCGGGGGGGCGGGAGAGTTGTGATTTATAATGTACTTATTGATAGGTATAACACTGCAACATCAAAACAAAATTATTAATTTTGCCGTTTTGTCCATACATTGAAATCTAGAATGAATATGCGCGCGACACTCGCGCAATCAAAGTGAAGTTTCAGCGTGAGCCAAGCGCGAATTTGTCGTTATCGTGCTAGAGCTGCTGACGTAGTCGTGATGATATTTAGATAAATTTGATCAAAGTTGGTTTAGCCGTTTAAAGGTTATAAGCAATCGAATAGGGTTGATAATTTTTTTTTAATTTCAATTAGGTGTTTACCATAAGCTGAGGTGTAGTTGACCAAATGTAATTGTGAGTTGTATGTATGTAAATCCTTTATTGTTCAATAAATATTTTTAGAGGAGCAAAATATGGTACTCACAGTGAGTTATTAGATTAACACATTACGAATACATTCACACGCTCCCTGTCCTTGTGTGTTATTAGATATTGCAGAATCGGTAACTCAAACGCTTTTGTCTCGTATAAGCAGTTTTCATGTCATTATTCCAAGAAGAACCCGAACTATCGAGGACAAGTTTTGTAGTCCACACGTGGAGTTCATTATATCTTACCTTGCAGATATGGTTTGGTGGTAAAAAAACGTAACTCATCTTTCTAGAGAAACTATTTTCTTTAAAAACAAACTAGCTTTCCACCCAAGACTTCGTTCCCGTGAGAATTTGGGAAACTTATGTAGCCTATGTTTTATTCTGATGTTTAAGCTATATTAATGCAAAGTTTCATCAAAATCCATGTAGTCATTGTTGTGGAAGGAGTAACAAACATTCAGACACAGACTCATAAACTTTCGGCATTACACTAATGAATGAGGCGTAAGATAAGATGAGTAAAGAAATTACTCAAATTAACCCTTTTTTTACCAGCCCGTATACGAGTACGTCCCCACCGAGGGGCACGGGCCTCCCTTCGAAACACGAAGGGGATTTAGGCCATAGTCCACCACGCTGGCCCAATGCATGTTGGTAGACCGCTCGTCTTTCAAAAATGAATTTTCTTGGACGGGCGGGTTTCATCACGATGTTTTCCTTCACCGTAGAGCAAGTGATAATTAGAAATCTGTACATAAATCCGAAAAGACGAATTTAGTGGTACAGGCCCACACCAGGATTTGAACCTGCGACGTTCGGATTGCAACTCTGGCTCATTACCAACTGGGCTATATCCAAATTAACCTTATTTATAAATCTGCTATATATAGTTGCGCATTACATATGTAGTTGCGCATTACAGCTGGACTCTTTCAATCACAATGTTTTAGTAACAAGTTTTTAATAATAATAAGATTGTGATAGCCTCAAAAGAAACATACAATATGTATGTCAAGACCTAGAAATAAGAACGATTGTTCGTGATCATAATGGTTACGTTACGATATTCATAGCCTAAAATTTGATAAATTAATATTCTTAGAAGGACCAAAATTATGCAATGCCGAAGTTGTAATAATAATAATATTCATCAAATACACAAAATGAAAACATTAAGAAGGTTATTAGGTAAAATAATGAAGTTGCGTGTTTGAAGATACAATATTTCAGAAAACGACGCACTCTGAAGTAAATTTAAACTTTACGGCTGGTCGTAAACTATCAACAAATTGAACAAAGTTCTATAACAGCATGGCGATCCAACCTACCCTTCGTATAATGAATGAACCACTTCTGAGCATTTATGATATTAACATTTGAAAAAGTTTTAAAAGAAAATCAGATATTTTCGATTCATAGGAAACTGTTTTTAATTAGATTTGCTAGTTTGAATCATAAGATATCCTGAATTAGTGATTTGAGATAAAATCTAATAAATTGTTTTGTTGTTTTTTGATTGATTAGTCCGCAAAGGACATATCGATCAGTAGATGAAATTCCTTCTCGTACCATTGGTGGCACGATAAATGGTAGTTTGTGAGGATGTATGGATGGAATTTTTTTACTCTTTCACGTAAAAGCTACCGGACGGATTTTGAAGAAACTTTGCAGTAATAGCTTAGATATGAAAATAATACAAAGGCTACATAATTATCTTAAATCCCTATGGAATAAAGTCGCAGGTGAAAAGCTATTTCAATATTTTTACTTATTAGATAGAATCTAACTAATAGAATAGAATTAAAGTCGAACATTTATTACACTAAGTTGCTACACGATAAGAAAAACGCTAAGTAATTTTAAAAATGTCTTCGTTAGAAATCATAAAATGAACAAAAAAATTAAGACCGAAAAATTTAATGCTTACATTCTTATATCCTTAAAGTAATTTCTTAGACTTATTGAATGAAGAGAGATTTTATACTCCACTGGGTTCCTCTTGTAAAATAATTACTTAGGTATCTGTGAATGAAAAGCATTCCACTTTGAAAATATTTTTCGTTCCGTTTCAGGGATCTTTTCAAAAGCTTTTTAAAATTTATAAATAACTGCAAAATGAAAGCTTACTTTACTTATTTTGGTGTAGCCATCAATTGAGTTTAACTTTTTAATTTACGCGGAAAAACGTACAGCGCCGGTGGAAGAAAATATTGTTATTAAAATTGAATAAACACAGCGAGTGGCGTGGAAACAAAAATAACGCATCCGGGTCGAGCACGTCCCGAAATTCAGTTTCGACACATGTTCGCTTTACACTGACGTGATCGCATTGAAACTATTTGCGGGAAAAAAACAAAGAAAAATAAACTAAAAAGAGTGCCCCTTATGTTATTGTGTCGCCTTTTAACGAAGTTTGTGCTGGCTAACGCTCAATTTTCATGCCGAGAGTTAAATTGTATGTGAAAAATGTTCAATCACGGTGGATCATACAACGCTGGCACTTCTCTGTCTAAAAGGGATAGAAATACCAATAAACCAAAAACTAAAGGTATGTACACACACATCGTAAACATTTGAAAAGATTTACTCTTTGAAACACACCATGTTTCATGAAAATTGTCGGTGACCGTGAACTTATTTTATCCTATGTGTAGTTTAATAAATATCTCTCGGGATATCAAAGAATGTATCAAATTTATTTTAAAATTAAAAATATTCTCGGCATACCTCGTTCTATCTACAAAATTGGGAAATATTTCCACATTTAGCACTATTTTAAATCATAAAATAAAGCTTATATCACGAAGAACAAAGATTTTAATCATATACAATAATATAAAAGTATTTTAAATATTTATTTTTGTATGTAGGTACATGCAACCGGAAAATATACATCATTTACGTTTTTTATGTTAATGAATGATGTTCCAGTTCATGCAATAAAATTAACTAAAAAGTTAAAATTATTTGAGAAATCTCTTTGAAATGAGCCTTGAAGCAGAGCTGTGACAAGTACCCGGAATAGATACTAATTCCGTACAACACCACAATAATGCCAAATATTTATCGCTCATTTTCAGCTGCATTATGTTTTACCATTACCACGGGAATGTTTACCAGCTGAGGTGTTGAGCGCTTTGAGTAACGTTTCAAATTATCCTTTATTATTACAAATTAATTGGTGTTTACGAACGCTGCTGCATTGTGGAAAACACATTACTGTGTTCACTGTTATTATGTGTATTTATCTATGCGTTCCATTATACGTTTCTGTCCACAGCTCTAATCAAATTTAGTATCTCTTCTATTAAAACTTTGCGCTGTCAGAAATAGTCGTTCCAAAAACAAAACGATTGCATACCAAGAATAAAGCGATCTTTCACACTTACTTATTTTTTTTTCAATTTTCATGTGTTCTAAATAAAAAAAAGGTTATTTAGTTATAATACAATACAATACAATATACTTTATTTGCACACAAAGACATACAATACATTTAACAGAACATAAAACATAGTGTACAACAAGGCGGCCTTTTTGCTAGGTAGCAATTTCTTCCAGGCAACCTTCAACTAACTAGACACAAACGCATAAGTTAAACATCGATGGGATGAAATTGATCAATACATTTACAGCATTCAGTTAAAAAAATATTAATAAACCGAAGAGACTGTCTGACGAAGGCATTATCGCTAACAATCAAAATAAATCAGAAACTTCAGGCCATTATGTCCGAATGAGTGATTCTGTTCAAACAGTTATCATGCACAGCTTAGCTTCCTCTCGATGAATTTTACGTGTATTTTACTGTTATTACGCTCTTCCAATCTTCATAACAACCAAACCACTCTGATTTCGAATAACGTTTTTTCGGAACGGGTTTTTTCTTTGAGTTTTATCTGTGATTTGCCCTTTTGATGATCCAATCGCTTTTATTTAAGGTATAGTCAATAAACAAGATTGAAAATGACTATTCTAAGGGTAAAAAAAATATATTTATATTTTGCTTATAAGTAGATGAACCAACAACAGTCTTGGTTAAAGTTAGCCTCAAACATAATCTTTTATAAATAAATATGAAAATATAAAATTCGTAGATTCATTGTAAGAATGATGAATATTTCGTTATTACGAAAATAATATTTGGTTATGCACCATATTCAACTTACACAGTCTGTGATGCAACTTAGGCTGCGTTGCAAAATTAAATAAACATAAAAGCATTTGAATATTTTTTTTATTGTCGTTTTTTGATGTTATAATCGACATTTAAATCAATCAAACATTGCCAAGTCAAATAATGCTTTTATCTCTATAACATATCATTATCCAGACAATTGAAACTATGCCGACACTAAAGTTGATTACGTTAATGGATATATCTTTGGCTTCACTTACATATCGAAAAATGTGACAACTAAGTCGAAATACGTATAAAGCTGACAGTTCAGAGTAATAAGGCGAAACGTCTCACAAAAGACAGGGCCATATTTTTTGCGTACATATTCGAAAGTGGGTGAAAAAGCCTCGTACAAACGTAATTTATAGTGAACGGTATTCGGCCATGTCGACAGTTTGTTCTGCATAATTTATCCGCTGGATCTCAATTCGTTAAGTTTAACTTGAATGGCGACAAATTAACGTCGAGAGATACTGAATTATTGAGCTCTCTTGAACTCTATGCCGTTGCAATTTAAACTAATAGTATATATGACAGGAAAAGCAACATAAAGGGAAATTGATATCTGGATCTAGTTGCGAGGCAACATGTGTGAAATAAAGTGTTATTTTTAGTGACTTCGACTGCGATAATCTTGGCAACAGTCAATTAAAATGTATAAAATGGCTGTAATGACAAATGAAATGGTTATGTCTTTTGATTTATTAGGGGTATAAAACTACAAAAATGCTTTTATATGGTGTCACACATAACTCCCAAAAAAATTATCGATACATGCAATAGAGATACGAATATGTATGTGTCCTCTTTATCTGCTGGTTACAAAATGTTTTGGCGTAGGCGTAAAAGACATTCCGTTCTAATATACAAAAAGTACTAACCTTCCAGTCGTTGTCTCATTTACACAGGATATTATTGTTAATCTCCACTCCAGTAATACAATTTTCAAAAAAAAAACTTTGAAAAAATGAGGGAATACGACCTTTGGGTCTTTCATTCTTGGTGATTATAGTGTCCATTATACGAATGCGACCACAATGTAAAACAATAAGTAACAAATTATACAGTGTTCTAAATACGTATATTACAAGTAGCTACCTCACTAATGTCGAAACTTGGTCTCATATCGAAATACCAAGAGGAGTTTAAGTCATAGTTCACTACAACAGGCCCGAAGAACAGGCAAACAAACTTCCGGGAATTTCGAAACACACTTCACATCATTAAGTTGGATGACAAAACATTTACATTGTCCACGTTAAAAACGTATAAATCAACTGAATTTAATTCCAACTATGCTTTTTAGCAGATAACTACAAACCAAAACGTCATCTAAATAAAATGTGTAAGTATTTTTCGTTTTTGTTATTTTTTAAAAGCGCTAAACCATCTCTTTCGATTAAAAAATAATAATTTAAAATCGGCCTACGATTGGCGGAGTTTTCGCATAACAAACATTAAAAAAAATCGAATTGAGAACTTCCTCCTTTTTTTTGAAGTTTATTTACAAATGTGAGCCGAGCCTATAATGATTTGGATTGCTTTGAAAACTCAGTCCAATAATCTCAAATTGCTATAAAACATATTTAGTAAATAAAAACATCTTAATTGTTTAAAGTAATTATTTCATTTATACGCCGGCAAAAAGTCAAATGCAGTAAAGTACAGACATTTGTTTACTATGCATCTTGCATTTAAATATTATCCAGGAGAGTTTCCTGTTCCACCCAGATTTTGTCCATGGATACTTACCAAAGCTAGAAAATTATCAGCAGAGCGAGAAATTAAAGTATCCGTGAACGGCATAAAATTAACAAGTTTCTTGACTAGATGTACAAGAGACAAAGAGATATGGACAGTGACTGAACCAACTCAGTTTTGCTCATTTATTATTAAAACTTAAGAGCTTTTACTTTCAATAAAGTGATCAGGACTCTTTTCTTTCAAATTCAAGTTCTTTATGCAAGTCTCATACAAAGAAGAGTTGTTAAAATTAATAAAGGTTGGATGAGATGCCCTGTAAAGGAAGCATTATTATTTAAAGTAATTAACCAATGTATTTTTTTTTCTTTTTTTTGTGCTTGTTTTTTAATTTTCGGTAAGAAATGATACCAACATTTCATTGAACTGATCAAAACAACTTCGTTTAGACCTCTCTTAGTCTCTCTGCCTGGAACTTTTCCTCCTCACAATGGCGCTACGTTTATACATAAAAAACAAACCACCGGAACTGCAAAAAATTTTTTTAAAACTGTTATAGGTTTATGACTCCGTTGCCATTAAAAAAATATATATTTAATATATTGATAATTAATAAATATTTTCCTCTGTTGTTTGGTGTAGAGCACATTATCGCTATTTGTTTCAAAATAAATGTATAACATGTTAGATGTCATGTTATGTTTATCGGGCGCTTTCCACACTTAGCCTCTCGATTGGGCCTTTGTTCCTGATATTTATGACGTGATGTATATTGAAGTACATATCTTCACATATCTCTTATTTCTGATCTATCAGTACTACTCTAACAAATAAAAGCGAGGTCTTAGGTGGAGTTTCGTCCTCGCACTCGGCCACTTACTTCCATTCTATGCACTCATAACTGAATTAATACCGTTTAAGGGGATAAATCTGAGCTCTAAAATTGACTTAAATTGCCTTGTTAGCTACCTCTAAAAGCCTAATAAATTTGTCATTATTAAACCATGTTTATTATTTGTATGACTCAAGCACAAAATACTACATATTTTAACGATATCCATGGCTGGAAATTTAAATAGGTAGCTAGATCAGCTACTTCCTATTAAGTCAGGTTTATTCCACTGCTGGTTAAAGGTCTGGTGGTAGTGGTTGTCTTACATAAAAATTGTTGGGTCAAATTTGATTTGATTCTCAGCCAACATTAAAATATTTAGTAAATACATATAAATGTGAAATCTTTTGGTCTAACATAGGTTGTTTTGTTGCAAAGGATTTAGCAGAAAATGTCAGAATAGAATTTGCATTGTCTGACTTGTCTACATTTATTAAATTCTATGGGCTGCTTTGTTTTCATAGTACCCTAGTTTATGTAAAACGAGGAACATTGCTTGAAACTTGGAATTCGCTATGCGATAGAATATTTTATTGTGAAAATACCAAATAACAGTGCTTTAAAATGTCCAAAAGAGCGTTTGTTGGAGACAGCGTTTCTTGCTTTTCAGCCTTTCGGATTAAAATTACTTTTTAAAGTGATTTTAATGGTTCAGCTTCTTTTCCGCTTTCCTTCTCGATACTTAAAATTATAGACGGAGATCCCAGGGCCGCCAGACCTAACTTATTTTCTCCTTAACCAAATGTGTGGGAAATAGTAGTGCTAATATGTACTATTAACATGCGAATACTACCAGGTTCTGAAGGTACTTCCAAAAATTACTCACTTGTCTTGAAGTCTGGCTGCTGATATCTTATAGAATATAAATCATTAAATATATAAAATAATCATCAACACCGCCAGACACTCTCGGTCAGCTGTAATTTCTGCCAAACGCTTTACAGTTCGCAAGTAAATTATGCGATTATACCTACAATCTGAGACGTGATTTTTGTATATGATGTTCAGGGAACTATAACAATGCTTTTTATAGCACCCAGACTTCAAGACAAGTGAGAAATTTTTTGAAGTACCTTCAGAACCTAAAAATTGGCCGTCGACCCAGGATAGCTGGTATTCATACATTACTAGTACGTACTAGCAATACTATTACCCACAAATTTGGTTTATGAGAATATAAGTTAGGTCTGGCGGCCCTGGGATCTTGGTCCATTAGCAGTCAGGCCCTCGTTCTCTCTCCTAATTGAATACCTCTTTTAACATAAACTAATGCGATACACACCTAAAACTTTGGTCTAGATCTAGACGGATGGTCTAATTCATTTCATCACAAGGCATGCGACATAAGTACACTAATTAAAATAATTGCACTTTACAGCAGTGGTACTTTAAAATACACCACTATCATAGTAGGTTGCCGTTACCATATGACTTTGCTACTTTCAAGAGGAAATTATATCAACAAATAAATAAAAAAATATTTTCATAATATTTTTGTCGGCCAAGAAGATTTCAAATAAACTTTTGTGTAAGAATTTCAGTGGCATTCCTCAGTTGACGTATACAGTTGTTGGTGGATTTGAGCTATTCTCTGTGAAGCGGAATGGTCCGTTAGGGATGAAAAGCTCATCCTTGCCACCCCTTCAGCCAGTGCTCTTTATTGCGCAAAGTCGGAATACTTTGTATAAGATCGCTATTGTCTCTAACTAAAGAGATTATGTGGTTTAAGGTAAAAGCATAACGTCAAACAATATGTATATTAGGTCTTTAAAAAAAAAAGTCCTTTTAAATTTTTTCCCATTGTCTTTTAACACAAAGTAAATACGAAGTAAAATTATCCAAAATCAAATATATCTAACTCAATTTTTTAAATAACTGTTTCACAAAATAGTGCTTGAAAAAAAATCTGCTATTTCATTATATTATTTTACATTAATTAAATGTCCTGAATACGCCTGGTGACTGCTGTGAAAAGTAGCAGAAGGTCTTAAAGGATTTCTGTATGTTAGGCGAAAGGGTAGCACCTATATAATATACACACATTTCATCCAATATGCTCCAGTTCTCATGTTGTCATCCTGGGTCTTAGTCAAGTGTAACCCGAATGAGAAACGTGAGAAAGCTCTAGGGATAAACTACAGAGCTATTGTGCGTTCAAAAAAAGTTTTACCTGTCATGATATTGTTATATAACACTTTAAATTTTCGCGATTTGAACACATAATTAAATTCTAAAACGGGTCTAAATTCGCGTATATATATTTATTTACCTATTCCCGACGTTTCGACGTTTGAGTCTATATATACGCGAATTTGGACCCGTTTTAGAATTTAATTATAATAGTGTTACTTGTTGTGATTATAAATAAACATTTAAATGGGCCTTTTTTTAAACCATTCGAAAGTAATTTCCAGGAACGGCTTTGTGTTACAATTGCTCCCTATGTCCTAATAACACTAGGGATAATAGGAAAAAATAGGGAGCAATGGTAATAAAATTTTGCCGTGTCGATTCCGTTAGAATTATAAACAGGCCCAAAAAGTTTGATTTTGACAAAAATGCATGTTGTTTATAACTTAGACTATACCGTTAAGATTTATCACAAGCGTGTTAAGGTGTGCTTCTTATTACCGTTTGTTTGTAGATAGGACGGCAGTTGTTAGCAAAGCCTATTCTTCTTGAAGTCCACGATCTTTTTATCAGCAAAATTGTATTCTTTTGAAATGATTTCTTAACATTTTCTTTTTACAGCTAAACATAAAATTGACGTGATATAATCTACAACTTTTTAGAAGTTTTTTCCGGGTACAGTTAAGTTCATGGCTATGGAATTATTCAGACCCACACAGATTTATGGGAGAATTTTTTTGTGGTGTGGAAATAAACATTTTTTTCTATTCCTATGTATAGGCAGACTATCAATATTTATATATTTAACTTGGTTTGAACCTTGTGTGTGGCCTTACAATAATGTAAATCTTAGCTTGTTTTAACTTGTAGAACTAGGCTCAGATTTTTAAAAATTAATCAAACGTGACATTTACTTTTTAACCCCCAACAAAAAAGAGGGGTGTTATAAGTTTAACGTGTCTGTCTATGTATCGGTGTGTCTGTGTATCTATCTGTGGTATCGTAGCTTCCAAACGGATGAACCGATTTTCGTTTAGTTTTTTTTTGTGTCATAGATAATTTCTTAGCCATGTTTCATGAAAATCTGTTCAGCCCTTTAAAAGTTATAAGCAATCGAATGTCGGGAGTGATTCAAAATTTTTATTTTTAGTGTTATTAGTTATTACAAACAGAAAAAAAATCTTTTCCTGCTAAAATATTTCTACAAGTTTTAAACATATTAAAGCGGGTTCTTACAATAATTTCGTTTTAAATAAGTATCCGATATTTCGACGCAGTTGCAAGCACCATGATCACGGACAAGCCACGCATGATCAGCGCCGAAATATCGGTCCTTTCTACTTCCTCATCATGTAGGTTCAATCAATTATCTAACGAACTTGAATAAACCTGATGACAGATTTTGAGGCCGCTAAATAACTTTTAAAATATAGCCCATACTTATCCCCACCGAAGGGCACGGGCTTCCCTTTGAAACGAGAAGGAGATTCAGGCCATAGTTCACATTGCGGATTGTTAGACCGCACGGCTTTCGAAAACGAATTTTCTTAGACGTGCGGGTTTCATCAAGATGTTTGCCTTCACCGCTGAGCAACTGATATTTAATGAAAAATCCATACATTAATCCGAAAAGTCGAATTTAGTGGTACAAGCCTGCCCCAGGATTCGAACTGGCAACCTTCCGGTTACAAATCTGACTCAATTACCAAATGGGTTATCACCGCTACGGTTACTTATATTTTAAAAAATCAGCAAGAATCGAAATCCACATAAAATATTTCCTTAACCAAAAAAGCAAAATGAGACTCTGTCTTTTATGTGTAATAAGCTTTTAATAATAACTGTAGATTCAATTACAACGTTTAACAATAGGAGCAGCTTGATGTGTATTTCAATTAAATTTGTACAAAACATTAGGACAGCGAGTTCTTTCACCCTTTCAACAAATAAGTTCTAGTATTTCTCGTAGCTGCCTCGTCAAATTACATGGTGGGATCTATTTCGTTCATTACACTGGACCCTTCTCATTTCACTTATTTGTATCGTAAAAACTATTCGACATTGCGTGATAAGAAATGTCTTGTTTTGTATAGACAGATTACTAGCTTTGTCTATAGAAAACAAGAAGATCATCACAGCATTTAGTGCTTTTTAATTAGGTACTTTATTTAAGTATTTCTGTATACCTAATTAAAGTCTTACCCAATCCCAAGTAGCAAACGATTGTCTTAAAAAAATTTGATGAATTTATGAAATTCAAGTTTTGATGAAGTAAAGATATGTTTGATTTAATAACTATCGTTGTTTGCTATTTAAAAAGAAGTGATATTTAAATCACAGATTTTTATTTTAAATCACAGAAAATATGAATGTAATGTTCAAAATTGTATAACAAATTCACGACCTGTGATTCTCTATCTAATACCAATAACGCGCCCAACCTTCCATTAAAATGCCATTTTACTTTTCAAATAAAATATTCTCGTGGAACCTTTGGTTGCCAAATTTAATATAGAGCCATGACGCCAGATCACAGAAATAAATGGTGAAGCTAAAATAAGTACTCACGTAAAGCAGTTGACATATTCATAGACGTTGACATAAAATACAGATCCCAAAATTTTCCATTTTTTTTTCATGTCTGATCCCCAATTAGTCTTACGAAACTGGGCCCATTGACTACAAACAGGACTCGATTCCATTTAAAATGGAAAAAAATGTCAGTGACAAAATAATTTAATTGAAAAATTAATATATTTAAGGGTGTACCCGCTTTAAGGGATATTAAAAAAATTCGAGGGAAATTTTTTGTTAATTGAAAGTTTCTTTGTACTCTAGTCATGAAATCTAAAATTAGGAGTAAACAATTAAGTAAACGAGTTATAAAGTCAAGTAATATTGATACATGTACAATTGTACACCTAAAAGGTTATAATACTCATCATTCCAGTTCAGTCACAGCCAACTATTGGTAACTGGTTACAATGGTCAGTTAATTTGGTAATTACTCTACTGTAATCACCTGCTTTGATGGTAACTACATACAAGCAGTATTAGTAAGGAAACGACAATGGTATATTAAATATCCGAATTTAACAGAGGTTAGGTGTCCTGCGTTGTTCATCGTACTTCTTATAAGCATTAAATCTAACAAGTACGAAAGTTATACCACTTTTCAGACAACTAAAAATAGCCGAAAGACTTTGCCATAGAACTCAGCACAAAATATTGGCAACCATAATTTCCATGATTTTCAGACTCGTCGGTGTAGGTGAATTTGTTGTTCCATTCATTCCATCTCCTTACAAAGGCACACAAAGAAACAAGATGGTGCTATTCATGACTGACACTACACTCTGACTGTAACTTAACTCTGAGTGAGAATATTTGAGGGATATTAAGCATAAAGCGACATTGAGCCAGCAGGCGCAGCTCTAAAATAAAGGGGGCATAAAATAAAATTGAATGCAATAAAACCAGTAATACCTAGCTGAGCGTCGGTCACATATCGTATTCGGAAAGCCATAACTGTTAGATGTGCAGACGATGGGCCATATCCATGGTTTTGCTATCCGATTTTATTCCTATAGGTGCCGGTATAAGCCTAGTGAAATGAATCGTTCTATTAGTGGAGGTGATTTCTCGTAACGCAATCGGCCTAGTCAATTGCGAATGGTTAAAATAAAAATTCTTCTTTAAACTTCGAGAAAAAAGTTCCTTTTTTTGTGTTTTATATTTTACAAAACTATATAACTGTATATCATTATCTAAAAGATTTAGACTGATATGACTAATTAATCAGTTAAACTGAGAACAGATATTTAGAAGTGAAGCGCCTTTTTTAGTGTTTCTAGAACAAATCAGAATGTTTTGACTATTTATCACTGAATAGTAACAGTTAAGTGAAACGTTCTTAGGTTTTTCAAGTGACAGTTACAGTGAACTCAAAACCTAATAAAGTTTTTTTATTACTTTTCTGCAATTTCTAGTTTGAAATCATCACAAATCCAAACATCACAGAAAACTTCGCCTCTGGGCTAGATTGTGGTCAAGAGCAAACCATTACCTATAAAAAATATATCATCATCGTCATCAGCCCACATACGTCCCATTTGAGCCTACCTTCCAAGCCACATACGTCCCATTTGAGCCTACCAAGGGAACTATTTGAGCCTACCTTCAAAACAATGAAGGCGAAACATTTTATGAATAATAAATAAAAAATTCAATGAATTTCCCAAAATTAAAAGTCGTTATAAATAAGCAATCTATTCCTTAAGCTTTCGACCGACACACAACAGATACTCGTCTATTACTGTCATTGTCATCTGTATAGTGCAAAAGAAAGACAAATCTCTAAATGCTGACCTCCGATGCTACGAAATATTGGTCGTAGCCTTGTAGAATAAATACCCAGTAACTTGAGAAAACTATCATTAATTTACATATAGTAAAACAAAGTCCCGCTGGTTCTGTCTGTCTGTTTGCACGCGATAAACCCGAAAGTAACCAACTGGATTTTCATACGATTTTTACCTACAGACGGAGATATCTAGGAGGAAGGTTTACTTGTATTATTTATTTATGTTTTGTGTAAATTGGATGAACACCAGGCAAAGCCGGGCGGGTCGCTAGTTTTACATAATCGTGTGTTCTCCTAAATGTCTAGCATAGTTCAGTGGTAAAATACACTAGTGTCATATTTACCCGGCGGGTAACAAAGATATTCTTGGTATTTCACAAATTACTTAAGTAAATAGGTAACCTTCTAAAGGGTTTGATCATTAAGACCTTTTGTGACCCGCCCTCGACATTAATAGTAAATTCAATATCCGCAAATCGTCAAAGTTTCCGATGTAATACAATGTGCTATTGTTACAAAACGTATTTCATGTTTTAAGGACAAAAAATCACCTTATATGATGAGTAAAACCGACTTCAAAAAGTGAAAAATAAAGACAATGTCTACATTTAATGTGTTACGTACTGATCAGAAAACGAAGATCTGCTTTGCTTGCAAATAATTTACTCCAACTGAGAATCAAATAATCCTTAATTTCAAAGGTAGTGTCCCAGTCAAATTCAAATTCAAAATATATTTATTTTGTGGAACATTTAGGATGTTACTTAAAATAAGTCAAAATTACATTAAATACATACAAACAAACATACATTAAATGATTCTTCTTCTTCTTCTTATCGTGTATATATAGTCAAGTATGTGGCAAACTTGGCTAACCCTTGTGTCAGAGTTTTCAAACCGCACAATGGCCTCTGACTTGGTTTGAACGACTGTAGTCAATCGACAACAGCCGGGACCGACAGCTTAACGTGCCCTCCGAAGCACAGAAACGCTCGTGATAAATTGCCACTTTGGTCACCCATCAGGTTTCCTGTCTCGTATACGTTGCTTAACCTCACTGATCGGTTGAAATCAGCGAGAGCCACTGGGCTACGAGCGCTTCAATAAAGTCAATAAAAAGTAGATTAAAGGATTTAAATAAATACATACACATTAGTCCATTTGTCTCTACTTACGCCTATTCGCAAAGGTGCAGTCTTCACTTAACCAGGTCTAGGTTATAAAAACAATGTAGCATTAATGTTATTTGTATGAGTAAATAAAACGAGAGTAGGTACTTTACTACTTCATAAAAGTACATTAATGAAAGTGATCAAGTCGAGTGGACCAATTCTCCGTGATGGAACCCGCAACGACTCGATACGTGATACGCTAATGGATAAATCAATGGCATGGAAAATTGGAAAAATATTTACTTTCCCAATTGACTTCTTTGTTACGAGTTCAGATAACTCGGAACGCCATGATTTTTTTATGAAAATTTGATTGCTTTTGCATTTGAAATTAGAGTTCTTTCTTAGAAATAAAATGCGCGTAAACACACGCGCGTGAGTTAATTTTGTTTTGTCAAAACTGTTTCGTACAGAGGCTTTAGAACGAGACGTCGGATCGAGATATATATGACACAATTATATCGCATGGGGATGCTATCATAGCTGGCTTTTATTTAAATTATTTATTATTTAATTTATTGTTGGTAGTAGTAAGTCTTAAGTAGGTAAATAAATAAAAATATAAAAAATACAAAGCTCTAAGGGGAAAATAAGTTTTGGAACTCACTACCGTATCTGTCTGCAATTTGTAGGTATTGGAACTGCTGGATAGTGAAAAAGAAAAGAATCTTTTGTTTATTTTTCCAGTTTGGAGATAAATCTCGCGGCGTCATCTCACTCTAAACTAAGCAAAGCTTGTACTATGGGTGTTAAATAGCTGATTTTTACAAATTATCCACAGACCCAGAAAGGGCACCAATATATAAAAAAATAATGAAAACTGTGATTTTCCATTATCTTTAAATAGAAAATATGATGATCAGGAATCGAACCTGCAAGATCAGTAAGCCGAGCAATTACCAACTGTGCCACCAGGCCAGCCAAATTGTTACAAAGAACATCATTACTGTTATTAAATGAGCAACAAATCGAGTATCAAAGTTTGTTCGAAGTCTGAAAGTAAATAGAAGTTTTTTTTTGCTCTGTCTGAAACTGTAGTCAAAGGCGGCGCTTCGCAACTTGCTATAATATACACTCACTCACACACACACACACACGCAAACACACACACGCACGCACACACAGTTAGATATCCTCTCATATACACAGTATATGACACACACGCTCAGTATATGCACAATAAAAAATATTTACACTAATACATAACTGTGCTGTCGTTTAGATTAAGCCAGTTATAATACAGTTAAAGTTCCATACAAACTTTTTTTAAATTTTTACTGAAACTAAGTCATACTTACGTATGTCATTTTGTCATCAAAATCAAAACAACTACAAAACAGTGGACTAAAAATACAATTATACAGCCTTTTTCATACAAAGACAAAAATACGAACATATTTCTAATTTGTTACTAGAATTTTTGCATCAAGCACTTGATCTCAGCAAAAGACGATGTATTCAATGTAGGCACCGAAAATGTAATCCTTAAAACAAAGAGCTCTAGAACTACTCATTCCTCACATTTCATTTGATATCAATCACTGCTTACATAGTCTCGGACACGTTCGGCTAACATCGGCTATGTTCGGCGCTTTAGCTCGTAGCGGCAATACAGCAGTGTACCCAAGCTGCTACGAAACTCGCACGTGTCGTAGCGCGACTACGGCGTAGCGGTAGGTTCGAAACACGAAACATATTTGGCGAAGATATCTTAATTTTTTGGCTAAGTTAGTGGAAAACGTGTAAAATGGTGAATTAATTTTTTGAAGGATTTGAAAATTGTTTGTTCCTGTTTAGAATTTCACTATATGGTAAGTAAAGTTTAATTACCTTAATGATACAAGTTTGACGTATCAATTACATCGGTTTATATGTCACGTAGGAAAATCTTATGAATTCGAAGGGTTTTTTTTGGGTTCGCAACAAAAATTTCGGAAAATTGTTTCTGTACTTGCAAGGTTTACAAATAATCTGGGAATTATTATTTGTCACGTTCTAAATTAATTGACAAAATAAGAAACGTGAAAAATGTAACTTGGATTTGCGCTTTGGTTATGATTCTATAAATAAAAAAAGATTGTCTAATTGTCTATGTCAAATAGTAAGCTAACAGTAATTTATTATTAAATTAAAATTGTGGCTACTTAAAAAAAAAAAAACTATTATGAAAAATTTAGTACTTTGCTAAAAAAAGTATACATTAAAATTTTAAAAAAAATTTATAGCCCTTAAAAAACAAATGTTTAATTGTGTGTAAAATATTTTAGTACAAAAACTTTGCAAAAATAATTACAGTTAAGTGTTAATTAATCGTTAGTTCTCTTAATTGTATTCTAGTTTAAAAAGCGAAAGTTTATAAATTTTTGGACGGACGTTTAATACTTTCACTTTTTTTTAAAACAACAGATTTCGCTAAAACTTAATTTAGAATGCGTCAAATTTTTTGTTGATTCGACAATCATCGATTTCTGAATGTACACAAATACAAATGTCTATGAAATATTATTTAACTTATCGTCTACAAAAATTTGAATTCAGAACTTCAACTTTATTGTAGTTTTGTTTTAATATTTATGTATATTACTTATCAGATTTATCGGTTACAATAATACAAAATTATAATTGCGCACTTTGGTGTTGTTTTGTTATAATTTTGGAAACACAAAGTTAGCCGAGAGGCAATAAGAAAACACTGTAGTACTGTGTTAATGAACGTAAAGATTTTAAATTGTGTATTTTCAAATCTTGATCAAAGAAATGTGCGCACATCAAATATAAATTAATCTATAAAAAAGAAAAAAGTTTGAATTTTATGGTTTCTTTTTAAATAAACAGTATATTTCTTCAAAGTAGTCGTATTTGAAAGCTAGACAGTATACTTATCTGACAAAATAAAAAAAACAATAACAATGTCTTACACAAACCTAGTTAAAAATTAAATTTGTTAAAAATTTTTATTGCATAGTTGATTAAATTTTATAATTTAGTCTACAAATTCTTCAAAAACAATTGTTTTGAAGAAATTATGCAAAAACGAATCTTGGGAGAAATTCTAGTTAAATCAAAATTGTTACATTTAATACTATAAAGTAAAAAAAAACCACATTGTTTTACAAACATAAGAAGGAGTTTTTGTTAAGTTTTCCATCACCTCATATGAAAAATACACCCTCAAATAAAACCTATTGCCTAAAAGCCGAAATCCTACTACACTGGTATCCCACTTATCTTAATAACTATCTATATATAATGCGCTGTCTGACTGAATGATGGATCAATGCACAGCTAAAATGCTATCGTAAAGAAGTAAAATTCATATGTAGGCATCCGATAAGAAAGGAAAATAAATACGTGTATAATGTGATGTCAAATAGAACAAGTGGCTCAGTGGTCTATTTACTTGCATTTTATTGTAGGGTCTATAGAGCTTGAATGCTCTATGGGGTTTTGGCTATTTTTTTCTGTTTCTGTTTCACGTTAACATTATCAGAAATCACGTGGGCGATTTCTGATAATGTTCACGTGAAATCTCGAAAATGCTGGACTTACCGATTCATCAACGACTAGCCCAAACCTTTAAAACATAGAAAGCTGAAATTTCGCACAATTATTTCCTTAATGGTGTTGACTATGTCGTTAGACATTTTAAATGTGAAAGTTTGTGAGATGGATGGATGGATGTTACGTCGTCACGGTAAAAGTGCAGAATGAAATTTGATGAAATTTTTCAAAAAAAATAACAGAGTTCAAGCCTCACACGACTATCGAGCACATTGGAAATGAATCTACGGAATTTAAAAAAAATCGTTCTGATTTTATGACTTTTTTCAAAAAGGTTAGGCTACAGGTACTTTGTTTTAGGGCTTTCGGCCGCCATCGCAACTGTGTTTCGCAACCAGTTGACTACAAAGATTTTTTAGTCCTTCATCGCAACCAGTTGTGATAGAATACTTTTTAATCCTTATACACAACCAGTTGCCAATAAAGACAAAAATCGCCGCCATCGCAACTGCGTTTCACAACCAGTTGTCTACGAGGATTTTTTAGTCTTTCATGGCAACCTGGCATCTCAATTGGGGGCTATACCAACGTTCATATTTTTTAGTCTATTATCCTTTATTCTTGTTACACACCTTTCAAATCTGACAAACCTACTATTATTATAGGATAAAAACCTGAAACGCTAGTGTTTAAATACTGTTTGTTAAAACTTTGGACGTCATTTAGATACCATGGACATTTTTATATATCTGTCATTTTGATATTTGAGACTTAGTGTACCGAAAGGTCGCGCCCTCTTGACACATAATGTTGCCAGGGCCGCCGACGTTTAGGTATATGTCTACTTTACCAAAATGACTACTGCAAAAAATGACTATTTTCCCAAAATGACGACATTTCTTAATGTCTACTTTCCCTATTTTCCCAAAATGACGACATTTCTTAATGTCTACTTTTCCAAACCACAATGTCTATAATGACTACTTCCGAAATTTACCACATTCCTCAAAATGTCTACAAAAATTTTTATTTTTATTTTGAGTATTATAGTCTATCACCTCACCTATAGGTAAGTAGAGTACGTTATAACACACAACTCTCCCACCCCCCCCCCCGCACCCTACTTCACCCCTCCTCTTGAAAAGTGTCCATTGAAAAAGTTGTCTTTTTGGTAAAGTGGACTTTTTGTACCTAAACGGCCGCCGAAACAGACCAATATACATAATGACATGTCTGCCACAGCTTAGTTAGTAATACCTAATTTACCTAAATGATTACTTTCTCAAAATAACACTTCCCAAAATGTCTACCAGAATAGCCGACAAAAAACTAAAACGAATTTATTAAACTATGAAATCGCTTCAGTGCACTCTATCCTTTCTGAATTTGGGTCGGAAGGATGATATTGACATGTACAAAGTGATATATTAAACTGGAGGGTTGAGGACATCTTTAAGTGGTAGATTGTAAACCCTAAAATGTACATAGTGGTCGATTGAGCCCGCGGGCTCAGTTGACCCCTATGCGAATTAGTGGGTCGAGTCGTCCATAAATAAAAACTAAAGTGGATAACTGAGCCCGCGGGCTAAGTGCTCTGTGGGCTCAGTTGCCTGCTATGGTTGTGAACAAAGAAAATTACCTCTTCTATGGCAACCAATCTTTTTGAGATTTTCTTTATTGGCAACTGGTTGTGTATAAGGATTAAAAGGTATTCTATCACAACTGGTTGCGATGAAGGACTAAAAAATCTTTATAGTCAACTGGTTGCGAAACACAGTTGCGATGGCGGCCGAAAGCGTTTTAGGCTCAAATTGTAGCTGACTAAATTGTTCAGAAGAAATTTTCTCAAATTTTTGATATCATTATTCTTTTTCAAATAACGATCGCCAAAATCATAAATTCGAAAAAAATGAATGTTTTGTTTACTATTCCGGCCCAACTTTTTTAGTTTTTTTACTTCCTCAAATAATTCTTGTTGCACCTTCCAGCTCTCGTGAATATGCGTCTTTTTCGAATATCATATCTTCACAAATCTCCGAGATATAAGGGTATCGCACTTTTTCGTGAAATCGGAGCCTATACTGGAGCAAACCAAAAGACATTTACATCAGTTAAAATAAAGATAATATCATTGAATGTGCTAGGTACCTACTAATCTTTTTGAAGTCGATGGCAAAGCGGACGTCAACCTTTTTGGATTGGCACCAACTTCAAACAGATAATTTATTCTTTCATTTTTTTGTGTAAATAATGAAAAACTTTGTAAGTGGGTTGCCCTCGATTTTCCTGGGATTTCATCATCAGATCCTAACTTGGTTACTGGGACCACCTCAGGACTTTACTCTTTCGAAAATAAAAATAATTTGAAAATGGCGGAGAAATCGGTGAGATACATAAAAAACAGATACATGCAGTAGAACATAGAACCTCCTCCTTTCTTGAAATTGGTCAATAAAATAGTTGTTATATCAGAATAACACTTAAGCCACATAGTTTTTCCAAATTCCCGCAGGAACGAAGTTTCGGGAGGAAAGCTATCTAGTAAAAAAAAATCTCAAAACTATTTGTAGACTTCCCGCGACATTCAGAAATAAAATAAAATACGAGGCTTATCAGGTATCATCTGTCTATTTCATTGACGTATGAGAGCTTGTTACGGTGACAGTGACACTAATTGACAAGGGTATCATTTCCTTCCTATCTTATACTTACCCTTAGAAGAAAGAACAAGACGATCGTCGACCTAAACCTGCCTGAAGAGATACGATATTGCAATTCTTTCAGACGCAAAATTATGTTTATTTATTGAAATAATAAATAATATTAAATACGTTACTTGTTCAACGTAAATGAGAGACGATACAACATTCACTACACTTGCTTATTTTATAGAAATAAATTTCTCGCAGCAGGCTTTTTTTAATTATAAGATGGGTTAACTCTTGACCTCAATTTTGACCATGAAGTCGATGATGGAGCGAGTTAACCCAGAAAATGCCTATAAAGGCACTGGTACTCCCACGCACCGACGGAACACAGTAAGATGTTTGACGTCAGACTTCGGTAGGAGAGTGGTCGCGAACCAGACGGCCAGAGCCTACCACACCGCATGAGACCATAGGACGGCACCTCAGATTCAGAAAAAAAATGAAGTGTCGTTGCCTGGGATGGATTACTAGGAGGTAGGTCTCATTTGTGTTTCCTTAGTCGCCTCTTACGACACCCACGGAAAGAGATGGGGTGGTCTTATTCTCAACCGATCACCACACGGTGGAAAGCAGCAGGCTTCTATTAACTGACTGTTAATTAAGTAATACGTACTCTAAAATATGTAGGGGTGCCTTTTTCCTCGCAGTCAGTATCATTGTAATTTTTAATGCAACATGATTAACTTAGACATGCTAATCATGCTATGAGGTAACTGAAAAACTGATATAGTTAATATTAATAGATAATAATTACTGTTGTGGTTCTACCTCCACGAGAACCATCTAGTTTAAACGCCTTTTTCACAATTAATTCTCTTGCTTTGCCGCTTTTTTGTATGATTTGACTCAGATCCCTTACAGTTTCAGTTCGGACAATTCATTTTCCTTAGCGGGAATAATTTACAAAAAGTGTCACTAATAGGAAAGGGGTACAATTCTTCCCCGCTATCCCTCTTGTTATAGTACCGACAATGAACATATTAAAACTAATAATAGTGTATTATTGTTCGGAGAAAGTTAAATTAATGGGTGATATAACCAAGTTAGCAATTGGTACAGAACAAGTTAAAGTTAGCAAGTAGCGGACGACTCGCGAATATTCCATGTTAACATTGATTTTGATTTGGATCCTGAATATCCACTGAATCGTTAGTTATTGTTCATAAACTTTGCTGAAGGCTGGGTTTTAATGGTTTCCAATGAATCTAATTTTCTATCAAATTAGATTCATTAAGGGAGTGTCTTCATTTAAGAGTAATCTTTGTTTTACCTCGATAAAGTATAATATCTTAAAAACATGGGGGTCATGGCAAACGTAGTGTAGGACGCCCCCCAGCCAGATGGTCAGATGACCTAAAGAAGATAGCGGGTAGTGGCTGGATGAAAACAGCGGAGGATCGTGCAAAGTGGCGCACCTTGGGGGAGGCCTATGTTCAGCAGTGGACTGCAATAGGCTGATATGATGATGATGATGGGGGTCATGGACTGTCGTAACTACATATAATACTTTAGATAACTTTGAAAAACCTTTGCAGACAGCAAAATCACACTAAGCAGTCGGCTGCAATACTGGCTATTTAAAAAATATAGACATGCAAGCAGGTAGCTTTCCATTCTGAAAAACTATGTATTCTAAAGTTCCCTATTGCCATTTTGAAAGACTTTTCCGGGTAAGTATATAAGATTTATTTAATCAAAAAGCAAGTTTTGGAGATTACGAAATGTGTGAGTAAAATTTGATAAGCTGAGTACAGTCATGAAATATTATTTTAAAATAAAAAAATGTGTGTTAGTTCAATAACATTTACTTCTATCGTTTTAACACATAAAAGTATCGACTACGGCTTTTCAATTAATCTCCAACAGGCCAATATACACGAATCTGTCTAAATTTATGGCTTAAAATTCACGCTCCCTCTAAAATCAATGGTGGCAAATAGTACTGCACAAATATTACAGAATGTAATATACAATTTTTTTTTTCGTTTTTAGGGTTCCGTACCCAAAGGGTAAAAACGGGACCCTATTACTAAGGCTCCGCTGTCCGTCCGTCCATCCGTCCGTCCGTCCGTCTGTCACCAGGCTGTATCTCATGAACCGTGATAGTTAGACAGTTGAAATTTTCGCAGATGTTGTTTTTCTATGTGCCCTATAACAACTAATACTAAAAACCAGAATAAAATAATTATTTAAGGGGGCTTCCATACAAAAAACAAGATTTTTTTTGCTAGTTTTTATAGAAAGTCTGTCCGAGACTGTATTTCATGAACCGTGATAGTTAGACAGTTGAAATTTTCACAGATGATTTATATTGGCCGTATAAAAACAAATACTAAAAACCAGCATAAAATAAATATTTAAGGGGGCTCTCATACAAAAGACGTGATTTTTTTGCTCGTTTTTATAGATAAATCTGTCCGAGGCTGTATCTCATAAACTATGATAGTTAGACAGTTGAAATTTTCACAGATGATGTATTTTGGTTGCTGCTATAACAACAAATACTGAAAAGTTTTTTCCTTACCTAATAAATAAAATTAAATTAAATATTTAAGGGGGCTCCTTAAATATTTAATTTACAACAAACGTGATGGTTTTTATAGAGTCCGACTCGCACTTAGCCGGTTTTATAGGTAATGGCCGGTTTTTATTTAAACATTTCATGCTTTATTCTGTTTAAAAAATGGTTTCTACTTTGTGTGCCAATGGTTTGATAACTAGTTTGTGTTTATTTTTAAAACTTACGCATTTATAAATGGTAATTAATTTTACTTTTCAAGTTGGTACTGATCGTCATTGTGTAATGGCGTCTTATCAAATATTTACATGATATCTTTTACACTCCATAATATATCTTTCACAAAAAGCAAATGCCTGCACTAGCAAGTATTTAACTGGGTATTTCCAATTGGAATATTTGGAATGGTACCGTGTAGCTGTGTGTGAGGAGCCAAACACGTAATACGAGTACCTCTATTTCCTCACATAATGTCTTTCAAGCTTTGTGTCAGAGAGATTTTTGATCTTTATATCGCTTTCCAATTTATTAAAGTGATGTTGAAAAATTGTTAAAAAATTTGTAAGGATGTAAGTCAACCCACAAAACTGAACGAAATTCGCCATACAACTCGAGCGATCATTGATTTCCTTAAAATTAGAAGTCGAAAATATTTTTTGAGAATTTCAAATGGGTTTTCTTGAGGAATATTATTTAGTTTCAAGGGAGAATCAGCCTCTAAAGTTTCGCTTGTTAATTTTAAGTCACTCCATATAAGATTATTATAATAAGAATAATTCCAGTTACGTTGCAAACTAACATTCTTAGAGTTTTTTTATTTTTATTTTAATTATAAGATGGGTTAACTCTTGACCTCAATCTTGACCATAAAGGTCAAAGATGAGGTCGACGATGGAACGAGTTAACCCAGAAAATGCCTATAAAGGCACAGAGTATGTTTAACCATCGATAAAACTACAAATTTATGTATTTGAATATGTAACCATGATTGAATCCTGTCAAGTGTCTCTGTCTGCAGGATCAAATGGGTCAAAAAGTGTTCTTGTGTGTTTTTGTGTATGTTCCATGGGACCTACAATACAATGGAAAACCTTCGTATGGGCATTTGAGTGTATAAAAAAACTCTCATGGCGCGCACGGGTTTATGTCAATCATATTGTAGATTCGATTCTAGACAACCATGAAAACAGTAAACGTCACTTACAGCAGTTAATTCAGGAACTTTAGCATTCGACTTCGGAAAAATTCCAACCAAGCTGAAAATTTGTGTACATGTACCTTTTAACTTCCTGAATAATCTCTGAAAAGTTCCAAGAGTCTATGCGTGGGCATAACTTTTGACAGCTAAAAAACAGTGAAAAAAATGATACTTTTTCGGTTTTTAACCGACTTCAAAAAAGGAGGAGGTTCTCAATTCGACTGTATTTTTTTTTGTATATTTGTTACGCGATTACTCCGGCAATTATAAACCAATTTGAATAACTCTTTTTTTATTTGGTAGGTCATACGTCAGAGGTGGTCCCATTGTCACCAGGTCAGGATCTGATGATGGGATCCTGGGGAAATCGAGGGAAACCCTCAAATTTTGTAGGCATATACACTGTTTATCAGAAATTATCTTAATCTATGTAGATTTTTGCATCTAATGGTCACCATCTGATGTTGCTGAGCTGATGATGAAGCTGATGATGAATGGTTTAGGAGTATGGGATCTCTGTAACAAAATTATTTGGGATTGAAGTCGGTGACTCTTACGTTTTTGACGTGGAAAATTATTTTCTAATATCTTCGTTCCTGTTTATCCTATCACTATGAGGTGTTCTAATAAAATAAAAAATTAAAAATTCTCTATAAAAAAGCTCATGAAAGTTCATCGATAAAATCAGTCATTTTCACGGAAAAAGGTGGGAAACATCAGATTGAGTTTCAATACGTCACGTTACAGAATCACGCCCCTGATTACTTATTTTTGATCTTAATAGCCTTATAATTGTTTATCTATTAGGTAATTTGTGATAAATATTGTAAATGCGCAAGTTTGTGAGGATGTATGGATGTATGAATGTATGGATGTTTGTTACTCTTTCACGCTCAAACGGCTGGACCAATTTTGATAAAATTTCGTATGAAGATATCTGACACCCTGGATTAACTCATAGGCTACATAATTTTTCATAAATTCATATGGAAACGAAGTCCCGGGCGTAAAGCTACTTAATGATTAATCTAACAGAACTTAAATTTACTACTTATTAATTCTATAAGAAGTTTTTAAGACAGTATATTTAATGTTTTGAAATAACATTTTCACTGTTTTCTGCTATTTTGTTGTTTTTTGGGGTGGTCATGAAAATGCACTAAAACCTCCATGTAAATGTTTACCGGAGTTTCGATGCTCGATTACTTAAAAACTATTACTGTTATCAATAAACTTTGTATCACCGTTTTTGTAGAGAAGTTTCAATTCTTCAATTCATAAGTGAACCTCATAGCGGTAAGATCGACAGGAACGAAGATATAGGCAAAAAACCGAAAAAATTTAACTTTTTTCACCAGTTTTTGGCTGTCAAAAGTTATGCCCACCTCTGAGCTCTTGGGACTTTTAAGAGGTTATTTGGGAAGCTTAAAGGTACGTGTATATAGATTTTCAGCTTGGTTGGAATTGTTCCGTAGTTTTGCCAATTGTTTTTCTAAAGTTCGTGGATCAAGTGTCCTCAAGTAAATGTTAGTTTATTAGTAGCAAAAAGTCAAAGCACAGGCATGTGAAGTGATTTTCATCATCACTAAGAAGTGAAAACTTTAATAATATTGGTATTTAAAAAAAAAACAAACAATTTTAAAAGTACCTCAAAGATTATACTACCCTGTCCTGCTTTTGACTAATATTATAAATTTTGTGAGGTTGGATGGATGGATTCTTGTTACTCCTTCATTACTAGTTAGTTTTTGTTGAAACTTTGCAGTTTTTATAGCTTAAACGTCAGATTAACACATGCCTAGGCTAAATGATAATTTTCCTATAACTTTTCTATTTTGCATAATTTCAACATGAGCGAAGTTCCGGGCGAAAAGCTAGTTAAAGAATAAAGTTAAAAAACTAATTATCGCTCTCTGACTGGGACTGTACATCGGCAAAACTTACTTTTAAAACGGTACTATTCGTACACAAGGCAGCACATCAGTCTATGCTGACCTTTCCGCTCGTAAAAGCGCTGACTTTCGTAGCGCAAATGGGTAACCTGACGTGCTGCTGTCTGTATACAGATTCTTGAATGTCTATGTCCTGTCGCAGACGCTTATGATAATGGCAACCCATTTCAACCCAAACTCTAATAAGATTTTCCTATGAACACATAACGTAATGAAAAATATGAATTAATAGCAACTCCTGACTTTTCCAGCACATATTTACATTGGTTGTTGTCAACTCATATTATGAAGGGTTCCTTACCGGAAGCACCCAACAGTACCCCTATTGTTTATGTTCACTTATTATCCTCGTACTGTGCCTTTATTTCGTATCCCTATACGATAATTTAATTTGAAATATGATTTTTATGTTAAATGGAATGTTATTTTGAACATACTATTTTGCATGATCAAATATCTTAAAATATGTACATTTAAAATGGGGGGACTTAACTCATTGATTCATCAACGCCCAATCCAAACCCTTGGACCTAGAAATCTAAAATTTTACACAAATATGTAGACAAGCAATAAGGAAGGACACAAGAACGAAATCTCGGGTATCCTCTTGTAACTACGAGTAGTAATAGACTCCACTTTTGAAAATACTACAAGTTTTTTTACTTCATTAATTTACATTTCGTTGTAATCTAGTAACCACTTTCGTTGTAACCACTTACTAACGTTGTTGAAAGACTGCTTTGTGTAAAGGATACCTACTTTCATATCTTTTCCCTATCAAGTTTATGTGCTCGGTAGTAAATACAGATGAGGTATGTATTACGTTACAAAAGAAAAGTGTGAGTTCATACAAGTAAAGGTAGACAGTGGCACAACAAGATGATAAGAAGTTACTGAATATTGCTCAGACTGAAAGACTTTTTTCTTTACCTAAAAAATAAAGAACACTACAGTATCCTTCCTTTTAATGTCATCTAATTTAACACAGTAGTTACAGAGGTAGATTATACCTTGGAAAAGGACTTAAGCTACATTTTTAACCCCCGACGCAAAAAGAGAGGGGTGTTATACGTTTACCGTGTGGTATCGTAGCTCCCAAACGGATGAACCGATTTTCGTTTAATTTTTTTGTGTCATAGATAATTTTATCTTAAGTGTTCTTAGCCATGTTTCATGAAAATCTGTTCAGCCGTTTAAAAGTTATAAGCAATTGAATGTCGGGAGTGATTCAAATTTTTTAATTTTAGTGTTATATCCACGATATAACTTGTAGTTCAAACGGGCGGAAAGCTAGTTTGTGTGTAAAAGTAACAGTGATAATAAACGATATTTTTTTATCGATTTAGAAATTGAAACATGGTTACATGACATAACCTGATAAAAGTTTGATTTTCCATTTTTATACAAACGAAACCGCAAGCAGTAAGTTAATTTCAAAAAAGAACAAAATTAATTAAAACGGCTTTTTGTTATAGATTTTAGGTGCTATTGTGATATCCGCATCCAATTAGCATGTAAATTATTTTGACGAAGATTATTATCAACGTTTAATTTAACTAAATCATCTACAAAAGAGGATAAGTAAAACATATTGAGTGTAACTGAATGGCAACACGTCGCTTCTTTATTTTCAAAGAATAGCAGATTTAAGGTTTACACAGGTACAAAAGTGAAGAAATAAAACCAATAACAAAAACATAAAATAAAATTAAAGATGCGACACGTTTGAGAAGTTATTTTTGGTCAGTAATGGAAGCCGAACATTCATTTCATTCAGAAACAAGCATAAAAACTTTTAATTCGAATTTAGCATGATAAGTCATTTTAACTTTTTACACAAATGTAAATGCCCTGACTGGGAACCGAATCCAAAACGTCAGTGAAATAGAAGTAACATCACTGCCGCATACTTATTTCAGCTAATAAACGTCCACTTCTGGATAGGCGTCCACTTTTGGATGAGGTGAACTGTCCTTTTATACCACATTTGGCAGAGGGTTAGTAACGGTTTGTTGTAAAACTTGCAGAATTTCTCTTTTTTGCTGATCTCTGCACGCGTAATTTGGCTTAAGTCACTTTAGAAGAATGAGAAAGGCCCTATTCTGCTTTGCCGTGAACACGGCACCGCATAACCTTAATATAATTTTAACGAGTATTACATGAAATATCCCGTAATGGTTCACTATAGGTATACTCTTTATTATTTGATTTTGTTACCCTAACATTGTCTTCGTACACTGAACTGATAACAACAAGATACCATTGTGTTCCCGTCCCGCAGTTTTAGAACTCGGAAAAGTACGAAAGGTGCTTACAAAATGGTGCTTCAATTTGATATTACAAGTGCAACTTAGTTCGAGTTAACGTCCAACTCCGTAAAAATTAAGGCAAGATTACTCTTGAAATTTAAACAAGATCGAAAGGAGGCTGAGGTAATGATCTGTTTTGATCACGTAACGATTAAGGGATGGGTAAACTTTTTTCATGTAACTGTAGGAAAACAGCGTGCAAAAGAACGCTAAAGTATTTTTAAAGGTAGGTATGTCGCGGCCCGGGGTCTTGTAGCCGGTCAATGGGTCTTTTTTAATTTGAACGGAATTTCCGGGCAGTGCAAATTTGTATGACCGTTGCCTCCTA